>BLKM01000900.1:809561-978696 GCA_013340265.1 Coptotermes formosanus
TCCCCCGCCCGTCTTGTCGGCACTGGCAGTGGTTTCTTGTGACCATTCGCAAACTTGCATCCACATTTGCAGAACAAACAAATAAATAAATAAATAAATAAAGATTGATAGAATAATACAAGTTACAATGTTTTAAACTTTTTAAGCTCTTTGTGGTTACTTCTTTAATATTGGCACTGCAGCTGTTTAAATTAAAAAATTTATAACTACTAAAATCAATGAAATTAATATTATAAAAAATGCATCAACACACCGTTCCCCACAGGGTCTGTAACATCATTGAAATGACTGGTTCTCTTCAGGAACATATTCTGGCAGTAGTACATTTTTACTTTATACCACATGTATGCAATTTTTCTGGAGCACATGACTATTTTAATAAAGTAAGATACATGTGCAGATTCCAATGATGCAAAGAGACTGTTATACTGTATGGACCTACATGTAGGCCTAACACTCAAAATCATACTGACGCAGATATTCAACTCTCTCTGAAACACGGATCTATTGCAACGACCACACGCCCAAAAATGAACAATAATTTGTACCTCACTAACTTGAGCAATATACATCCAACATAAAAGAAACATAAGCACTCAGCCAATCTGTTATTGTTCATGTAAGCATCACACAACAGTGACAATAATTTAGAAACAAAACGTCTACCAACAATAACAAGCGAACATAAGCCAAAACATATTCATCCATACTACAGAAAACACAGATACTACTAAAAATGAAAAACATTACATGCTATAATGTGCACAGGCGTTTTTCTTATAATACAAAAGGGCACGTTTCAATTTTTTTTCTACTTATCAAATAAACCAACGTCTTTAGCTCGTTGTATAGGGAAAGTACGTTTTTGTTTCATTAACTTCTTGCCTGTGCTGCATTTTTGCTTGGTTTACAATATGAACTACACATTACACTACGCACTACAAAGAATTAGTACAAGTTCCACACTCAAATGCTGCAGATGGCATGCAATCATCACTCCATGACATACAGCAGGCTTAGAAATGTGTGGACCCATACCTATAGACTCGATATAGAATTCCCACAAACCTTTGAACTTGCACAGGTTTTCTTCATAACCGTGCTGAGTTTTGTCAAATGGACCTCCATCATTAAGTGCTTCTGCTGGGTCGAAACCAAGTCGATCTTTGTAGTATGCCTGTGTCGACATGGTGATCGGAAGCAAACTGAATTGCAGTGCCTGACTGATGTTTGTTGTGTTCGAATTTCATCAACGTAATAACACATTCATCAACCAGTGTTGTGAATGAACCTCAGTAGATGTCAGTTTGAACAGCACCACGAAACACACTGGATTAATACAGCAACACTCTGGGATGTTCACAACATACTCGGAATGAAGCACTCATGTACTGTATCACCGTGCTCTTCGTATACTCTGCAGCAGATAGGAGGGACCAGCACCTATACTACTGTATGTTTCTTCGTCTGGTGAGGCTGTGTTACCGAGTCAAGTAATACACTGACACTTCTTTACACTTCTGAGACGTGCATACCTTATTATGTTCTGGTTTTTCTTCAATGTGGGCGCTTACCACCTATCGTCCACTCACACAAAGCATAACTGGTCCCTACGTCTTTCTGTAGGTGGAGCAACTTCTGTTCCTAGGAGTTGTCTTGCTACCTACCCACTTAGGCTTACCTTCCTCTCACCTCTCTTCAGTAAAACTGACCCAATGTGCGTGTTTGTGGTTTGCTTGTCACCTTAAAAGGTGGTCACTATTCTTTGACCCTTTCTGGAGACTCCAGCCTCCAGCATCTTGCAACGTCACTCAGAAGGAAAACTGCGAAAGGACTATAGTGGGGAGGAGAGAGAAAACTTTGAGTAGGTTTATGTTAGGGGCGTTGTAGTTCAACAACTTTCTTTCAAATAAAAACTTAAAACGGGGGCGAGGTTGAATTTATATTGTTGTATTTCGTTAATACCTACACCCAAGAATGTATTTCGTACATAACCCTAACAACCGCAACCGGACTAACAGACAGACGACACACGGTACCGGCAAGTCATAATACTACTACACTTTCGTCCACATGAGGCTACGACGGTGCTACGTAACACACAGAAGACCACCATCGGTTCCTCTCCATGTTTTGCTCTCCTTGCACCAATCAGTTCACGCACACCACAGCTCACTAACAATCATCAATCAAAACATCATATTACTTCACCCACGGAATGGTGTAACTTCTTCATACTTGAGTCTTTATTACTGTTCTAATCGCCATCTGCCTACGTGTACCCGACTTTCTTCCCAACCCACTCACGGCACGCAAGCAGAACACACACACACACGTTCACCGGTTCAGTTCCACAGACAACCGGTAGAGGATGCCCAACGTCAAACATCATAAGCGACACAGATACTCCACTAAGAAGTGTCGGATTTCGCAACGCAGTATTGCAAGATAGCACTAAAAAATGAAACATACATTTTGAATTCTAGAGGCACTGAAGGAGAAGAAGCATTTTAAATTTTGGTAGTGTGTAATGATGGTGCTTTTAATATAAATTTACAGCACTTCGCAAACAAAAAACAACACAGAGTCCGTTCTAAACGTGTATGAAATTCTGACTTATCTATAGTTTATTAACGACGCTGTCAGTTAAGTCCGAATTTACAGTGTCGAATGACAATAAATTGGAAACGATGTGGAATGAAGCGGTGGTGGCCTAATTTAAGATACAATTGCTGGATTTGCCTGAACGGACTGAGAAAAACCAAGAAAGCCATCAGTCAGGATAGAAGGTGTCCCGGCTGACATTAGACCCGACCACCTCCTGAAACTAAGTAGGGTTTTATAAATATCTGAGCCAGCTTGCTGGGTGGCTTTGTAACGTGTCTTATTCGTCCTCCAGAAAACTGCTTGGCTAAAAAATTAGTATGATATTTCCATCCATTCCTACGCCTTTATTTGATGTACACTAATAAATTAAGAATAAAACACTAATCCATGAATATCGATGACTGTCTCATGCCTTTGCAAAAAAGAAAAATGTAAAACACATGAAATATCCTGACTTTCATGTGAAAAAAAAAGAATATATACGACATACCTAATTAATTCAGATTTCCCGTCATTGCTTCAGGCAGGAATATCATCTGGTGCGTGGGATAAATATTAAGCTCCTGATGGAGAACATAAATGACACTCAGGCCAAGTCACTGGACACCGGTCTGGGCCAGCGGGTGAACCTGTTCTAAATCTCGAAACGATGTACAGCAGCGATATTTCCTAACCAGTAAGCTTTTTATGATTAAAAAACCAACCAAATGCAGAAATTATAGCATATAATTTATATCAGTCTATTCTACGCCTCAGACATGTTTCGGTGTATTCACCATCACCAGGGAAGTACACATCATGTCATTATATAAAACATTAAAATATTAACATTAAAATTTAATGTTTTATATAGTGATATGATGTGTACCTCCCCGATGATGGTAAATACACCGAAACATGTCGGAGGAATAGAACTGACTGATATAAATTATATACTATAATTTCTGCATTTGGATGGTTTTTTAATTATAAATTATTGTTAATGCATGGAGCTTAATAACATAAAAACTTGTAGCCTGTCTGTCTCATACTGTGCAGTAGTATACAGTACTGCATCTAAAAATGTTTACTGACAACATAAAACGTTAACTCCCTTATGTTATGGTAACTCCGACACACCGGCAGCACGGACTGTTCAACTAAATCCTTGTGGTTTGGGACTAACAAATACCAACTAATGCATTATTGGAATATTTTATATTAAACCTTATATAAGCCCCTACATATGTTTCGACGAGCAAATCGTCATCTTCAGGGGGTCATTCATTGGTGTAAGGTCCATTTCGGCGTCCGGACGCACCTTTTTTGATAGTGACGCATAAGATCACTGGTTCCCAAAGTGTGCTCCGCGGAACCCAACGTATCCGCGACCGGTTCCCAGCGGATCCACAACTACAGTTCTGTAATGGATACTTTGAAATTTACTTATTTTTTAAATAAAAGAATACTGTTCTGTTAAAAGTAATAGCACAACTTCTTTAATTAGCGATTGTTTATTTCGTATGACCGTTAGAATACGTAATTAAGAAACTTCCTGTAACCACAAAGCGATGGACATCATCTCCATCTAATGCCGAGGGTAAGGAATGGGGCTATACCTCTGCTCCCCCTATATGCCTTCATAGTGTGGACCGCAACAATTGTACCTTTACCTTTTATACTAGAAGCTCAAAACTTGCACTTCCATCAAATCCTAAATTTTCATTTACTATATAGATTTCTGCAGTCTGTATTCCACTTTTAGTCAAACAGATCCGAAACGTAAAATTTGATAACCTACAAGGGCCAATGACAAAATAAGTATACATGGCATATAATTTCGTAACCAAAGAACGTACGTTAGTTGCGACAACATCGGGGCAATTCGTCACCCAGCCGTTATAATCTCTTTGCAAAGCTGAGGCAAAATCATGGAGGCCACAAATATAAAGATGATCGATAAGTGGGAACTTGTGACGCTATGGCTGATAACACGGAACAGGGATTTCCACCGACACGAAACAGAAAATCTCTTCCACGACATGATAGCTTCCCCCACTGTGTGTGTGTGGGGGGGGGGGGCTATGTAGAAACATAATGTGAGAGCACTACAATTACATATTAACTGTTCTTACCACAGGTGTAAATGAACAACTCAAAACACGTGCATTGTACACTCTTACAGCGTTGCGGGCCGTATCTTGTACACCCCTACGATAGATAATCGTACAATGTGGCAATTCTGTACGGCACGCAAGTCTACTACGGCATATCAAAACTGCCTAATTCAATTATTAGTGTACGCGCAATTCGACTACGCTATCTAAACAAAGCAGTTTTTCTTTCGAACCTATGAAATTACGACAATATAGGAATACAAAGAAGGTGCGATTAAATTCCTGATTAGTAAAAAGTGGAACAACTTTACTTTGTCAAGATCTTTGAAAAAAAGAGGCATATGTTCCTGCCCTCTCTCGGTAAGATGTTTAACTAGATACAACTGCTGGTACAGGCACACACAAAAGTCAGTGTCTAAAACGAATTATGTAAATACAGGATATTTTTCTTGATTACACATACCCTTTCGGAGCAAACAGTAATAATGGCATGGCAATATTTAACTTTCAACGCAAAAAGCAAAGACCTACTGATATGAGAACTGAACTCCTATTTCAATTGCCAATTAAGAATGATAAATCAAGCGACCTTGGATTTGCTAGTAACTAACCAGTGCTCATTTCAATTCCCTTCAGGCAATGTCACACTAGCCTTTAAAATCATAGTAATTAACACGTACATTCTTCATCATAAGGCGTGGCTTTCAGTGGCTATCTCAGTTTGCATTAGAGAGCCAGCTAACTTCCTGTCATTCCCTAGCCTCGCACACTTTACACACAGGTTTGGAATTAATTCGGTAGTCATCTACACATTGATCACTCACGTCTGAGTTCAGGGATGAACAAAATGCGGCTCACGATGATAAGTAAATATCATTAATGCGACCCTTTACGTTATTTTCTCATACAGACTACAGAGAAAGAACTGGAATCGGTGGGAGAAAGAAGAAAAGACATGAACGGCGATGTTTTCAGGAATATACAAGATTTAGTATCGTTAGTATGCCTAGGCCTATAAATACTGCATTTAGTACATCTGCAAGGGGTATTTGCACAAAAGGCAAGGAACTGCTTGTGTGACTGAGCCCCTGTTACCCTCTTAAGAAGGTGCGTGCCCCATGTAGCCAATATTGTCTTGAAAATACCGATCACAGTTTCGGACAAACTGTCCGAATTAATGCTTAATTGTGCCACTTCTGTGCTTTCTGGTACCGCTACAACTGGGTCGTCAGAAATATAAGAAAGGCCTACATATATAACGATTAATTTTTAAAAACCACATCTTCGAATTACGGCAACTTTAATAATTCGAACATCAGTAAGTTGATACACATCTCTTCGGTGTCTTACCGCCTCGTGTTATTAAAAATATTTAGTCCACATATAGGCTAGTAAAGATTCACAGCCCACTAACCTCTAATTTCCCACCCTACTTTGCGTTTTAGCCTACATATAATTAGTCTATTTATGCATAAACATAACGAATACTTCAGACAGCAATCCATCCAAATCATGAATGCGTCTTTTTAATCATTAATATTCAGGGCAAGGAGAACCAAGTTTCGCAGATATCGGTTTCGTAAAAATCGATCGAGGCCTTCGCTCTTCTGAGATGTCACGCAGCGTATGTTACCAGTTGTTGATGCAACACACGCTGCGTAACATCCCAGAAGAGCGAAGGCCTCAACTGTACCGCGGTGAAGCCTCAAATCCCGCAAAATTAACCTGCTTAGAGCTGTGACCTTAGCACAGTACTCCTACTTATTGCTGGTTATCTATGGATTCGGCTATGAAGAATTTCCTTTATGCTGCTGACAAGGAAAGGCACCAAATATTTACAGACTGATACGCACCACTCCTACATTGTAGCGTTGTAGCAACCGATTCCATGTCAAAGATAAATAGGTGTCCAAAAATACCTCACAACTAGTATTGTTTACGTGACATACCCCTCAGGACAGACAACAACCGCAAGAAATCTCAGCGACACCATACGAACTGCTAAAATTAAAACCTGTAGTCGCTTCAATACTATTTATTAGACACAACATCAAAAGAAAAACAAAATTAACAAGACGCTTCTACGCAGCAGGATTTCACTGGCAAGGAGGAGCGTAGCTAAAGGGGGAAGAATGGTGTGGTCGCCCAGGCGGCTGTCCTAGGGGCAGCAAAATCGGCAGCACAATAAAAAATGTGTCCTCAACAAATTTTAAATTATTGAGAAAAAGAAATTTAAATTCATTAAATAACTGTGTTTTTTTAAAGTTCATAATTTATGTTGCGGGTGGCCATTTTGACGGCTCGCCCTGGCCGCCAGAATGATCGCCACCACGGTGACCTATTTGGTTAAAATGTCCTTGGGAAGGGCAGGCATTTATTGTTATCGGCAGGTCGGATGGGCGGAGAACTTCCGAGACACATTCTGCTCTGAACAAACTGTTAAACAGGTATCAATTATTGACACTGGCGGCACAATAGTGAGTATGCTACAGGCTAGAGCAGCTGGTACAGTGACTAGGCTACAGGCTACAACAATTGGTACAGTGACTAGGCTACAGGCTAGAGCAGCTGGTACAGTGACTAGAATACGGGACAGGACAGTTGTTACAGTGACTAGAATACGGGACAGGGCAGTTGTTACAGTGACTAGAATACGGGACAGGGCAGTTGGTACAGTGACTAGAATACGGGACAGGGCAGTCGTTACAGTGACTAGAATACGGGACAGGGCAGTTGGTACAGTGACTAGGCTACAGGATATAGCAACTGGTACAGTGACTAGGCTACAGGATATAGCAACTGGTACAGTGACTAGGCTACAGGATATAGCAACTGGTACAGTGACTAGACTACAGGATATAGCAACTGGTACAGTGACTAGGCTACAGGATATAGCAACTGGTACAGTGACTAGGCTACAGGATATAGCAACTGGTACAGTGACTAGGCTACAGGATATAGCAACTGGTACAGTGACTAGGCTAGGCTATAGGATAGATGACCGAAGAATCGTCGTTCCATTCTCGGCAGAAGCAAAAGGGCTTTCTCTTCTCCACAGCCTCAGACCAGTTTTTGGGCCCACCCAGCTTCCTACGCAATGAGTAGCCGGGGCTCTTTCCCCGGGGACGGGGGTGGGGAAAGCGGCCGGGCGTGAAGCTGACCACTCACCCCGAAATGGTACCGCAGTTAGGGTACGTATGGAGTTACACCCCTACTCTCCCATTTGCCTTCACGTAGCACACACAAGTACCTTTACCTTTGAGTATGAGAGTGTAAAAGATAGGCCGTGTTTTTTCGAGCCCTGTCTGTGGCACTCATAAACATTCAACCATAAAACAGCTCTTTGAGACTGCTCTTGCTTTAAATGTCTATAAAGATTACGAAACGTAACGAAACCACAAAGACAGAAAATTTTCCGTTGCTGGAAGGTTCCGTTTAATACAGGTTTCACTGTACTATGCTTATATGACGGATGGGAACCACAAGACGCTCGCGTGACAGAATCTATCGCATTCTGCAGTACTGCTGTAACCTACGGTCTGTCTCTGCAATGGATTCCTACTACTCACGGGTTAACTATTGCAGAGCATGTTGAACGCGTAATTAAGTGGAAAGAGGATTCTAGTAAGATGAGTGGCGAAGGGCTCTCATTTCTTTCGACACTTCATAACATAAATTCCTGGAAAGTACTTACACGTTTTGCGTTGTACAGAGACTAACAAATCTGACGTTACAAGCCGCCTTAAAGTGCGTAGGGCTCATAAATCTGTCACACAACACGCGTAATTACTGCAGTGTTCGGAGTCCAATCAACCAGCAAGTTACAAAGATAACAAAATACACACAAAAAAAACATTGAACTTCGTTTTATATCTGATACGGGGCACGCGGTGGTGCAGTTGGTTGAGGCAATGCGCTACAAGCAGGAAGGTCGCGGGTTCAATTCCCAATGGTGTCATTTGAAGTTTTCATTGTGGCCGCACTATGGCCCTGGGGTTAACTCAGCCTCTAACAGAAATGAGTACCAGGTACATTTCGTGGGGTGTAAAGCCGGCCGGTGCTTAGGGCTGACAATCCTACCACCTTCATGTGCCGACTGTCTAAAAGTGTGGGAGCCTCAACCTCCTGGAACCCTCAGGGCTTGTCCAGGCCTGTAATGGGATTGTTTTACCTTTATATATGACACACCACAGGAATACGGTGAATAAAGCCTGTCGTCACATCAGTACTAGCATAATAAATAAAAATTACCAAACATAACTGACTCCTTCTATGCAAAAAAAAATCTCGCAGTTAAAAAACAGTTTTAATACTTACAGACTGGCCTTTTTCTTTTTGTTTCTTTAACGACGATGTGTGAAGGTCACATGGTACGTAACTCTGAAAGCTAAACATCAGTAATTAAGACACACTGGGAAGAATGTGACGTGGGAACCACCGAACACCCGGCCCACGAAAACGGCCCTTCCGGTATTGTTTTCCTGTCTTCGTACTAATGCGAACAGGCTCGCGCGTGGTAGGCCTATTGTTGCTACTGTCGAGCTTCATCCAAATGTGTCATCGGCATCAAAGGGCACCAGTGTCAGTTCATTCGGGCTTTAAAGTACACTTGAACTCGGTTATAACGTCAAGAAGGGGACTGAATATTTTGCGTCGTTATAAACGAGTGTTGTTACAACTGAGTAGTAAAATGTTATGGTTAACAGTGAGGAATTAATTAGTACCACACAATATCTGACGCTATAAACGAGGTGTCGCATAAACCGATGCCGTTATAACCGGGTTTGACTGTAAAGTGCTCCTTACAACAAACAAACTTAAATGAAGCTGAACACATGATACGCCTAACAGGCGCACGCAAACACAAGTACGCAGGGCTACGTAAAGCTTTGTTAACCTTTTAAAGCCTAGCGGTAACTTTACATACCGCCAGGTTTAACATTAAAAAATTCTACGTGGTGCCCACATTGCGTTTATGTGTTTTGTGTGGATCTCAGAACAAACAGCAACTTTTGCGTTATAAAACATTAAGAGATTGGTTTTTACAACCGAAATGGAGAGTGTTTACAGCGCGGTACGCACTGAGTCCTTATATAAAACAGATGCGCTTCGTCTTTAAAGGGTTAAAGGATCACTAGCGAAGCTGTCCTTTGCTGGACTTAGGTCTACACACGGCTGTATTCGTGACACAGTGTCTGTGCTCCAATTTAATCAAAATCTGTCGAAAACTGAACAAAGTTACGTTACCGTTCATGCCGACCCAGAAGTAATGTGACCCTTGATATTAAACAATATCAAATCAAGATCAAAATGCCTATAAAAATGCGGTACGCGTGCGACAGCGTCATGACCCAAGGCCCACATGCCTGTACTCGTGTAACGGAAATGTGATTTCATCAAAACATGCAGGACTAATGCACTTACATAAAAGTTTACTCTGACACCAAAATCAGGCAAATTTTACTAAAATCAAAATGGCTCTACGCAATAAAGTATATGTGCACCGCACCAAGTTGGAACAATGTAAATTCGGTATTCAGTACTGTCACTAGCGGACCGACGGAGAAATATAACCGAAAAAGCCCCTAAATTGTCGGTCTGGTATGGTGAACATATTTAACCTTTTAAAAGGTAAAGCAGTCCCATTACAGGCCTGGACAGGCCCTTAGGGTTCCAGGAGGTCGAGGCTCCCAGATTTCTAGACAATCGGCACATGAAGGTGGTAAGGTTGTCAGCCCTACGCACCGGCCGCCTTTACCCCCCCAGGAAATATTCCTGGTACTCATTTCTGTTAGAGGCTGAGTCGACCCCAGGACCATAGTGCGACCGAAAGGATTATGCTAATGCAAAAATCCAGTGGCACCATCTGGAATAGAACCCGCGACCTGCCGGTTTGTAGTGCAGTGCCTCAACCAACTGCGCCTTTTAAATACGACAATTAACTTGCATTACATTTAAAGACCCAGTTCGTACTGCGCCGTAAACACATTCTCGGTTATGAAAACCAGTCAGTTAATGCTTAATACGGAAATAACCCTTGTTTGTTTTGACATCCATTCGGAACACATAAATGCACCGTGTGGGCAGAAGGTAATATTTCTGAATGGCAAACCTGGTTGTACATAAAGTAACCATTGGGCTGTAAAGCTTCAAAATACTTTCTGCCGCGGAGCGGATCGGACCATGAATATACGCCTACTTGGATGTGACTCCGTGTACTTTGGCAGATAGTACCCAAATACACGGCGTCACATCCTATAAAATAGCAATGTTCACACTCACCGTCGCAACGTCACGGATCGGACCAGAATGTCTTATTAGGCCTTACAGATTTCGACTCCCGCGGACCTTCGAGCACCAAGACAAAAGGAGAAAAAAAAACCGAAATGATCGCTAGAGGGAGTAATTAAACAGAACATCAGGGACGACATTACTGCCGTGTCATCGTATCTACGGAACCTGCAGCCGGCAGATCCACTGCGAGCACAACACAGGCGACCCATCTGCAAGTGGAGCAGGAATTCCCTCCCTGGCGCCTTTCAGTGGCCTTAAGTCTTCCCAGACCCATTACTGACGATGACGGGGTTATCACCAGCCACAACCTCCAATTTCATCCGAAGAGCAGCTGAATTTTTTAACCACACAAAGAGGCCATTCTCCTGAAAGGAAGTGGCATTTTGATAATTCACATTCGTGAACTGCAATATAAAATACCGAGATCCTTTGCAGCCTTTCCTCTCATCTAATTGGCTGGCGCTGCCGTTACTTTGTTATCTTGTTGCTGCATCGATATTGTGTACGTATTTATGTGCATACTTGTTGCAAATGGACTTGCTGTCAGAACAAGCAAGCTATAAATTTCTCTCACACTCGTCTCCCATAACTCACTGTCCTCATTGTTCTCTGAACTCTGCTGCACTAGACAGTATAAAGGGTAATGGAGTAATAATAATAATTATTATTATTATTGCTATTATTATATAGTGTACGCACATACACATACATGCAATTTCATACTGCATGGTCTGATGCAGCGTGACATACTGAACTACACTCTACTGTGCCTGCACGTCGGAAAGGTTGACAAGCTAAGTGCGTTATTTAATGACGCTATCAACTGCTAAGAACTTGATGACCTGCACTCATCACCAAATATTATTTGGGTAATCAAATCGAGAAGAATGACATGGGCGGGGCATGTAGCATGTATGGGGGAAAAGAGAGGTGCATACAGGGTTTTAGTGGGGAGACCTGAGGGAAGGCAACCACTTGGGAGACCCAGGCGTAAAGGGGAGTATAATATTAAAATGGATCTTCAAGAAGTGGGATGGGGCATGGACTGGATTGAGCTGGCTTAGGATAGGGATAGGTGGTGGACTCTTGCGAGTGCGGTAATGAACCTCCGGGTTCCATAAAATGCGGGGAATTTCTTGACTAGCTGAGAAACTGTTAGCTTCTCAAGAAGGCCTCTGCTCCATGGAGTTAGTTAGTTATCAACTGCTAAGATTATACAGCGTCAGTGATAGATGAATAAGCACGCAGCATTGGAGGAATGATAGGAACAAAGGAAAAATGAAACACTCGAAGAAAAAACTGTCCCAGTGCCACAATATCCACTACAAATCCCACGCGGACCGGCCTGGGATCAAACCCGGGCCTCTGCAGTGACAGGACGGCGACTAACCGCCTGAACCACAGCACGGCCTTACAAATCGTGGCGAATTCGTGGCGCATTGATTTCCTCCAGCACGTCACCAGACAGAGCAGCTGTAAGTGTCTTACATGTATTTGGGTGGAACCCGATTCGTATCTCGGCCTAGGCAACACTTACTGTCACTGTGGTTTCAGGACCTTCCGCCAGAGCTCCAACTTTCGCTACCATATAACGGAATACCATTATTCTATATCGTTTCTTGTGTCTGGGGCTCCAGTTCGTGTCCAGGTAAATTTGTTTCCCCAATACATTATGCAATTCCGCGGAACCCCATAACGCGGGGGCAGGCCAACGTATTGATAAATACATATTCTCATTCCCGTTTATCTGTGTTATTGTTTTAAAGCAACAAAATGGCTGCGGTAGACATGTTTTGCACTGTAACACAATCACGATTGTCTGGCGACAACACTGGAGCAGCAGAGAAAGGCATAACACTGTACAAACGGATATAACATACCGTCACATCGGGTCAGTGGTACATGCTACTGAAGGGTTTCCACAACTTGATAGTGTACTGTATGCATTGTCTGGGAAGCCACATTTACCAACCACATTACTGAAAAGTGACACGTCACTCGTACGATATCCACGTAGCATACACATGTTTCTCATAAGTTGTACCGTATCAGGTGTATTTTTCGCAGGGAGACGCAAACGTCCTTCACAGGCGGGAACAATTTTCGTAGACTTTTCCGTATGTGGCACATGTGTGTCCATATCTACCAGATCACATGGCAGTCACATGAAGGCAGCAACATACTGGCTTTCAGTTTATCCAGGTTTTGAAATACTCCGTATACACAAACCAAATATTTTACTTCAGAGCGTCATGCTTTACCGAAATTGTTACAACTGACAACAGAACGCCTAAATTCAGTTACAATAAGCAGTAACATTGCCTTAAGACAATGACTCGGCAGTCTGGGGAATACATTGAGAAAAATGATTATGATGCAAAAGACCTAAAGGAAAACATATGTTCACAGTAACGAGCCCGTACTGTTATTGACTAAAAACATTTGCATTGTCATACATTTAAATAGTGTTTCGTGTATGACGTCATAATAGGCTGTCTTGCCGTTTTCAGACTGAATAAATAAATCACTACCCATAACGCAAGGGCCACTCGGCATTCTTTTTTAAACTGTCTATCGTTTAGAGAGTGGCATATGGTGTGCAAAGATATACACGTACTGAGCATTTTACTGTGCTATAGCGGAGAATCAAAACTGCTCTACACACAGCCGTATCTAAACAAGTTCAAGTTATGCAATCCCCCCCCCCTCCCCCCCCAGAAAAAAATAGGAGTAAGTTAAATGAAATTTTTGGTTACCATCATAATTTTAAAAAATGTATTTTTTCATAGCAGATGTTTGTTTTCTATTTATTACAATAAATCCAACATAGTACATAATGCAATATGAAATAAGGTAAAACAGTATTAAAATATGGGCCTACATGTTTCGGCCAATTCAGGCCACCCTCAGAGAAAATAATTTATAAATCCCGGAAGAAACAGAAGCCTTTACGTTGACAATCACAGTTACACTTTATTATGCTCAAATATTTACGGAAATAGAAAATTTCCCAATGTAGACAATTCTGCTATTGTGCGTGTTTCGTTAACGTGAATTGCCTGTAACGCGATTGATGCATATGTTAACGCTGTATGCGTAACGCGATTTTTCGCGTACGCGTGTTGGCTGTTACACGATTTCAGCAACCAGTGTGAAAATATCGCGCCAAACCTAACAATAATAATAATAGTAATAATAATAATAATAAGCATCCAAACACATATATACACATGCAAAAAGTGGTAATTCTTGGCACATGTTCAATTGTAAGAAATTTCCTAAATTACACATAAGACCACCGAGCCTAATCTTTTTGATGAAATATCCCAGGATAGGTGACTATTTCCCAGCTAAAGCTGAGAAGTGAGAAATTCGGATAATAATAATAAATTAAATGGGTATTTATTTACCTGCAGGTTCAACAGCACAAGTGCCAAGTATAAAGCCAGCACAAGAACACAAATACAACACAAAAACAGTAAAAATACACAAAAACGGAATGCTAAACAGGCAAAACAAAAACAATATGGCAGCAGTAGGAAAAAGCAATATAAACGAAATACTGGGTCAAAAACCCTAAAACCCTGACAAACTTTGATAAGTTGATTACATATTCCACAGATTAATAATAATAATAATAATTATTATTATTATTATTGTTATTATCATTACGATTTCATTATGACACTTGCTATAGCGCGCAGTCTCAGAAGAACGCAACTGCCGCGTTATAGCAGCACTAATTGTGCTTAAATCCCAAAACATTACGTCTTTAACACCTGTTCAGAACGTACACGGTCAAAATATACTGTACATGTCACTTTCTAGGGTTTTATATATGGCTGTGTTTATAGTGCATACTATATATATATAGCTGGCCATACAGCTTACTCAATTCCGACTTGCACAAATTTCTACTCGCACCGCACCTTCGGGAACCTAACTATGGTGTAAGTAGCTCTGTGTCGTACAGTGAGCACCGCGGCACAACACAAGACCGCTATACCTACCCCTTGTAACATGTACGTTCTTGAAATTACAAGGAGAATAAATTCTGGAAATGTTTCCTTTTATTGACTTTGTACACTGTTATCATTCCGCATATTGCCAAATGGTTAAGAAAATCACCGAATGACCCCATGGCAAGAAATACGCCGGCTTGTACCGAACCAGAAG
This sequence comes from Coptotermes formosanus, assembly GCA_013340265.1. NCBI lineage: Eukaryota > Metazoa > Arthropoda > Insecta > Blattodea > Rhinotermitidae > Coptotermes > Coptotermes formosanus. Next base: position 824,735 of record BLKM01000900.1, read on the forward strand.
GTCCATAACCGTGTTCACAAACTCCCTCCACTTTAAGCTACCCTCACTCAACATCGTAAGCTAGTTAACCTTTCACCTTCACCTCCTGCGCGTCCGTTGAGGTCTTCCGATCACGCGTGCTGCATGCCCCGCCCGCCTCAATATAAATCAGACGAACACACTAATGACATCTGATCAAAAGTACAATTACGAAATTCCATATTGTGCAATATTTGTTTTTTCCGTCCTCCATTGTAGAGTGGGGCCAAGGTTTGTAACCTAAGCACGAAAATTAATTCCGCCTACTACGCCCACTTCTGTTACCCAACCTCTACGACTTGGACTTCTAAGTACTGGTAGATTTCTCTACGAGCTTTCCCCACACAAATCACGCCAATCCCAGGTCGATCTCAATGCTGGAACACGCACAGAGGAACCTATATAAAATACAAGGTTCTTCTTATGTAATGTGTTTATTTCGCGCGTGAATGGTACTGTTTCCTCAAGCCAGTGTTTCCCAACCAGTGTTCCGCAGACCATTGCTAGGAGTTCCGCGATTAATCGCGGACTAAGTAAATGAAGATTTTATAATACCGCAAAATATTCCAAATATTCCGCGAAATATGGCGGGAATTTTTATCCGGCAATTGGCAACACTGAAATAAACTCCCTGCGCTACCAACTGCCTCTTTGTTTTGTTTTGGTCAGTTCATATTTAAGGTTATGTTTAGTTGTATTGTGTTTGAGTTCGTTTGGTACCGTTACAGAGCCGCCTCACCAGTGGTGACAAAAAGGCTTCCCGCTATAAACTTTCCCGGCCTGTAAACGTTTTTATAGTCAGCAGTTCTTCGCGATATGAAAAATCATTATATAGGAGTTCCTCCATAGAAGAAAAAAGGTTGAGAAACAACGGACTAGGAGCGTACTTGACAGCTTACGCAGCTACATGGCTGTTCTGTAACTTTAAATAACGAAGCCATTTTCACATCCGAATAGCAAAGCAAAAAGTACATTTTCAGCTTTCATTTATTAAACTATAAAACGAGGTCTTTCGACCTAGAGGAAGAAGCAAATTTAGGGACCTTGCGAACACAGTGTTCAGAATGCTATAAGGGCCTAAGAGAGAGAGAGAGAGAGGAATGACAGCAGGATGGAGAAATCACACATTGAGGGAGCTTCGTAGCTGGTAGCCACACTGTCTGCACAATATTAGCAGGCTGACGTCGCCCAAGAAATTCAGATGGAATTGGTATGCATGGGGGAAATGAGAAATGCATATAAAATTCTAGTTGCAAAATAAGAAGGAAAGATACCACTTGGGAGACGGAGGCGTGCACGGTGACATATTAAAAAATGGCCTTAAAATAAATTATGTGTGAGGTTATGGTCTGGATTTAATCGGCTTAGATTGTGTCCAGTAGCGCGCTCCTGTGGAAGTTACTTTACGGGAACATAAAACTGGGAAATTTCTTGACCATCCAAGCAACTAATGGCTACTAAACAATGACCCTGATCGACGGATTTAGTTAAGTTACGTGGATAACTGACCGATGGAAGACTCTGTAGGCTGTACAGCATCACAACTGTTGCGCAGACGAAAATTGCTTTTTGCAATTTAATATCTTTTAATAAACCATACAGGCTACAGGGACGATCCCAGTGGCCGCGAGGTCTAAGGCGTGGGTCTGCGGCTGTTCGCTTGCTGGGATCGCGGGTTCGAATCCCACCGGGGCCATAAATGTCTATCTCTTGTGAGTGTTGTGTGTCAGGTAGAGATCTCTGCTTTGGGTTGATCACCCGTCCAGAGGAGTCCAACCGAGAGTGGTGCGTCTGAGTGTGATCGTGAAGCCTCGACAATGAGGAGGCCCTGGCCCCTTAGGGGCTTTGCGCCACTGGGAGAAAAAAATACAGGCTACAGAAAAAAAAACTGCTAGTCCGGGATGTATGTAAGAAACAGTAGTCTGGTACAAGCAAGGCCTAAACTGTACTGACAGAATGCACCTTACCTGTCATTAAAACACCGCACTGTGTTCTTACCAGTCATTCTGAATCACTACCAAGTATTTGCAAAGACGGTTCACGTTCAGAAGCAGAGAAAGGCACTAAGTTTTCCAGCACGGCTTCATGAAAAAATTTTTCAATACCAGCAGGAGGTGCGGAAACATCAAAATTGACTGTTACCTTCACATAATGCAGGGCAAACTTAAAAGACCTATATTCCGAATCTTCTACTTTCGGTGTTGACCGGATTAAGCGACATCCAAATTTACTGGTTTCATCAGAGTAAAGAAATTGTAATGCACGTCAGTAACAAGACACTGTATTCGCAAAATATCTGTGTTACAAAACGTTCTTACATTGCAAAGCAGTTCCGCTGCGAAGAATAAGTCATACACCACATTCATGGCCCACCCAAATGGCATAGGCTTTTGCTGTTCAAATAAACATTACTTGAGCAAAGCACAGAGCTGCTACTTTGTCTAACTGCGCAGAATGTGTATCCAGACCATGAAACAAAAGAATAAGTAACAGTGGAAGACTGAACCCGCATCTGTGCACACATGGTTGATTGAGAAACCGATTATTTTTAAGTATTATCACACTACTACAATGCGCCTATTAGTTTTGCTCCATTGGTCCATATGTGAACAAGAAACAACTCCAGAATGGATAAACCGACTTCCATAAAAGCTATCCGGGACAGCTATAGGTAAAACTGTCCAGCCACTTTAATTTGCATTTATATTGGGCATTACTAACTACATTTTTACATGAAAAAATCTGCATGCGTTTCTGTGCGAATCTCTAGCATTACCTAGCTGAACACTCTCGGAACGAAACTTGTAGAGAACAAATAAAAGCAACATTTTTATTCAATACACATTTTCGGTAAGTCTGACGGATTTTAATATTCTTAAGTGACGTGAAAGAACGTACCAGGCTATGCGTAGGCCGAAATTTCCGGATTTATTTTCCGATCCTACAGGCTTACTGCAATTCACCCCAAAGAAAATGACTGTCCTTCATGAGTACGCCAATGGATTCCACAATATGAAATGACAATGAAGTCCACAGAAGCAGACAACTGGTGACACAGACCTTAATGCGACATATAACTTATAACCTTTAGCTGATGTCATCACGGCATTTCGGTTCGGGGCAATTATCCAGGAGAGCAGTCGGTGCATTCATAGCGATGTGTGCCAGTTCCCACTTGTCAATGATTAACACTGCCCCGGAATGGCAGCTGTTAGCTGTGGTTAATGGATTAGCTGCACTGGTTACTTGCAATTGTCAGTACATTACACAGATCAGACTGAGGCCTGTGTGGCTTGCTGTCGTATTCAGTGAGCAGGCCTGCACACACTTCCCAAAAGCATTCTTTTAAATTTTGCTTATCTCAACGACGTTGACGTTCATTTAGCCTATTAAATTTAATGTCGCAAATCTAATCACATCACAGACCACACGTCCAAAATTCATACAGTGTTTTTCCATGCAGGCACATGCAGGGCCGCCGAGAGCGGATTCCGGCCCAGGTCAAAATTTTTTTTCGGGACCGCAGCAAGGTCGAAAGTAACGAAAAAAAAAAAGCGGGAATTGTCGCACGTAAGATGGCCGCTGGCCGCAAGTGCTGTCAACACGTCAACACGACAAATCACTAGCTAATTACATCTAACACTACCGAGAAAGGTACAAACATGTGAAACACACTCGGGCCCCGGGCCCCCTTCCGGTCTGCCGGGCCCCGGGACTTTCTACCGGCTTGCGGGCCCCCCCCCCCCCCCCCCGCTCCTTTCGTCGGCACTGGGCCTATGCGATTTGAGGTTCACACGGCTGTGAATGTTACAGCGAAAGTTGCCTGATGTGACGCCGCGTAGTTTGGTAAATATGTAAGAAAGTGTCGGGGGAACATGTCGGGACATGCTGATTTCTCCGGACATAACCGCCACACTACACGGAGTTACATCCAACAAGGCCGTACTTCTAATGCGGCACCTTGCCACACACTTTGTTGAATACATACTCACCACACCACAAAACATTTTGAATACACCTGTAGGCGTCAATGTAATGCACATTTTATGTTAAATGCTGTACAGGTACCCGCCTTTTCAGGGAACTTATAAAGTATGGGTTATGTCTGACATAAAACAAAATTCTTTTTGGTGTAAATCCCTACTAAAATCTTGGACAAACGGAATGCAAATGAAGAGACACAAACTTCCCCATTATTCGTTGACTTATTAAATATTCATTCAAATGAACGACCTTAAAATTGGTCATAAAGGTATCCATGCATGATAAATCGAAGCAAGAACATATCGGCTATGAATCTGAACACCCGCTGGGATCGGAAAGAAATATACTGCAATCCGTTAGTCAGTCAGTTTGAATATGACAATGATTGTGTTTCTGACGTAACAATGGCGTTGCCACATACCACACGTCAACTACTTAACCGCCTGTCAGTGGAGGTTTGAGATGCACAAACATTTCAACAAACTACACACATCTGATAAGACTTTTGTTCAACCTTCCGCCACGCAACAGCCTGACTACCTTCAGGGTGCCCACGGTTTAGCCCAGTCTCTCTAGATCAGGGCAGGCGTACCACTAAATGAAACTTAAAATTTTCAATGTACCACCATATTGTGTACGTAAATAAGAAAACTAAAATTGGAAAGATTGTCTAACAGCGTAGATGAATTATATAATGTTACATAAATAATACTACGTATGCCGTCTGACACAAAGTTGTGTCAGACGGCATACGTAGTATTATTTATGTAATTCTGTATACAAAACGGGACGAATAGCGTCAAATTGATTGCCAGGAGTCAAATTCGTACCATCAACACATACAAGAACTTAAAACGCAAGGTTCTAAAGTGTAACGGCAATACATATTTCAACAAACAATGTTCAGAACAGGACTTAGTTCCAAATTACGCAAACACAAAATAAAGATCGTACCAGAGGGAATACGTAATATTATGTATGTAATTCTCTACACACAACGGAATGGAGAGCGTCATAAAATTACATAATGTTGCCAGCAATGCTGCGTGTTAGAAAATATATGTAGCTTATATTTTATTTATTTTTTCAAATTGTTGTCCTTTTTGTATTAAGATTCTTAAGGCTGCGTACCAGTAAACAATGGCTGGTGTACCAGTAGTGGTACGCGTACCACAGAGTGAGAAACCATGCTCTAGCCAACTGGCTCGCACCCTTTTTCCTCTCCACATAAATATTCTAAGAGATCATATTAGTAGCATGAATTGATCCCAATCAGACGTCAGAAGGCAGTGAGTGTCCGAATAGGTACTGATACAAGGGTGACGTCTGAAGAACGGGGCTATGAAACTGCCATTTTTGCCAGCACATTCACCGGACATCACCCCAATTAATGACATCATTTGCAAAAACAGTATACACTGTATACTGCATAAAAAAGCAGCTCTACTAGATTCGGCGAATGTGACAGAACAGCCGATAAGGTTACATGTTATGGAAGAATGCCCCTCAACAAGTAGAATATTAAGTGTGAATCAACTTATTATGTGAACAGAAAGGAAGTGGATAAACTAAACATCCATTAGCTGCACGATATTTTGACTATCACACTGTTAAAGCATAAGAAAGCACGACCAATTGCGAAAACATAGCTGGTAAACTGTCATGTCAAACACTCGTAAAAACACAAAGCACACACACCATGCGAGGAACATTTCCATATACACATATGAAATTACTTAATTCAATATTAATATCATACAATAGACCAATGAAACATGACGTCACAAGTTCCCAACTCCCACGCTGTAGCAGACAATCCTATTCGTTTTTCAGCTATGTATTTGCGCTGTATGTACATATATGAATTTAAAGTACAGTAATCATGAATAATATTCTTAAAAGTCAGGCCCTTACGGGCAGCGAGTAGGTAATAGCAATCAAAGGAACAGGCACACACCTCCTACATAGTTACTGAAGCACACATTTAAAACCTTCATCTGCAAATACATGCAGGGCTATTGTAGGCACAATCGCACATCACGGTCAGGAGCATGGCCGACAGATGTAATACGTCGGGCGCGATGTTGTAACTGCAAAGTGTCATTCGTAGCAAAGCACCTGTATTACGCATAACTGATACGCATGTGTGAGACTTCGCGGTTTCTCAATTTCTCTCATCGCCACAGCCCTATGGGACTGGAACAAATACGCGGGAAATGACCGGCTTTATACCGTCCTCAGTTCAAGGGCCAAATGCGGATCATCAAGAGGCCTATATGAGTGTTATCGATACTGATGTGTTGCAAGCGAATGACTGATAAAAAAGATACGCAGTGTTATGGTGTGGAACCGAGTCACGGTCGAATAGGAAGCAGTCCTGCTTCGTAGTCAGGAAATCCGGGGTTTAAATCTCGACCTGGAAACAAGGTATCCTGAGGTTCTTCGTGGTATTCCTCACCTCCTCCAGGAAAATGCCAGGGTAACACCTCAAATCGGGCCACATTCAACTTGCTTCCATATCCTTTTCAAATAATTACTCACCAGCTATCCCCACTAACAGATATAAAAACAGAGACTTTATCGACATGATATTTTAACGTACGTTTAATTATTTTGGAAATAAGCATAAGAAAGATTAAAGAGATTTTCCGAGCAGGTTATTTTAAGAACGACGCCCATACGTTTTGATATACGCGTAAAAATATCGTGTACGCGGGCATAAAATTACATATTAGATGATATTTAAAAAGTAAAAAATCCAAAATCTCCATTCTTGACCAATTTGTGTGTCCTCCAACCTCATATGGGTGGACTATGCATGTAGCAAGCATGGTGAGTTCAGAAATGTATGGAAAATTCTGGTCGGAAACCCCAAAGCGAAATAGCGACACTTGGAAAATCTAGACGCAGATGGAAGAATCATATTAGTATTGATATCAAAGAAACACCGTTGGTCAGGATCGGTAGCAGTGGCCGGTTGTTGTGAAAGAAACGGTGATGAAGTTGCATGTTCCACGATATGTGGAAATTATGTGACTTCCTGATCGACAATAAAGAAGTGAAGGAAGAGATTCGTACTGCAGTTAATTAATACAACGCAAGGACAGAGAATTTCACACGCATAAGTTTTACCTGCAAACCCACGATGTGAAACTGACATGAAAACAGCCCACATAAAATCCGACGTACAAATCACAAAGTGTTGAGAAACACGGCATTGGTGATAACAGAAAGCACAGACAAGCCCGGATGGTGCCATCAGTCTTCAAACTCAGGGAGCAGCCCACGATGACGTAACGCGCGCAATTACTACATTGAAATGTCCTACAGTGACACGTCTGACGACAAAATTATAACATAAGTGCAAGATTGCCACGGAAATAAAGTTGCCTTTAAAAAAACGAAGTTTCACAGTCAAGGCTACGACGAATCACAATTTCTTAAATCGAGGAAGTCAAAGCCTTCACACCAATCCCACTTTATCTTCAAAACACGCCGCTAATAGCAAGGCGCCACGGTTAATTACAGAAACGTGGGATTGTGCAACTGGCAGTAATAACGTGATAACATATCCTTGAGAAAATATGGAGCAATTCGTCGATAGAATATCGTGACCACGGACATAAATCCATGTTCAGTGGGCAGAACTGTTCGAAGTTTCGATTAGAAGCGACACGTAGAACTTCTGAAGCTTACTGGCTGGAGGTGTCGAGAACGAAGGCTACGATTTCGTGTTGACGATTGAATTATAAATTCACACAACGGGATTCAACAAAAATAATTGTTCTGTTACAATTCGTTACCAAAGTAAAGCGCACACCCAAATGCAAAACTATGAACCTGCTTTTTATATGTGTGCACGAAGCTTCGACTCACAATACTAAGTGAAGAACACAGATCAAGTGTGTTTGAGAACAGGGTACTAAGGAGAATATTTGAACCAAAGGGGAAGGAAGCAAAAGAGTACTGAGAAAAGTATACAATAAGGAGCTTCATTATTTCTACCGTATGCCAGACATTATTAGGGTGACCAAATAACTAAGAATAAGATGGGAGGAAGAAACGAGACATGGGTAAGATTTTTGTTGCCAGCCCTCAAGGTAAAGGACCTACTTACAAAGTCAGTATTTAGACCGGATATAATGTGTGATAATGGATCTCCAAGAAATAACTTTGACAATTTGTTGTTGGTTTGTCTGTCCCATGCCACAGTCCAACGGGTTACATAAAACGGAAAATAAAACTAATTTCTTCAGAAATACAGCCTTACGGAATATGGCACCTATAGCCCAGTAAAATTTACCTACATTCCGCAGGTACTTGCCGCCTTCGGTAGCCCACAGAAATTACCCCGTACTGCCACCTGCCGAGCAAAAATTCCGGCGATATATCGAGGTATATTTGGAATTTTTCGCGGCATTTCGAAATTTTTATTTATTTATTTATTTGTTTCACGACATCTCGTTTCCACTAACGATGTTTGCGGAACCCTGGTCGGTAAACACTGCTACAGCGTCTGAATCACTGATAGCGTCGTTAAACAAACCGCAAAACAGAAATAATTCCATTTAATTTTCGGTATTTCAGGTGGACGATTTTTAAAGTGTTTATACAATGTAAAATGAGAAAAACAGTCTTCACAACTAATAAATGTATTAAATGTATTGACAAATTATTATGGATCAGACTACATGTTTCAGTCCTATAGGACCATCATCAGGCCAATGTACAAGAATGGATAGAATAAAGCCTTTGAGATCTCGAAGGCGTCTGTTATATTCAGGTGTTATGCTAAGAGCCGATACGGTGTTACTTACTATAAATAGTGTACATCAGTGAAAGCTTATAACTAGACTTATAGCTAAATTACAGTAGTTGAACTTGTGGGTAGCAGCTATCCTAGTGTAACTAGGTTTAAAAATATATAAGACCTTATTGATTCTTGGTTATATGTTGTCATATCCTTATGTCCCTTTTGTTTTGAAATAAAGTAGGTACCAGAACGTTGCAACCAATTTTCATATATATATATATATATATATATATTAAATACTGGAAAAAATATGGTAGCTTCATGGGCTAAAAGGCAATCTATTGGAACAGTACTAGGTATCTAGTGCAAGATTGTATCCTTGTTTTTAAATGGCTTCAGTGTAGATTCTTCGATGAGGAGTTATTCGATGGTTCTGTAGTGTTCGTAGCTGGATGTTATTTAAATCTTGGGTATTCTACGTATGGCGTTCTTGCTGGGGGTGTGGATCTGTCTGTAAAGTGTTTCCCACCACCAGATCCTGTTTAATTTCTCGTCCATATTCGGCCCATCATAACCTCCCAGATTTCATCCTAACGTATTTATTACACTGAAAAGTTACATGTAAAAATATTCAGAAAAAAACAGAAACTGCAATAAGTATGGCTGTTAAGTAGGTTTATTAATACGTGATCAGTAGGGTTTGTTTACTGACACTGTCAGTACCTAGTATCTAGCGCCGATGACAGATAAACATGAATATGAATATGGTGCAACGGCGGAACGACAATGACAAAGACCGAAGCACTGTTCCAGTGCCAATTCGTCCACCACAAATCCCATAACGACTGTACATGATCGCCACCTGTGTACCTGCAACGGTAATACTGCCAATACAGCCGGACTGACCGCCCAAACACTTTCAGTTCTAGACCAATTAAAACTCCGGGGAACTGTTTTTACGGAAACCACCGTAGCGTGACGAGCTTGGGTGTAGTATAACGTTGTTCACACCGGTCGGCAGCACGGCCACTCCTCAATGCGCAATGACAAATGAAACTTGTAGTAAGAAGCGGAACGCAACTTGCATGAGATCGTGAACAAAATGGCCGCAGGTCTCAACAGCTAATTTGTAGTGGTAAGAAGGAAACCACGACTAGGTCCCACATATTTTTATCACTTGTCTATTTTTTCTTCTTATTCTGCTTTCGTTACAGCCCATGGTTTTTAAGCAGTCATTTTAGTGACTTTGTTACTCAAGCATAAGTTATAAAACACATAACGTTTCTCTACTATGCGTTCCAGAAACATCTGCACTAACACGATACCAACATTGCAAAGGTAGGCCTAGGTTTCACAGAGCATACAGAACGTATTTCACGGAAGTTCAAACAACAATGGTCTACCAAAATTTATGCAGCCTCGATTTAAGTATCTTTACATGCCGCGTCACTACATGTAAACGATCCTTTAGTTTCTCGAAAATGACCCAGAAAAAGTTTAAAGCAATATGTTAAACATGTACACCCCATGTTAGCACAGGAAGCATACCTTATACCTTTTCAAGTCTCGAAAAACTTTCCACTCGTTAATTCCGTAGCATGGAGAGGCAGACGCACTGGCTAGTACTTTCTTATAAAAGCGTTAGGTACATGACGTAACCCCTCCGGGCAATTTAAAGTATTTAGCTCTTTGTTAAGTACAAGTGTTCTCAGACGGCCCCAGAAAAATTAGGCAATTCCACTCGTGTCTGGACTCACTCTGTCCAATTCACGAGATAACGTCTTTCTTTTCGTACTATTAAGTATGTTCGTCATTGTCACGGATTAAACTAAGCTCTTAGCCAGCTCCTGTTACAAGAAACCATTCCCTCCACTGCAATGTCAGAACTCAGCGGCATAATTATCCCTTCTGTTCACACTGACAGAACACGTCCGACATTCGTGTAATGAGACACTAACATACTTGCAGACCTAAATTCGGTTTCCTTTTCCTTATTTATTTATACAAACCTTCTCTTTTCTAGAGAGAGTCTAGATCGCCTCTAGGGCTCAGGTAGTCTCCCACTCAATGGGTACCGAAGGCTCCTTCCCCGGGAGTAAAGCGGCCGGGACGTGAAGCTGACAACTCACCTCCATCTAGCGCCGTAGTTTGCTTTCATGACGTGGACAGGCACAATTGTACCTTCCTCCTCCAATACCACCATCCTTACTATACCGATACCACTGACCTCATCAATACTTCAGGTTCGCCCTACTGCGTACTTCCCTTATTTCCCTCCCGTCTTCTAGCAGTATATTCACAGTAATATTGTTAATGCTGTCGACTCACGAGAACAAATTTGTCCTTGGCAGTGGTGGAGATTTAATGATTGCTAGTAAGGGGATTGGTCTAGAAGTAAATGCTGGGAAAACTAAGTACATGGTTATGTCTCGAAATCAGAATGCACGACACAATCACAACATAAATATAGATAATAAATCCTTTGAAATGGTGGAAGAATTCAAATATTTGGGAGCAACCCTAACAAATCGAAACTCCATTCATGAAGATATTAAGTGCAGATTGAAGTCGGGGAATGCTTGCTATCATTCGGTGCAGAATCTTTTGTCTTCCAGGTTGCTATCCAAAAACACAAAGATTAGGGTATACAGAACTATAATTTTACCTGTTGTTTTGTATGGGTGTGAAACTTGATCTCTCACACTGCGGGAGGAACAAAGACTGAGGGTGTTCGAGAATAGGGTGCTGAGGAGGATATTTGGGCCTAAGAGGGACGAGGCGACGGGGGATTGGAGAAGACTACATAACGAGGAACTTAATGACCTGTACTCATCACCAAATATTATTCGGGTAATCAAATCGAGAAGACTGAGATGGGCAGGGCATGTGGCACGTATGGGGGAGGGGAGAGGTGCATACCGTATTTTGATGGGGAGACCCGAGGGAAGGCGACCACTTGGGAGACCCAGGCGTAGATGGGAGGATAATATTAAGATGGATCTTCGGGAAGTGGGATGGGGGGGCATGAACTGGATTGAGGTGGCTCAGGATAGAGACAGGTGGCGGGCTCTTGTGAATGCGGTAATGAATCTTCGGGTTCCATAAAATGCGGGCAATTTCTTGACTAGCTGAGAAACTGTTAGCTTCTCAAGAAGGCCTCTGCTCCATGGAGTTAGTTAGTTAGTTAGTTAGTTAGTTAGTTAGTTAGTTAGTTAGTTAGTGGTGGAGATTGCGGAAGTCGGCCTTTCGATGCTATTCTTTTCTGTTGTGTTCTGTGTTGTTAGAGCTGTGCACAAATTTGCCATTACGCGTCTCATAAACCGAACGCATGACAAATGACCAGTGAAAAGTTACAGTTGCAGTGATAGAGATTTATGTTTTTTACAGGACCTTTATGTGTTCCGTGTAAGGTTTGCCCGCCACGCTGTAAAGGTCATAACTATTCTCGTCAGTCGAGGGCAGTAGTGATAATTACGTAAGTACCTTCGCTTGGATGGCAGTTGTTCACTGTCGACTGATGTGAGACACTCGCGTTACCTGAACTTGAAAGGAATAGACAGGAAACAGTCGCGGTTACTTTCAAGGTACAAGCCAGCCTTTTGCTTAAAGTGATGGAAGAAAACCAAGAAAATTCTTCGACTAGTTACTTTCCTGGCTACGATTGGAAGGCAGACTTTCTGAATACAAGTTGCAAGCAATAGCGATGGTGACAGTTTGATCGGCGATTTTGTTTAGACGGTATTTTTTAGTCCAATAAATTAAAATAATCAGCAAAGACTAGAAAGCTGATATACTTTTATTAAACGATGGGGAAAGATAACGCATGGCGGTATAAAAAAACTGTGTCTTCGTCGTAAGTACTGGTATCATAAGAGTCATTAGCGTATCACTGACCAGCCATACTTTCCCTTCCATGCCGGCTGGGCACCAGGTATTGTTTTAGCCTCGGATTTTAACAACGTTTATTATTTTCGACATATCGGGATTAAAAAAAAAAAAGAAAATTAGAGGATTCCGAACCTGAGCAGCAGACGAAGGATCAGCTGTGTGACTCACAGTCGAGAAGAATAATGTACTGCCAGTGGCGTAGCGAGGTTTTTGGCGCCAAGGCCGTGTAATCAAAATGGTCTCCCATCAGAGAAATTATGGACTTAAAATATCACAATTATTTATTAAATTTGCTTTTAGTTGGCTTAATAATTCCAAATTCGGTGAGGATAAAAATCAATTTTTTTCATTTAAAATATTCATTTTGCACCCCATTTGCCGCCGCTTGGGCTCTGCCGCCCAGGGCGGCGGCAACGCGCCCCCCTCCCCCTGTAGCTTCGCCCCTATGCATTGCACGATAATCAGAAAAGGATCCAGCGATGGGTTCCTGCGAATACAGTAACGAGTCTTGGGGTGCCATGCAAGCCTACGAAATGAGTGACAAGCTACAAAACTATCAGCGCTTCAAGAAATTAGGCTCCTATAGTGGCCGGCACGAAGACAGTCCCCTCGACGTCACTGCCTACGGACGTAGTGTTGCCACACGGAAATAAACAACACTTGATTCTACCGACGGACAATGTACAACTAACGGGAAACTGCGCCTCGCAGGAAGAACTGGCAACAGCGGAGGGCGGGGGGAGCGGGCGTGTGAGTCAGGCGCTTGACCTTGATGGGACTATTTTCGTGCAAGCAACTCTAGTGCAGACATAGCGAAGAAACCCCCGAATTCTTCTAATAAGACTGAAGCTGGAGTCTGACATTGAGGCATACATGTCGTACTGCGTGGGAATATGCCTCACTGATTCTGGGAAAGAAGAAATAGTCCTATGTTATCGCAAATGTCAGTAGTGACTTTCGTAGTCCGTATATCTTCCCTGCCCTAACGTCCTGAACACGGAGAGCTGCAAGTGGCTGGCTGCTCAATGGATGGATGGAGCTAGAACAGGTTTTATGTCGTTAATTTTCAGAGGCAAACTCGTATATTGAGATTCCAAGATTAAACCTTGACGCGTATATCCGGTCTTGTTCTTCTGTTTTTGACGTTCTGCCTCCTACGATGACATCTTTCCCCTTCCTTTCCCAACCTTTGTCTCTTTAATTCCTCTTGTTATGCATTCATGCCGCGTTTTGACCCATTATGCAAGTTAGGATGTAATCTGTATGACTGAGCACAGAAAAAGCAAAGCACAAGGTTTCGGACCGCGATATTTTTCTTTGAATAAAACACTCACAACATACACTGTTTTAGCTTTGGATGACTACTTCATTCAAGACACACGTGTATGGTAACAGAGTGGGTAACAGCCCGACGCCGAACGTTGCGTGACGCCATCTCCCTAAGTAACATAACGAAGTGATGGCTTCCTATTTGCAATTAATTTTCAGAGCATTACTGACATTTCAGAACAAGTTATTCGGGTTCTCAAAGTGTATATTAATAAAGACACTGGTAGTTATGAATATGACAAACGAGCAGGCATACAGATGCGAGCTGGTTAGCTTTTCACGTATCAGCGGGGATGAATGGCTAAACTGAGTTCCCTGAATCAACCATAATCTACATCTAGCTGCACTGCACATGTATGTGTCGTAAATGAGTCCGTAAATTATGCAGTTACGCAATGTAAAACTTAAAAGGAATAAATATACAAGATAACACACTTTTCAACCCAACATGACGTGGACAATTCTTCAATGCCGCATGCAGTGAAGAATGTCGTTTTAACATTGCAAATTTAAATTGTTTTTCGGGTGGTTATTGTGAGAATACATTAAAAGAGGAAAACAGGAAATTGGATGAGATTAACTAGCACTATGGTAGCAAAATTTCAAAACCGCTACATCAGAGTCCGCCACTGGATACGATTGTGAGTTTATACCAGCCGTCCTCAATCCTCAGAGTATACCTCCCAAAGATCAGTTTCATGTTATGCTCTCATCTCTTCCTCGCTCTGCCTAGTGGATGTTTCCGATCCAAAATTCTAGCTGCATTCCTTGTCTCTCCTCTACTAGTCACATGCGCTGCTCACTGTAGTGTCCTGACAGTACTGGCTGACTTCCATTGGTCATGCAGTTTCAGTTTGTGTAGGGCCTGACATCCTAATTTGCTCAACTCTTTCATCCTTCTTAGACCCAAACAAGCACTTTGTTTCCAACGATCTGAAAGAAGTTGTGCTTCTGTGTGCCTTCTCTCCAGCGTTTTGCAAAACAGTGTTCTAACCGAACAATAACAAGCATACGTGAAGTGTATTACTCTAATTTCACCATAAACCGCATCTATGTTCGTGCTGTTCCCAGATACTTAACAATCTCAAATAATTAAACACAGGAATTCCACGGTTCGAGTTCGCTTGGTTAGGGACGTGAATGTCTTATTTTCGATGTGTAATGATGATAGACAAACCCTGAAGCATGTTTGTTGTTAGAAGTTGCACATTTGGAATACGGAGCAGAACTAAAATCAACCATTTTGTAACGCATGGAATGGAAAATATAAAATCAGCTGCTACACTCCAGACTAACAAAGACATCAAATAATGCTTCTTTACAGTTTAATAGGACAATGAAAATCAAACACATTTCTCGACATCAGTATCTAATCTACGTGTACAATGGCATTTCAGACTCTCTAAAGCACTTTTTATCGCCGTTCCAGGTTAAAACACACGTCTGACCGTTACGTTCATTCACGTGGTTCTATGTCGACTGGATAAAATCTGTCAACAGTAACGCTATTACTCCTTCTGTGTACAAAGTTCGCGGCATGAAGGCAAAGTGAGGAAGTCGTGTCCGTTCGTCTCCGAAGCTACTGAACGGATATCAGTTTGACGTTCACACGCTCTGTTAACCGATGCGTGACGGCGATGTTTGAGGCTCTCATGATGACGACTATCCTTACAATGGAAGCTGTGGATTCCTCCGAGGGTTTAGTAAAATCTATCAGACTCCATGGCGTCGCATACCAGAAAGGTACTAGACCCCCATATGGGTAAAGCAAATGTCACTATGATCAATGGTTTCCCTCGGCAAAAGTTCGTCATTGTGCAATACTGGAACAAAAATCCACAAAATTAAAACGTAAAGGCAAGTCGTGACTCTACATTGGAATGTTTCACATCTCATGCCAATCAACGGATTTTGATGAAATTTGATATTTGAAAAACTATTCAAATTCTCACAGGCATTTAATTTTGCTCAGTATCCGCAGTTGGTTGAGGCACTGCACCACAAGCCGTGAGGTCGCGGCTTCGATTCCCGATGTTGTCACTGGAATTTTTCATTGACATAATCCACCTGGCCGCACTATGGCTTTGGGGTCGACTCAGCGTCTAACAGAAATAAGTACCAGCAACATTTCCTGTGGGGTAAAGGCGGCCGGTGCATAGGGATAACAACCTCACCACCTTCACGTGCCGACTGTCTTGAAATCTGGGAGCCTCAAACTCCTGGAACCCTCTGGGCCTGTCCAGACCTGTAATGGGATTGTTTTACCTTTTCTTATCAGTATACGAAAAAGACGCATCTTCTACCAGTATACATAAATTAAAATACACATCTCGTTACGATCTATAACATTTGTTTGAAGCTTGAGTGGCAAAAAGGTGCGCACTTAAGAACACCTGGTGCTACGCGGAGAAGTCTACTGTATTACACATAAACTAATCAATAACAAACGGTATATAACGCAACATGAGGACAAAGTATGGCACTGCGCAGTGTCCAGTGTGTTGTGCGACTGGCACTCTAAAAACAGATGTAATCTGCGACATATAAACAACGACATAAAACATCATGGCCAATGCGACACGCAATATCGCACAGAGAAACACTCCGAAAGTACGACTATATCGACTGGAATTAGAATACACCTTCCCACACGTCAGCTTCCAGTCGCCAGCAGCCACCGTAGCCGAGTCTACTTTAAACAAATTAATCACTCAATTACATAGCTTTTTTCCTTTAGGCACCAGCCTAATTGAAGTCATGTCTTTGAAGCCCGTCAATAAAAGAAAGAAAGAAAGAAAGAAAGAAAGAAAGAAAGAAAGAAAGAAAGAAAGAAAGAAAGAAAGAAAGAAAGAAAGAAAGGCTAAGACTCTGACACCATATGTTTAACCCTTTAAAGACGAAGCGTATCTGCTTTATATAAGGACTCAGTGCGTACCGCGCTGTAAACACCCTCCACTTCGGTTATAAAAACCAGTCTGTTAATATTTTATAAGGCAAAAGTTGCTGTTTGTTCTGAGATCCGTACAAAACACATAAACGCAACGTGGGCACCACGTAGAATTTTTTAATGTTAAACCTGGCGGTACGTAAAGTTACCGCTAGGCTTTAAAAGGTTAATGTGTATCCTACAACACAGCCCATTCTCGAATAGGCATTTATTCTGTGTGGGAGTCAAAACAAAGACAAACCGAGCGGCCCTTACGATGGTCACAAATCGCACGACAGATCAAGTTCTGTTCAGCCCTGGGAATATGGAGGCTAATTGATCACATTTTGGAATGCGACACGTTGCAGATGTATGGCGTAACCAACACGTGTTAACAACTCGAGCAGAAACGCCATATTCAGTTTGTCTACATCACACCTAAAACAGACGTCACTCAGCCAGTTTCCCTATCAGCTGGCCCGCAGCAACTGTATGAGCGGCGCGATAAAATTTTATTTACGACAGTGCTGTTCTGTTCAAGGAAAAGTTGGCCTTACCGGCTTTCGGGAAAAGCAAGAGTGAAAAGCATATTTTCCAAATGGCTTCCCCTTTTATTCTGTGGGCTTCAAGGGCCTTCTTGTTCGTCTATCATATAAGTTATATAAATTTAGATAATTAATCATTCACATGTACGAAGAGTGACAAAAGAACGCCTATATATTAGTGTACGAGAAAAGTGAGATGTTAACCTTCAACTGTTCTTTTCAATAAAAGTCCTACAGAATAGGTAGTTATGGTGATATTACAACGTGGCAGGAGCACTGCAAAACAAACTTTACAGACTTCCATTCTACATTAGTTCAGGCCTTAAATTATCCGGGCAGAGAATATTCAAAAATTTATAAAAGGCATACTACAATTGACGAATACAATATTAGAACTTCCATCTGTACGAAACTAACTACTAATTGCAGGAACAGTGTAGGAAAACGAAGAACAAGAACTGTTTTAGATAACAAAATATTTGAACAGAGGTGGAACCTTATTTAGGCTGTAGCCTATGGGCTGTGAGATAGCGCAATATCAATATACAAACCGCCGCCTTGCACAATGCGCCTGGATTGAAAGTAATAAAAAAAAGAGAAGGAAACACACCTAGTGATGTTACAACTACCGATTTCCATGGTTACAATATCGTTTCTGAACGAACAGAGATAGAAAAATCGACATAACTGCAATGACGTCACAATCGTTTCCATGGCAACGATGAATTTTGATCGATATAACGCTTCGATTTATAACGTTAATCTGTAACTAATAAAACGTTTCATTCGACTGTTTTCCGAATTCTTTTTGACGATGTTATTTCAGTAAGTCAGCTTCACTGAAATTTAATTACTGATCATAATAAGTTGGAAGCTTCGATACAACTTATGAAGGGCACTCTGTACGCATATATGCCATATATAAAAGCCGGTGGTATATGGATTTATATACGTTTGTCTTGACTTGATATTTCATGTACCGTATAATGTCAACGATATTAATGCGTTTCGATATTTTGGGAATGTTGTTTCGTTCAGCAGGTGAGTCCTGAACGTCCACAGAGTATAAACGGTGCCTTTAAACTTTCTCCACGTGAACTGGGTTCGACTCCAGACTCTTCAAAACCGTAAAACAGATTTTGCTGAATTTCTACTTCCGCCAAAGGTTACCAGTAAACTCAGCTCGCATTATGAATTTCACTGAACGAAAGCTGACACTGAGTGATTGTTACTCCTGCTTCATAATCAGAAGAAATACCAGGTTTTCATTTCGGCCTGCAGTCTGACTGTTCTCTCAGGTTTTTCGTGTTCCTGCTGTCCGTCCAGGCGCACGATGGGGCAGTGCCTTAAAATAGTCACGGCCACGTCATCTAACGCAATGTTCTTACGACCGCCGGGGCATAACTTCTGCAGGAAAGACGTCGTTAAATATCCCAAGAATCCAGTAAGTAACCAACCAATACAAGATCCACAGGAACCAGAAATCTGTTCTTAAAAACGGTCAGCATAGCTTGAAACATAAACATCACGTACCCTGGAAATGACGTGTTATTGGGCTGAACAATGTAATATTTAAAACTATGCCGTGATGGGAGACTACGCAGGCAACACATGTGCACAGTTTGATTGGTTAAGGACTACGTAATGGGGTGGAGCCAACAGACCTTCAAAGAAGGGGAAATAACTGTATGCTGAATAGGTAGCCCGTAATATCCCCCCCAGTTAAAGTAGGGCAGTTATTTACATAAAATGTTTTAAATCGGCTATCTCACCGTCAGATATGAAATATTTTCCACGCAGAAGCTTACATCACCTGCTTAAATAGAACATATGGGTCTAATTTGAGGAACAACACAAAAAGAAATGAATCACAGCTGCAGTACAACACAACTTCGTACCAGCATTTCTCACAGGGTCACTGCAGGTGACTTCTAAGACGTATCCGGCACGATGGAAAGAAACAGTTCATAAACACTTGATTCACAAACACGGTCTCAGAAGCTGGCACGGTGGTCACGTTATAGATTTATGTTCAAGAGGTACCCAGTTCGACACCAGCCAAGCTGCCACCTACTGCCGTTCCCTGGTTCTTACCAGTCTCCCTAGATGAATGCTGGAGACCTCAATATAGGTCACTAACGTACTCTTGCGGGGCCTTTAGAAATAGCTAGCCCCATCAATGATACAGACATTCTTCCTGTCTCTTTCTGCCCGAAGACGGACACACATCCCAGGGACCATTTAAGGAAGGGGGGGGGGGCTGCCCGGTTGCAGCCCCCCCCAAAACCTCCAAAAACTGAAATTTTAAAAACAGATTTTGTAGATATTATGATATCAAAAGTTTTACCTGATTTACCCTTCAGCCGAAATCAGCCACTGAAATCGGCTGATGACTAGTACACTAGAATTTTGAAAAATAAATTAATAAAATTAAAAAAAAAACAAGAAGATAGGACACTGTGAGGCATGAAACATGCAGTTATATTCGTATGTATATAAATTCAGCTGCAAACAGTGTTGTGTTGTAACTACAAAATGACTTTTATAACAATTTTTAAAATCAAACATGTTTTATATATATAGCCTCAGGGTCAGCCGCCCCCCCCCCCCCCAAAGGAAAAAATCTGGGTGGGCACTTGCACACATCCATTCTCAACAACGGTTTATTTTTTGCCTGAGACTATAGACAATGTGTAACACAACGGTAACGCCCGTTACGGAAATCTCTTAATATTTCTCATCACTGACTGCCACATTCCTTCCCATATGACGTCACTTTGGCCTCACTTATTGAGCTTATAAAGTGTCCTTACAGAACGCAAGAACGAATTAGTATCTGGTACTGAACACCGAGTTTATAATTTACAGTGTTCCCACAACAAGGGCTGCATATTAAAATAAACCTGAGAAGTGGCAACGCTCTAGGCAAAACTCATGCACGCGATAGTGCGTTTCACTTTTCGGGAAACTCTGATTTTACAGTTTACGCCGATCTGGGTTTTATGTAGACGCTAACAGGTGAGTAAACAGACCACATGAAACAGAGAGGTTCAGGCTCAAAATTCATGTAACAGAATTCACAACAAACACTTGTCGAGGCCGAATGCAATAACGTTTATATCTGGCGTTCCGCAACACAGAAGTCACTGAAAGGTAAAGTAAGGGGTTTACTCAGGAAATGCAGAAAAATAAATCCAAGACTGTACCGTAACGTTGGTTGCTAATGTTTGTACCTATCGGTAAGCAACAAGTTGTGGAGGCATTACAAACGCTAATTTAATCCACTAAAGCCTAGTGGTTACTTTACGTACCATCACGACTGACATTAAAGAACTGAATAATTTAATTTCAAACTGACATCTCATAATGATCTACTCACATAATTTTGTTCCGTACTCTCAGGACAACTTATCCGGGAAAAAAATGGTCTATATTACAGTCACAAAGGGAAAGGGACTAAGCGTGACCGCTGGCAAAACATGCGATGAAAACTTCGACGGTTTCGCAGGAAAAAATAAAGTTTCAGGCAGGGCTCATAGCCTAGCTTCATTATTATTATTATTATTATTATTATTATTATTGCACACACGGTGTTTCTGCTGCTAACCGCGTGTGCAAAGACATTGATTTCTTTAGGAAACCCATTATTTCTCTAATACAGATTACGCGCTAATCTGTGATATTTTTAAATAAACTTATCTATGTTTTTCAGGGTACAGGGTTTTTGACCAACTACTTCTTTTATATAGCTTTTTCCCCTGCAATATTCTTTTTGTTTTGTTTGTTTAGTGTTTTGTTTTCTGTATTTGTACTGTTTTTGTGTTTTATTTGTGTTTTTATGCTGGGTTTATAATAGGCACTTGTGCTGTTAAGCGTGCACGTTAATAAATACCCACTGAACTATCACTATTTGCAATGGGTTTTACACACAGTTTCGGTGAAATAATCTTACGCGTTACGGGTCGACTCGACTCGAAGGCAGATGCGCCCGACTCTGCCACGTGAGTGCGCGCTCAAAAGAAATCTCACTGTATACGCAAGATACGCGTGCAAAAGCCGAAACATTTTTATCCATAAGCATGCACCTGCGTTGAACGGAAACCTTTCTGAAACGGTAAAATGTAGTCATTAAAATACGTTACCTGCGGGATTTGGGGGGGGGGGGGGGCGGGCGGGGGACAGAACGGTCCCGAACTTCACAGAGGGAGACGAGCAGGCTATTGTTTGAAACGAACAACACCCGCGGTTATACACAATTAAAATTCACTTGTACGATTTCACGGAAGTGAAAATAGCGCTGAAAGGTCAGGTCACACGTGCAATTACGTCATTACGCTGGCCGGCAGTGGGAGGAGGGGCACATGAAACAGGTCACGAAATTTTTCTTCGGCAAAGGAGCGGCCTATAGGCCAGGGCGGTGCTCACTTCATCAGCTACAACTTCGAAACACATTACATCGCTCTTACTCCAGAGGCCCCCGTTTGAGACGGATAGGTAACTTAAATTTCTAGGACACAATTAATCCCGCAACCAACTGCGCACGCGATGTATCATTCCACACAAAGTCCGCCGGCACACATCCAAATTAAACAATAGTGCCGACATGCAAACGATCAAGTAATTACATTCTACACAACTTTAGCACGGTACTTTTAATTCATCAGTTCAATAAAATGTAAATCGCTTTAAACCGTCAGACTATAAAAAAAGACGTTAGCAGCAAGCACTTGTCCTTTCTGTGGTCCGCTGAATGTCAAATGAATGACTTAAACACGTTCCCACGCTGTGCCTCGAGGAGACCAACGGCTTTCAGGGAACCCCACAAACCTCTCTAAGGATTAAATTTAATTTTGCAAAACTCTTTAAACGTTGAATGTTATGTCGTTTAACCTTTTAAAGCCTAGCGGTAACTTTACGTACCACCAGGTTTAACATTCAGAAATTCTACGTGGTGCCCACATTGCGTTTATGTGTTTTGTACGGATCTCAGAACAAACAGCAACTTTTGCCTTATAAAACATTAAGAGACTGGTTTTTATAACCGAAGTGGAGAGTGTTTACGGCGCGGTACGCACTGAGTTCTTATATAAAACAGATAGGCTTCGTCTTTAAAGGGTTAAAGAAATGATAATTTGCTTTAATTGTGCCGCTAATAAACTGTACTTACGAAACCCCATCTACTAAAAAGGCATACTGAAATTGCGACTAGCAAACCAAACAAGCCACTATAATTTTCAATTCAAACCATCGGAGTCAGTTCGAGTACGCTGTGCACATGTGTGCTCGATCAGACATATGTTTGACTACAGAATAACAGAACTATGTTCCACCACCTCCAGTTGTCGATATAAAGGTAAGTACGTTTCTTTTATCTGGGGATCCGTCAAGGTTTCTTTCTTTTTTTTTTAACCAAAAGGGCACGGCAGAAGAATAACCGTTCGGGGCACACTGATCTGGTGAAAAATCCCGAACGCCTGACACAGTCACCCAGCGTTGTGGAGATTTTATTAGGCTTATACATGTTATACATGTTATTTCTCTTACTTGACTACAATTCCACTGCTAGGACCCCGGATAAGAACCATCACAGCCACAGACGGTTCACAGCAGGAACCACGCGCGGCTTACAAAATATGTTGCTTCCTCCGACGAAAACTTCGTTAGTTGTTAAACAAAAAAGAATTAATTCTTAAGTGTAACTTACCCGCTTCGTCCATCACATAAATGCTAAGAACAACCAAATAATTTGAATGATCACATTTCAATGGTTTTAAGGAAAGACGGTTGAGTCACTGAGTATCCCACTTCAGGAGAGGAATAAGCAAATTCCGACATTTATACAGTAATGTACTTAGCTCAATACGTATTTGACTGTCAATGGCAGGTAATTATCGTGCTTTCATAACAATTCAGCTTTCACTTGTAACTTTAATAACGACGATTTTGAGATTCTTTATCCATTTTGATCAATCCTTTACTTTGGTTAGCCCCCTTCCTCTAACACCACAGATATTTTGTCTGACACAATCAGACAGCTAGAGTTAATGTCATCTAACATGTCAGTCCTCGCTGGTCAGAGCAAATCATAGACAGCCTCGTATTGTTGAGGAGCTGGTGTCGAATCTTAGCGCAGGTTTCCCCGAGATTTCATCAGAAGCATAACATCCATTCATCACTCATAATTACTGCAATACTTCAACGCCGTGAAAATAACTTTCACATCAGGCTGCATCGTTATATGAGGTAAGATTCAGTCCAAGATAATCGGCGAATAGGAGAGATACACAAGTTCCTTCCGTCACCGCCAACGACAGGCACCTCAGGCATAAACATGGTTATTGCAAACAACAAATCTGGCTTAGCTTTGGTATGAGTTACACTGAAGCTAATCCTAGTCCACTAACATTTCAGTAACAATGTGAATTAAAACGTGACTTCCCTGTTAGCTCTGCCACTAAACCCCAGTGAGGTTAAAACCATTCCACACATAGCCTCACTAACAACAGTAAACACACACACACACACACACACAAAAGTTCTCAGCCCAGAGCTATCCGATGTGTTTTGAACGGCCCGCATACATTTTTGTAACAGGCTATTGTATCATCTCGTAAAAACAAAAAATCTACCGCCTACAATAAATAATTTTAAGTGAAATATTAATATCAATAAAATCACTAAAAAAAACTTGTTAAAGGAAGATCCGAGGTACTGCCTGTGCCTGCTGGCGACGGCACTAAATCTGTTGTCATTCGGAATGAATTGCCATGACGTTTCAGCAAATTATCGTCATTTACTAACTGACGGCCCCAAGTGGATAAGAAAGAGTAAATATGGGCCCTGGTCTTGCAATGTTGAACTCTCCCGATCTGCAACCTAACAAGCACTGAAGTACGGGATTTATGTTGCAATATAGCTTACCAACTGACATTGAATGAGATGCAGACAGCACGCTTCGAATACATGCAATAACGTGTTACACCGCCTAGCAGTATACGATCGTGTTCTGTGGGTGGCAGAGAAACGTGACCACGGAGTAACATGATCAGATCGGGCGTTGAACCCGGGTCTTCAAAACATGAGCATCATTAATCATATCAGCGAAAACGCCGGCGTAGCGTTATCGCTGTACACTTGTATTCGAAAGGAGCCTAGCTCGAATCTCGGCAGAGAAATCTGTTATCACGACTGACCTTTTGTGAGGCTTTCATCATTCCCGTCAGGCAAATTCCGGCGACAGTACCTCGCTTCAACGGCAACAGCTTCCTTCCAAATCCGCTCCAATCTGTCGTTCATCACTGACAGTATGACTCGACACTGTAGAGTCTTTGACAATGGCACCGACGTTAAACAATCCACCCCACAAAGAATTACTCATATCCAAGGATGAACGAGGAATGTCACAATTCAAGCCGACGGAGCATAAGACGAACTCGGACACACGTCACTGGCTGCTGCAGGCTGAATCAGTACAAAGTCCCCGGTACAGCAGCAGCGTTTACGCATGATTTGCACGATATAACCAAACGTATATATCATGTAAACATTTTTCCGTACAGTTCGTCTCCCGACACTGGTCACCCGATTTAAAGCAAATTTCGTATTGAGGATTGAAACCTGCCAGCAGAACTTTACCTTGGTCTGTATAGGTCCATACACACACACACACACACACACGCGCGCGCGCGCGCGCACACACACACACATGTGTATATATATATATATATATATATGTTCTCTTCTACATGAACCGAAAATCGAACTGACATGGTTTCTCACGATCATATAAAAAACACATAAAATATTCTTTAATTAAAATGTATATGTACAATTTCGATGCAATCCGTACTGAACTAAATATAACGCAAAACACTTTGCCAGTCCATGCAGTGTTTATTACCCTTCCAAGAGATTTCGTATTTGTATAACACATCGGCCAATGACGCACACAAAATAGCAAAGACGCAAAGAACGTGTCCGTGCTTAAGACCAATCTGAGTGACGCATTAAAATTCATTCTTCAGACGTTAATAGCAGTTGCCGTGTACGAATTTTTGCCTCCCTTCATGGGAACCGAAGGTTCATTACCATGTTCATAAAAGCCGCATGGTGGCACATAATCGTGAGGAAAATTAACTGTAAAATCGAGCCTCAGGAAGTTACGCCAGCCGCCATTTAACGTTCTGTACCGCCCCCACGCCCATCCCCCTCATTTTAATCCGATTTACAAACACTTCCCACGTCCCTGTGCAGAAACCATTCACAAATCGACTTCAGCAAATGCAGAAGTTGCACTTCACAGATACTTGCCTGTGAAGTTCGAGACAGGCCAAATGAAGAGCGGGAAAATTTAGCGGGACAGTTTATACTGGGGACTGTACTTTTATATAGCTCACAAGAGTGCAGGGAGAAATGCATACTAAACGTCCGTGATTAAATATACTTCATCGATAAAACGAATCAGTGACTAGGCAGTTTCCGTCAACATACAAGACCGAATGGTGAAGTTCTGAGTTCATTAATGGGTGGAACTGGGAACGACCTGCCTGAAGCCAATCTGTATGGAAGTAGGCCCACTGTTCTGCCGCCGCCGCCACGGTCATTAACCCGTCAACAAAGCGCTACAGCTGGCCTCGCATCCTTCAGTGGCGCTGCCTTTGTTCGGGAGTTCCGGTGTTCAAATTACAACATTTTTAGCTCTTCAAGAGCCGGTGAAGTAACCGCATTTCAGCCATCACGACCTACAGCTAAAGACCGCACTTCATTCAAAGCGTTTTCAACTGTGTTACACATAAAGACAGGAACGGCTCAAGAGATATGAAAAGTTTCGGAAAAGGATATTGTAATATACTACGACCGGAAGAGGACATTGAGGGTAATTCTTGAAGATGAAGATAATAAGAAGAGACAGAAGGGCCAGAATAAGAACAGAAACAGAGAATTATACACTTGTGGGCCAAGATCTCAAAAAAAGACCAAGGGACTTTATTTATGCCAGCAAACTGACGCACCTGGCAGTCAGTAACAAGAAAGGATTAAGCAGTTTTGCCAGGCGTACAGTACAGGGTCATAATGCTACACATATATTCTACCTGGAAAGGACTTTAGATGTCTTCCGAACAGAGAGACAGTGAAGATGTCACAAGGGCCTATTAGATATCGGGTAACACAGTGTTCGTTCCTCGAAACAAGACAGTTTTAACGGAAAATTACCGAAATCCAAAGACACAATTAAACTTTTAAAGACAAAATTAACTTGAATTATATTCAGTTCGTATGGCGCAGTAAACGCACTACATCTCGGTCATAAAAGACCCATACAAAAAAACATATCTGCACTGTGTAGGCAGAACGTATAATTTGTCAGTGTTAAACCTGGCCGTACACAAAGTCATCACCGGGCATTAACAGCTAATTTATTTCAGCATTTAACTCTCTTTCCTTTTCTCCTTCACATATCACGGATTACGTCCTCTGGTCTCTTCCCTCAGAGAAATACGTCTACGAGGGCGAAATAATTCCTACAACTGATAGAAGCCCTTGGCCGGGGATCGGTGTGCCTATTACAGAATACAAGAACACGGAAAATAATGTCTTACAATATAATTACAGAAAATATGTGAAATGAATATCTGTCTGGGAAAAATGTAGGCATAATTATACGAGAATAAAAAGTTCGTACTTCCCGCAAGTGTAAACTGCTCTTAGGGCTACATTAAATATTGGCCCATCACTTAAACGAATATGATAAACTCAGGCCACTTGAGAACAAGATACCAAGAAGAATGTTAAGATAAACCAATAAACACGCACACTGTTTACAGTTATATATTTGTATCAGTGTAACCGCTACATGTTTCGGTAGACGAGCCACCATCATCAGGGGGGAACCAAAGGTCACAGGCCCTGCTTTGCATCTAAATTTTGGGGGTGACATTGATACAAATATGTAATTGTAAACAGTGTGCGTATTTGTTGGTTTATCTTAACAGTATACAAAAATATGCATGGTACACAACATGCAAAATCAAGAAGAATATTTGGACCTAATAAAGAGAAGTAACAGGCAGACATACATAACTTCAAAACGCAGTATTCTTCTTCATATTACCTTCATCCAGTTAGTTTCATCATATCAAGGACATTTTAGAGGGGCAGAACATGTAGTATGCATAAGGAGTAAGAAATGTACACATATTTCAGGCTCTAAACAGGAGCGCCAGTAAGATTTTTGCAAGGTGGTGCATATAACATGCATGTACAATGACCAGAAAGTTTAATGATAAAAGCTGGACAAGGCAGTAATACAGTTGTCGTTCGATTAAATGCTTAATCATTCCTTAGACTAAAGCTGTAGAAATGTACAAAATTTAGTTTTGTTTTTGCATATCCTACATTGTTTGATTTGATAAATTATTAAATGTCAAAATCCCAATGTGGCGCACTTGCGCCACCTCGCACCTCGCTGCCGCTACCCTGAATGTAAAACCTGACACAAGGAGACCATTCGTATATCCAGGCATAGATAGGAGTCTATTAAAGTGGAGATTGAGCGTGAATGTGTGGACAAGATTAAACTGGCTAAATACAGGGCTCGATGGCGTACCGTGTTAACAAAGTAAAGGCACTTCCAGTTCCATAAAACGCCGAAAATTTGTTATCGTCTTTCTATGAGGGGTTGATCAACAGAATCTGCTAGTAAAGTGGTTGGTCATGAAGAGTTACGAAACTGGTTCATAAGACATTACTCTTTAAGCGTTTAAAGACGAAATGTGTCTGTTTCATATAAGGATTCAGAGCGTACCGCACAGTAAACACTTCCTACCTCGGTTACACAAAACCAATCTGTTAATGTTGTGTAAGGCAAAAGTCGCTGTTTGATCTGAGATCCATACAACACAGATAAACGCAATGTAAGCCACCATGTAGAAGTTCTGAATGTTAAACCTGGTGGTAAGGAAAGTTACCGCTAGGCTTTAGAAGGTTAAACTGCAATTTGTCATAAACATCCAACGCGAAATTTGGTCCTGGTGAACTCGTAAACTTAAGTATGTGGGTTTTTTTTAGAGCATGCATAAACGCAGAAGCACGGCGCGACTTGCATTTATAAGGCGCTCACGATACGAATATTATTACTATATAAACATACCTCTCCGGGTAAAAACCACAGGCGAAGAGGTTCAGTGGTTGAACTTACCTGAAAAGAGAAAAGATTAATGTCAGACCGTTTTACAAACACACAACACAACATGCCCTTCCTTGTTTCCTTGGGTGCACACACATTCTGACTCCACCTCATATGATGCCAGTTATGCCTGGACGGACCAGGTAACGTAGCTTACACCTATTCCAAATTTACTCAGTTCGATTCCGGCCGTAGACAGGACACACACTAAAATCTTTGCAACACGATATACCTTCTACTGTACTGTTGTTGTTAATTAGTAAATATTAATGGTATATGCGCGAGAAAAAACAGTATTTCCACAACACAACCTTCCGAATGCGGGCGTGCGTGTAGTAGTTTTCCAGCTCCTGAAATTATCACGCTAGCAGCAGGGGTTTTACGGGCTCCGGATACCATTTCTAGTGAAAAGAATTTTCTGCTGTGAGAAACAGCCATGTCAGCATTGTGGAAACTTGAGCAACGC
The DNA here is from genome assembly GCA_013340265.1 of Coptotermes formosanus. NCBI lineage: Eukaryota > Metazoa > Arthropoda > Insecta > Blattodea > Rhinotermitidae > Coptotermes > Coptotermes formosanus. The sequence continues at coordinate 853,829 of BLKM01000900.1, forward strand.
AGAATAAAAATGCATTAAGGAACAAATGAAACTAGGCTGTACGTGCACTTTAGATCCAATCACCCGGGTACAGCGATGTTATGGCTAGCATTGCACCTTCGTAACTGGGTATGTCCCGGGTTCGAATCTCGGCCCAGAGACTATCCTGACTGGAATCACATGGTCACGTTATACGTAGCTTTACCTTCCAGTCCTGCCTACATTTGTTAAAAAATTCTTATTTTTTAAACGTCGGCCTACATATGAAACATGCAGTTTTCTTAAAAACTATGACGTGGTGCAAAGTTTTTGAGCCCAAGTTTGAATAGGAGCATAGAGGAATTCTCTTTTATGTTAAGGCAACCATGTTTACCTCTGTTGTAGCGTGGCTGTGGTCGGGAGAAAACACTCATCAATCATTTTTATACCACTTTATTCTAAAGATCCGTCTTGGTCAACAACACCTGTTACAAGAATGTTAATTAGTGTCGCAGACGAATGGGTATCAACCTTCCTTGATTTTATGCAGGTACAGGGTTAAAATTATTGACACACACAGCACGGCCATCTTGGCACTTCCTTTCCTACTTTTACCCAGCCCCGCTGGGCAAACGGATGGACAGCACCTCAAATTTTGTCACGCCCGCTTCCTCTTACAACCTTTGCAATTAATTCAGCAGTCATCCTGTCACTTGAACTACAACGCCTGAACTACTGATAGCGTTGTCATATATATTACCAATACACCGGTACACAATATCCCCATGGAAACTCGGCCTCCACAAGTTTCGCAGTGTAACTAAGCCCACACAGCACGCCGTACACACTACCGTCATCGATGCACGGATGTCCAACTAGGCCTATTTAATCCACACACTACGTCCTTTCTGATTCTGAGCAGTACAAGAAGACACACAACCAATTCCGTCGTTCCTCGGCAATCCGAACCCCCGGGGTGGTCCAGACAATTTTTGGCTAACTATAGCCCAGAATTTCCCATCGACATTATTATTATATACTCTTAAGTACAGCATTTCCGCTTTAAGGAGATTTACTTTAGCAATAAGTGATGATTTTTTGTATGTTACCCGTACCGCGAAGTTCCCTCGGCGGTACGGAGGACCACCCCTCCCCCACACAGTCCGGATGACCGAAGGACTTCCGTATTACAAAGCAGTTAAGTGGAACTAGTGACAGTCTCAGAACCCACACTGTGTGACTGGACGAACTATCAAGCCATCTGCTTCACGGACTAGCGGTTCAGTATTGTTCACGGCCTGCTGAGTTTCTGCAAGATGCGAGTTAACCCTTTAATGGAACTCTTTGGAACAAAAACTGGTTTTGCCTACCTGCCGTAAGTCTTTGTTCGCTGCTTGTTCAAAGCGCGCGCGCACGCACGCCTGCACGCACAGTGTTGACTTGTTAAAATAAATCCTGCTTACTAGGGGAAAATATATAGACCACGTGTTTCTGTAGCCCACAGTTTCCGTCTAACACGAAGACCTACTGCTTGCTGAACACACCAACGGGTAAATTCACGTGCAGACAGAAAGAGACGTACAGACACGTACAGTCAGACACACAGACACGTAGAGATATACAGACACACATATGCACACATGTTCAAAATCAAATAATTCGAAAATGCATGCTACATGTGTCAGCTAACTACAGTTTTCCTGAACAGTCCGTTTAGCTTCCTTACCTTCCTCCAATCTGCTCCTTTAACTCTTTTTGTAGTAGTCGATTAATGTTGTGGAAGGACGGATGGGTTTCTTTTTCATCTGCTTCAGGAATATCCCTTTTTAAATTCCAGGAAGAAAACTTCGGCTCTCAATTTCCGATACACGAAGTAAGAGCAGTATTAGCTCAAATTGCATCTGCTGTACACTTGTTCCGTTTTACAGCTGTCTTGTTAAATAGATTCCATTGACTGGAGGTAATTGAGTAATCTCGCCTCCGTTACTCTAGAGCCCACACAGATCAGCCATGCTGAGAATTACATTGGTGCCGCAAAAACACGAAAGTTTCGTCCGGCTGTTCTTTTCATACAGGGCAACAGTGAAAAAGAACTTCCGCCTTACGGGTATGCCCAACTTGACGGAAGCAGCGTCCGACTTTTCGGCCTCAGTTCAAGCCCAGAACATAAAGCGGTTCCCGTGCTTTAACTCAGTACAAAGTCATAGAAACTACGATGCAGTGCAAGTACAACTAGATGCATTCTTTACTTCGGCAATAGGTGCAGGCGAATGGTCAATTTAATACCCCGACCCCTTTACCCCCACCCCTACCCTGGAAACAGCCCGCGGCCCCAAGTATCTAGGAGGCTGGGGAGTCTGAGAGGCGGTGTGGACTTTGTGGCCATGAGAAATATCCCTGCTCCTGCCTAAAATTGAAGTCTAGCATGCGATTAGTCACTCTACTGACTGAGCTACTACGTGTCATCTTTTTAATGGAATAGATAACGGAAGTTACGCTTTTCTAACAGAAAAGCAACTGCCGTATTTACAGACGGACAGACAATTATTAGTCCACAAGACTTATTCCACAAAACAATAACAAAACACCTCACCACATCATATCCATATCAGTAAGTGTTACAGCTGTCGTGTTTTACAACAGGTCTATCTTGCTGCTGGAACTGGATACTTTGTATTGCCATTAGAATAATTTCTTGTTACCAAAGCATGGTTGGTACAGGGACATGACAGCCCCTGCAAAACAACGCCTTCATCAATAGCTGCTGCAGCTTCACACGGCTGTTGTCCATGCTGTGATTGTCACGCCTGATTAAAAACTTCTATCTAGCAGCTGATCTGACACATCAAGATCGATCGACTGAACCCTCGACCGCGGTTAACAGGAGCACAGGCGGCAGAAAAAAGGCAGCAGACTGATAAGAACCAAGAATTCTTTGGCACATAACAGAACTACATGAAAAAGTGACTGTCACGTAATCGGATTGGGTGACGGAAAGGACTGTAGAAAAAAAAATCAGCTACTGTATTAATTGTAGGTAAGTTGACAGAAATGAGTTAAGCAGAACTCAGTTTTCTGCAGATAAACAAAACAATTACGACCTCGGCCTTGTACGTTAGAAGAAAACGAATTTGAATAAAATGCGTTAGGATAGGAAGTATGAAATAAGTATTCAAACCTAAAAGGGTTGATTACAAATTTAAGAACATGTATCCTTGTACAAATAAATATTAACCCTTTAAAGACTAAGCGTATCTGTTTTATATAAGGACTCCAGGCGTACCGCGCTGTAAACACTCTCCACTTCGGTTATAAAAACCAATCTCTTAATGTTTTATAAGGCAAAAGTTGCTGTTTGTTCTGAGATCCGTACAAAACACATAAACGCAATGTGGGCACCACGTAGAATTTTTGAATGTTAAACCTGGTCGTATGTAAAGTTACCGCTAGGCTTTAAAAGGTTAATTAAAACCTTACACAAAATTGCTCGCATCGAAATGTATATTCAAAATTTGGAAGACCTGCGTTCACTCTTACCCGTCAGTGGGAGAGCTACGGGATGAAGCCCCCAACCTAAGGATTATGGCTGTCCACAACATTTTGTGCAGCACCGTTCTTTCCGAATGTACTACGTACAGTTAAGTTAAATACGCTACTGCGGGCTCACTCACGAACCAAACCAATACTCATAAAGCCTGAAAATTTCACGGCTACGACAAGTGATCAAATCTTTTCGACGATCTCCGAGACGGACTGCTATCTGCTCCGACCTAATCACTCGAAAATACTTACAGTTGAACTCGGTTATGACGTCACGAAAGGGACTGAATATGTACTGTCGTTACAAACGAGTGCTGTTATAACCGAAGAAAATAATGTTATGCTTAAGAGTGAGGAATTAATTGGCACCACAGGATATCTGATGCTACAGATGAGGTGTCGCATAAACCGATGTTGTTATAACCGGGTCTATAGGAATTCGAGTTCAGAGTCGCAAACGGAAGACTCGTTAGTGGACGCACAAAGAAAGAAAGAAAGAAAGAAAGAAAGAAAGAAAGAAAGAAAGAAAGAAAGAAAGAAAGAAAGAAAGAAAGAAAGAAAGAAGCAAACAAACAAACAAATAGGTATATATACACATACACACAGATATATATTCGTATATACCGAGTGGATTTAAGTTACGTTAGTACACTTCTAGGTTTTGTGGGTGGGTGAAAGTGAAGTCGAGTTTTCTGAATCGCCTCGTCAACAGCATACACGCCGATCAAATACCGTTTCGCCAGCAGAATTTGCAACTGCAGCTATTCGTGTGCCTCTGCCGTGGCCCCTAGGTACGTGTTTATTACTACCGTACGTAGTTTCACGTGTCCGGTCTAGCTGCTCTGCACTGCACTCCTTAAGATTTCCCGACGTTCCTTGCACCACCACGTCTCTGTTCAGAGAGTTTATTTACGTTGGTGTACGATTTCAGCACGACGGTTGCGTGTCTGTAGCAAGAAATGACGGACATGCCTCTCGCGTATGGTGCGGCAGACAGAAATGGCAGGATGGCTCAGCGGTATATTGGCGACTTCCGCACCACAGCCAGTTTACGTCCTAAAGGGACTCCTCTTGAATGCCGAGACATAACCGGGGAAGGGGCAGAACGCTCCGTTCTTCCTGCACGCTTCACACTAATTGTCTTCTAGCGACTTCTTGGTGCAGTCACTGTCAGAATTCGTAGAACATGTCCTCCTAGAAGTTCGCCTGCAGGATGTGGTTCATGCATGACGGTGGGTTCCATGCCATCTCAGCAGGAACGAACGCGAATAGCTGAAAGCTGTTTCCTGTGCTTTGGATTGAGCGTGGTGATTTTTTTCTTGACATTCTCGCTCAGCCGACCTAAATCGTGTTTCTTTGCCCCATCATCATTATCATCATACTGAGGCTGTATTAGCTTTGCAAAATTAAATTTTTCTGCATTTATTGCGTACGGAACCTTCAGTCACAATTTTTGAAATCTCGTTCCAGTGATCGAAGAAGGCGTTACCTGTCGTTCCATGTTATTTACGACAATTACGCACACTTCCTTTCCCTCTCTGACAGAGTAACTCTCAGCAGTACGTACACCTGCCGGTATGTCTGTGATGACGGACCACGCGGAACCAGACAGCAACCGTACCTATATACAGAACTACAGGCACGAAAGAAACGCGGGGACTGATTCAAACCCTACGCAGACGGTACGCCACTTCATCGACCCGTATCTCGGTAATGAGGCGACACAGAATTTTTCAGGGTAAACTTTGAACCCACCTACAGGCGACAGAAGTTTGTTGGTTGAATTCAAGTACACCCTGTACGGTGAACCGTCGGCCATCCAACTGCGGTTCAACTAACTCCCGCATTTACCGACCCGCTCTACCGGACTTCCAGAGCAGTTATTGTACAGCGGTTCCAAATTACTTGTGTGCAAAGAACCTGAATCTAGCATTTAGGTAACATACTCTACGGTATATTTGTGGGGGCCAACAATGTAGCCTGCAAGTTGCATATACAAAGCAAAGACTCTTAGGCTAGCCTAGGCCTAGTTAGGCCTACATGACACAGGTCAGACTTTCTTAAGCAGCGGATGCTCCCGACAAATATTCAGGCCTTAAAATTTTTCGCCCGTATTTTCCTATTCTGTATGGAAATTCTAGACTATTTACTCCAAGTCCTTTTTATGCCCAAATATTGCGTAAGTCGGTTATCTGGCTTCCTAACGTCGCATCTATGGGCTAGAAAGCGGACCACGAACAACGGACTTACCAGCTTTCCCGAACAGAGTTTCACCCCCCCCCCCCCACCCCAATTACAACGGATAACTGACGATTCACTGTATATGTGACAGACAACAAGACGGACGACACCTTTTGATAATGCTATAGAATGTCGCATCGACAACGAGTTAAGCTGTGGGAATTGAGAGATTACAACAAATTATTACCAAAGAAAATAAAACTACACAAATGGCATTTCTTAGATTGCTACTATGAGTAACTATAAGAAACATACTACATACAACCGTACCAGTTATCGCAGAGAATGAAGAAGACGAGATCTCTGAAATGACACACAAGTGCTCCCAGGCGGAAAGGAGTAGCTGTACGCAGGCAAACAATTTAACTTCCGTACCTCAGAGCCGGCTTCAAAGTCCCCTACATCGTTGAAAGGGAACAGAAAAAATGTTTATGTCAGGCTGCTTAAGATATCCAGGCCCGTCCAAACAAAACACTCTCGCTCCTGACCTAGCGCTCAGCAGTTCCTCCACAAACGCTTCTGGATTTCTTCTCGCTTCTCAGCTGCGTCAACTTGAAAAGCTCTGCCACCGTCCATACATCACCTTACGTCTGACGAACTCCGGGTATCGACCTAGGGGACCAGGAATCTACAGTAGTGGTTGCCAAACTGCGGGCTGCGACCCTCGGGGGCCCGCGGGGATACGTCCAAGCAGTCTGCTAATATACCTTCCTTGCACTGGCTAAACAAGACATTTCGCACATATACATATTCAAATATGTATATGTCATACTTTAGGCACTGTGCTACATGCCGGAAGGTCGTGGGTTCGATTCCCGATAGTGTCATTGGAATTTTTCATTGACAAAATCCTTTCGATCGAACTATGGCCCTGAGGTCGACTCAGCCTCTAACAGAAAATAGTACCAGGAATACTTCCTTGGGGGTAAAGCCGGCCGATGCGTAGGGCTCACAACCTTACCATCTTTGTGTGCCGACTGTCTGGAAATCTGGGCGCCTGAACTTCCTGGAACACTCAGGACCTGTTCAGGCCTGTAGAGGGATTGCTTTACCTTTATATGTTATCCTCAGTTTCTCAGCATTTACTTCTCAAACTAACCTCCTTACTGGCCGATTAATATCGCTTCTGCGTTTCTCTTTGTAGTGTTTATGTTTCCACCCAATCAATTAGCATAAAAGGGTCTCTTGAAGGAAGTTCAACGACTACCGTGAACATCACCTCGCCTCGGGCAAGAAGGCGGCTGTATGTTTCAAGTCTTTGCACATACACACAGCTGTCCGCGTCTACTTTTGCCTACACGTCACTTCAGATTATTCACCTGCCTTCTGTTATTCTTCTCGCTTTTTCATACGCCTGCAGTGCAAGCCAACTGAATGATCCGACCCGTCTGTCCAGTATTTGGATTGAAATTCCGTTGACAGTACACGGTCACTTGTTAAGTACTTCCTTTTCCTAAATCAACAAACCAACCAGCCAACCAACTCCTCTGAACGTGAGCAATTCATTGCCACAAGTACACTTCAATGGGTATAATTATGTTCCAGCTGAAGATATTCTGCACCAGCAGCTCCGTGTAACATGAGAGCGTTAAGCAACGTTAATTCTTCTGGTTTGTAACGGCACATATTTACAGCCGATACACCTGTTGCTTCTTCAAGCGTATTCATCTTCACGTTTTCTTCCAGAGATCCCATCGCCTTCTCTTCTTCCTGTACCTCTATATTCTACAATTATTCCAATACCTCCACCTTCTTCCCTTCTTCCAATGCTTTTATCTTCAGCCCTTATTCCAAATCCTTAATCTTCTTCAATCCTTTGAGTGTTTCATCTTCTTCCTGTTTCTAATGACTCTGTCTTGTGCTATATTTCCAGTGACATGAGGCAGATGTCTTCAAACTGTTACTATTTTTAAGATCTATTGTACTACCGACCATTCCAACCATACATAAAGTATCCAAATTCCAAAGCATACTATAGTATCACACAATACGGAACTGGTCGTGGTGTGTTTAAGGCACTGATGTGGAACTCTCTCGTGGGCAGTAGCAAAAACAACCAGAATATCCAATTTCAAACGTACATTCTAAAGTCAAACTTCCCGAATAACAAGCAGTCGTCTTAGCCTTTCCATCACGAATTCCAGTGGCAGCGCTTCGCTTAAGCTTCGTTACATTACTTAATATCTCTTCCAAAAAACAGCAAAATAACCTCCATGTTAAGAAGTTATGCAATTATCTCCAGAAGCCGAAATAACTCAGTCAGAACACACGAACTAGGATATGTGTTGGATGACCAAGAAAATCGTTGACCGATTCCCGCAGGGGTAACACATTACTTTCACCTTTAAAGCGTCCAGAATGACTCTGCAGCCACTCAGCTTCTTGTTGAATGGATTCGGGGGGGCTCTTCTTCAAGGGTAAAACGGCCATAACGTGAAGCTAACCACTTACCTACACACAATGCCAAGTTACAAATTGGCGGAGCAACACATCTACCTCTACAAATCTATCTCTAACGTTCAATCGGACTGTCCGAAGAAACATTTTCCTTATATTTTGGTTTTAAGCGTTTTAGGTTTATGTTCTTCCTTTCAAAATAACGACGGTCTCTCACATTTCAACCCCGACATTACCAGCCCATTACTGCTAATCTGTAACGTAAAGTAACGAATCCAGATATAACAGCTCTGCAGCTATCCTTATGTGAAATTACGACAACACAGCGTATACAAGCAAGAGGGGAGAAGACCTCGATGTCGGTGGATTATTTTTGTGGTTAAGCAGAACTACCATCCAAGACACAGCATTTCACAACTCTAAACGAGAGAGTGCAACCATCAAAGTGAACGTGTAGGCCTATGGATTAAAAGGCATTATATTGAAATAAAACCCACTTTAAAACAAGGGACAAATGTTTGGTTCATTAGTACTTATCACATAGCCTTGAAGAAGGCAGTGCTGTCTTTGTTCTGCAGAACATTGAAATATGGAATGCAGAGTTTCAACAGGTGAAGGGGAAGTGACGTAATATGAAAACTTTTTTGCCCTTCCGGTGACCTAGTTTCAGGGATAAAAACACGCGGTGTTAACACAGCACTATAACTCTCACGACAGGCCTGCGTTCTTCTGAGGTATTACTTAGCGTCGACTGGTATTCCTTTACTGACGTTTCGGTACAACGTATCGGTCCCATCTTCCAGGGTCAAGAAAGGTCTTGATCCGAAAAGATGGGACCGATACGTTGTCCGGAAACTTCAGTAGAGGATTACCATTCGACGCCGCGTAATACCCCAGAAGAAAGAAGATCTGACGAACATCGCGGCGGAAGCCCGAAAGCACGGACTTTACACGTCTGTTTGCTGATATGACAATTTAACAGCAGCGGATGCAAACCGAGGGCCTCCAGAATGTATGTCAGGTGTAGTTTATGTCATGTTTTCATGGTAATGGGAAATGTAAAGTTGCCCCTGTGCACACTACGAAGGCATATTGAGGACATGAGGTACAGCTCCATTCATTCTTAACTCCGGCACCAGACGCAGGTGAATGGGGAGCATCACCCGCCTTACCTCTAAAGACAGAACCGCCGATGCCAATTGCATAGGAGACTGGGTGGGACCTAGAAACGTTCTGGACATTTTAAAGGACAGAAATATCTCTTGCCCATGCCGAGAATCGAATCCCGTACCGCCCAGCCCATTGCTTAGACACTATACAGTTTCTTGGAAAACGATTACGTACGTCAAGGTTTCGCAGTTTTATTTGGCTTCTCAGGTGATATTTTGGTGTAAAGGGTTAGTCTGTTCTTTTTAGTTACGGGTGTGCAGCCGTCCATTTAGTTTAATCTATTAGCCATTTGAATACTTGCCTTGAGTGAGCAGCTGTCCACAGCATAGCACCTATCCACCCAGGGGAACACAAAATCCGCACCCACATCAATACACGAACATACACATGTAGTCGGAAAACCCGCAGGGAAGATACCATTTGGGAGACCTCGGTGCAGGACAGAGTTATGACAGGCGATGTACGTATGACATAACAGCGTGGCGCTTCCGCGTAACCGTCGCTGCCGTGTAAAAGCAAGAAGTATTACGTAATCTGAGTGTGTGTACACTGTACTATATTGCCATTCGTGGCCTGTTCGGTTCTACCACATTTTTCTATATTATCTCACAAACGTCACGGCTTTCGGAAAAAGATTACTGAACACAAAATGTGTCTTGATTTCCTCTACAGCTTTTGTCTGAAACATTTCTCATTCTGAGAAGAATTCAGCGGGATATTATCATAAATGTACGCAGGTCTTCATGTAAAGTACCCGTTATTCCTGTCATATTTTAATAAACTTGAATTTTCTCGATAGAGTTTCGAAAAATACTCAAATATCAAATTTCATGAAAATCGGTACATTGGAAGCCGAGTTGTTCCACACGGACAGACAGACAAACACAGGGCGGGCGGGTGGACATGAAGATAATAGTCGTTTCTCGCAATTTTTCGACATCTCCTAAAAAGATGCACGTAAAAACCCCAATTTCTCTGGAGCCTCCTTGGCTCAAGTTACTAACATTCAAATGAATACGCCGAAAGCCGCGGTCCAGTGCTTAGCACTGCTACCTCGTATTCCGGAGGTCATGAGCTCGAAAGCCCGACAACCTAATACGTTTCATTGTTTTATTTAGTCACTCTCAGCAAATATTAGGACAGTACCATAAAACAGATCACAGACACTTCCTTCTACATACAGTCAAAAGTCCCTGTTCTGCGAACAGACACTCAGGCCAAGAGTCGGACGTTCCTCCCGGAAAGTCGGCCCAACTCATTCGCACACAATCCGCAAGTAGCCTACCATTCCATAATATTAAGAGATTCCCGGCGGGAGAATGAGATTTTTCTCTTCTGGAAAGCGTCAAGACCAGTTCTTGGGCCCACCCAGCCTCCTACTCAATGGGTGCCGGGGGAGGGGGGGCTATTGCCCAGGAAGTAAATAGGTAGGTCTGTAAAGCTGATCATTCACCTCTATTAGAGCAGGTGTTAAGAATAAATGGAACTATACATCCACTCTTCCATATGCCGTCATGACTTGCACAACGGGAAATTTACCTTTTACGTTTGTAACGCCGTTACCTTCAGCAGCACAAAAAGCTTCGTCAGATTACCAATGATACAGCATACATGCACGTAACTTCGTAAACGCACGGATCACGCCACTGTCCACTGTAATACAGGCCTACATCTCACTAATTACGGGCTAAGATGAAGTCCTTGGCGTTTGATCAGTACCTGCTTTTTTCAATTCTGGACAGTCTGTCCAAATAATATCATTTACAAAAATATGATACCAGGATTTTCAGAGCCCTGAACACGGGCTCAATTCACGTGGCAACCAAAACAACGACATTGGCGATGTACATATAACATAACATTGCAGCGTTTTCGCGTACCACTGTTGTGCTACATGTCACTGTCAACAATATAAAAATACGGAGTGTTACACAACAATGCTTTTATGATGAATTTACGTCGCCGGCACCGTAAAACGTATTAATGTCGTCATGCAAAGTGGCCGATATTTTTGTCCGATTTTAGCGGAATTCGCAGTTTTTTTTGACAGATTTTCATAAAAGATACCAACATAAAATTTCACGGCAATTCGTCCAGCGGAAGCCGCGAAAATACACGCGGACGGATGGACGGACAGAGAAACGGACGGACATGACAAAGCTAACAAAGTCTTTAAGCAAACGCGCCTAAAATATGAAGAAAGACGGAACACAGAAAAAGAAAGAATGAAAAAGAATGAGAAAAAGAAATAAAAAATGCCGCGTATTTTTCACAGTTCTGTTACCAAACTAACTCTTAATGCACTATACAAACTGGCGCTAGCGACTTATTAACGCTACGTGGACCCTGGTGGCATAATGTTAATCAAGCCTTTCGTCAGAATTCGGTATACGTATGCAGATGGGACATAAACACGCAATCTTCATGACACAGGTCTACGTTTTGTTATAAAATGGGTCCATACACTCAAAATTTCGTCTCAGGTTCGAATATTTTCAACTCCCTATTCCCAAACACAATTTACGCTCTTCTGTCAGCGTGACTGACGGATTTTCACACCCAAATAAAAGAGCCGATAAAACTATATATACTTACACTTCTGTACATTTTTATCTTTACATCACATTTATTTTTACTTTCATTAAAAAGTTGTGCATCGCTCGCCTGCCCTCGGTTTTGACTTGCTTATTGTAATTCCAAAAATGCAGCCACATTCTGGACACCCTTCCCAAGTCTCCCCCCCCCCCCCCAACTTTTCAACGGTCCATTTCTCTACCCAGGAGCCTTACTTCAACCACTGAAGTCACTTCACCAGCTTTGAAAGATTGCCGCCACTAACTCTGGCCTCTCCGAATTAGATTTGCCTGCCACAATGACAGAACACTATCGCGTTCACGGGGACCAATGCGCCTGCGTACGGACTTTACAGCTACCTACCGAATTATTTTCACTCCTTTGTGTACACGCTATGTAAACCAAGCAATGACACTTCATTTTTAACCTCCGTCAATGACTCAGCATTGCCAACGAATGTAACGTCAAAGGAGCCAGCGTACAATGTTTACGTGTACCCATCTAAGAAACAATTACGAAAGAAAATTAAATACCCAATAACAGACAGGCAAAAGCTGCGTTTCCGACAATTTAAAATAATATATGTGATAATACATATCGTGTCGACACACCAAGGATAAACATGGTGTTCCGGTTTTTTTAAGTTATTCATACCGTGCGTCTCTTTACAATTATTACTGTATACATCAAAGGACTCATGCACCGAATAAAATACATTCGTAAACTACTACAAAATTATAAAAAACCCTACACGTTTCAGCACCGAGGTACCATCACCAGGGGGCCCTTCAGTACAGAGGAATGTGGATCCAACACACCATTAATAACACAATAACTAGATTGGCGTGTTGGATCTACTTTCGTTGATATTGAACGGCCCCCTGATGACGACACCTCGATGCGAAAAATACAGGGGCTTTCATAATGTTTACGAATGTATTTTATTCAGTGAATGAGTTGGTTTATGTAATAATAATAATAATAATAATTATTATTATTATTATTATTATTATTATAGAAATCCAGCGCACGTGGAATGTAAAAACAAAGGTGACGCCAGTTATAATACGAGCAACTGGAATCATTTCCAAATCCTTCAGAATATACTTGAGCAGCAGACCACGAAAGCACGATATCAAGGAACTACAGAAAACAGCTATATTGGGCACAGCACACACACTGCGGAAAGTGCTAATGTAGAAGCACAAAGGAGTTTAACCTTTTAAGGCCTAGCGGTAACTTTACGTACCACCATGTTTAACATTAAAAAATTCTACGTGGTGCCCACATTGCGTTTATGTGTTTTGTACGGGTCTCAGAACAAACGACAACTTTTGCCTTATAAAACATTAAGAGGCTGGTTTTTATAACCGAAGTGGAGAGTGTTTACAGCGCGGTACGCACTGAGTCCTTATATAAAACAGATACGCTTCGTCTTTAAAGGGTTAATATGGAAGACAGCGTTATATGCACCATTAACAGTACGCGCGGAATAGCTGCGACACTGTATACCCTAGAAACATGGTTTGTTTCAGGTGTATAAGTGTGAATACCCTGCATAAAGGAGATGATGATGATGATGGTGATGATGACAAAGGTGGTCTGGACCTACTTCAAAAAATAAAAACGATGATTATGATGATGGTGATAATAACAACAACTGTTATTGCCCTGGTTGTGACTACCCTCCGATTAACTTCGCCCTGTTACAACGGTAGTTCCTTCTCTAATGACTACACGCATTATTTGCATATATTTTACCTTATTTCATCACATTATCCACAATATATCAAAATAATATATCAATATAGCGGACACTAACTGCACAGTTGAAGGTGGCATGTTTCTCCGAAAATACCACGTAACACGGTGTCATAACCCACACACCACATCGGCACCACCACCGCACAGGCAACCCCAAATTTCGTTGAGAATTTCTTCGTTGCGGTTGCACTACCTCCTACCAAGCTAAACTGACCTATGGCGCCATGAAATATGTAGAAAGTACGTTAAAGAGTTTCCCAGAACCCATCTTTACATACAATTATCATTTTCTCGTCATCAGTGCCATGAGCGAGTAACGTCTGAACTTACGTAAATGAGGTACATTAACATAACAACGGGTTCTCATTGAGAATTCATAGTAGTGCTCCACAAACTGCGACACTAAGCGTTACTCCGGTTGCGTGAGACAAAATCTCTAGGAACCTAACACACGATATCTGAAAGCTTGGCCAAAAATATATCTGATTCAGACTTACGAACACCTGGACGCACAGACAGGTGGCATGGTTTGGAACAGAATGACAGGCACAAAAACTTGTTTATAAACGGAATTTCAGGGCTCGAAAATGCGTTTCTAATTCAGGCACGTTTATATTTTACAGAGATAGGCCTAATCAGTCCTACACAAAAGAACTGCACACTACATAACACAGGGGTGCACAAATTCCGGCCAATTCTTTTTACAGTGGCGCCTAATGTTTTCAGCATAATTACTGCAGTTGTTTACTTACATACAAAACTGTGCCAGTACACGCGCACCTAGCAGAAAGCACCAGGTAACAGTAATGTGCGCAGGTCACTCCAGAATTGCGCGTCCTCAGTATGGAACTTGCTTCTTATCACCCCTCTGGCACTTATAATTTGGAGGCGGGTCCCAAACTTTTGGAAAATTCGTACACCCTTCACATAACAAAGCTAGGCCTATTTGTGATAACAATCGACAGATTCAGATTTACGTCACGTGTATGCACAACACTGTTACTGTACAGTATCCCTATACACTTCGAGTTATTTTTCCTTACCTTAGTATTTGCAGTAGCCCAACACTTTATTCTGCACGTATTTTGTTTTCTACGATAAGGCTTAATGCCTCCCCACTTCCCGCAGGAATGGACCTTCTCATACAAATCACAGGAAAGCACAGAATATGGAACTAAATTCCATAAGCATAAAACAGTACATATTCAAATTATAGTGGGCCTACTTCCCGTTAAAATCTCGTTTATTAACTCAGTTTCCGTGATCATTATACAGGGAGTATTTTTCATCGCCGGACTAGTCGCTCGCTGCTCCATAGCGACCGGTAATGTCGCCCGCTCTGCTGTTATCAGTCCGGCGATTAAAAAAACAGTGCAGGTATATGCAGTACATTTTCGGGACCAGATAAATAAACAACTAAGCAAAAAAAAAAACAGAAGTTTACAGCAATTTTAAAACGTTTCATGCACTTCCTTATGTTAAAATGATAAAAGACGATCAAAGGCAGCACCATACAAGCGAACGAATACATATCATCCACTATAAAAGACTTTAAAAATATACAATAATAAGGTCAGTGACACGTATTATTTCAAGCAAACATAACACATACTGGTGACCACAATTTTAGCGAAATTCGCAGCTGCAGTGTATTTACGTACTATATTCCATGTTGCTGAACAATATTCGGGCAATACCTACGTAGAAGCGTGCACAAATCATAAACCTACACATACCCAGAAACACCTAACATCCCGTACTGATTTTGTGACTTACTTGCTTTACAGATTGCAGAACCTTGGACTTCATATTCGTATTACTTATATATATTATAATACTGTGCAATGGCTTAGTGTCTGTGGTGACGTCAACAAACCTTAGTGATACTGAGAATTTCTCTTCAGGCTGAGAATCTGCAAACTTCTTAATGAAAATCACGCACCATGCGTTTATTCATTCATTTATTTACGGTTGACGTAACGATGCTGTCGTATTCCAGACCATACAAACATGCAGCGAGCAGATGCCACAGCCAGTAGGTCAGCACCGCTAGTTTACATGTTACGCGTCTCTAATAAGGTGCCACCAGTACCTACACGATATACTCTGCAGCAGCACCTCTTTTGTATTAGCACAAACCAATTTCCTGTGATCTTCACATTAACATCTGCTTGCCAATTACGAGCTTGTTCGGCGAGAACCGGGCCAGGCTTCTACGTCACACGCGGATTTACAAAGCGATCGCAATTTCCATACGGCCCTGCACCTGTGATAGCAGTTCATTTCATAAACAACAGCATGCAGCAGAGTCCTTCTTGTCGAGTTCCTCAGGTAGTGAACAACTTCACTCAAGACATGCTCCTTCTTAGCACACGGCCATCAAAGGCATCTCTGCACCCAAGGCAAAAATAGATCTGAAGACCCAAAATAAGCGTGGTCCTGACCTGACAACGGAGATATGACAAGGTAAGAATCCACAAACAAAATATGCTTGACACAAAATCCGAAATACAACCAACTTTTTGGGGCCCAATGACATTAAACTGGGCCTGGTCATCGAACTGGCCAACTGTCCGTAACTTGAGAGGTCTTAGGCTTTCGCAGCAGTTGATGTGTCCGTTCTTCTGGGATGTGGCGCCGCGTCACTGAAGTATTTGTGCGCGACGTTTCGAAGACGGCACATTTATCTCATCTTCTAGGGTCGAAATATGGAAATAAGAAATAATTGGACAGTCTGGCCCTTGATAACGAGACCGACACGCTGTTTCGACACATCGGGTAGCAACCACCTAGTGACGTGCGCCACATCCCGGAAAGACTCAGGCCAATCCGTAACTTGCTCCGTACCAGTGTTTTAAAAATGACTTTTTTTTCTGTAAAGCAGATGGAAAATTTACATTCAGAAGAGACTGTACTGAACGGAGGTCGAGCGGTCTAGGCCCGCACGATCTTCAGCTACTAAACTTCTCGGACAGAACCCAATCCAAGTAAGCTATGTACGACCTACCGAAGATTCAACACATTCAGTAACACACACCTCTACTGTTAAGTCACAAGACATGAAATCGGTCTGACTGAAAAGGACAGTACGTATCAAATTATATGAATTATAAACGTGGGTCGTTCTAAGACGTATTTTTTTCACGGCAATGTGTGTCTAGATTACGATTTGGGTTGTTACACCAAGCCTTATTCATGGACACCAACCCTGCAGATAGAAAAAGCATGCTCCTCCGAAATGTTAGTATAAGCCGCTAAGATGCTATGTGTCACAACTCAGAAGACCATCACAACCGCATAATTGTACATATTATTTACACTAAACCCACACGTGTTAAAAACCCTATTTCCAAAAAGAAACATGTTCAAGTCCCTTCGGATTCAGAGGATTTAACTGTCGCTGTTGCCGTCGTCCTTCCTCTTACCTTTCCCCTTTTTCTCCTCCTGCTCCTCCCCCTCCCCCCTCGTAATTCCCTCCCAAGCCTGCTTCCGTATCCTCTTCGACACTACCATCACGATGTGTCGCTCTGCGACTTTTTATCCACGCTTTCTCTGCCGTCATTACGTGTCACTGTGATTAGTGCTATTACCTCTGACGAGTGTCACAGCTGCCGCAGCTCTACTAATCCCCATTTTCTCCTAAGACCTTTGGTTTTACCAACCGCAACGTTTTACACAAGAGGATGACACAATCACAGCAGCATGGTGGATTTGTATGACAGAAATCACTTTCCTTTGTTCACATCTATTCTAGTACAGACAACGCATTCGAATAAGGCACGTGGGACACGTCAGAAGCACGTGATGAAACCAGACAACATATTAAACTCCATCGACACACTTCGATTCCTCTTAGCTTACCGCAGAGTATGAAGAGTTCAACGCCACCTAAAGATTGAAATTAACCTCACAGAAAACACACCGTGCTTCCATTAGAAAGACCAATCAGTTAATGCTGCATACGGAATGAATTGCCGATTATTGTAAGAACCATACGAAATACACAGATACACTATGTGTATTTCATGTTTCATACACTAACAATTTGGCTTTAAAGGGATGAATAACGTAAAGCCCAGGCTAAACGTAAGTTAAAGTTCTCCCAGTACTGAAGCACTAAGCTACGAAGGCGTATAGAGGGTCAAGGCGCAACACGAAGCATTCACAGACTCGAGACTGGGTGGAAATAAATCCTTAGCCAAATGTCGTGTTCTGCAGGGATGATGAGGTGCATCCAGTACGTTTAAAACAATGAGTTCCGACTGGACATTTCATTGCAAGTCGAAACAACCAGTTCTTCTTTGCGCAATCGCCTTCCTATTAGGTGACCAGATGTGCACATAGAGGTGAACAGTAATTTCTAAATTTAAAAAATCAGAGGAAGTTAACAGAACAACAGGCCCACTGAAAAATTATTACCAGTCCGGTCTGCCAGCCCCAATTTTGAAGAACTGAAGCGCTTTATTGGTCCAATCACAGCTCCGTACAAACCATGTCTGTAATGCGAAATGGGTACGCGTATGGAGGTGCTGGGCATCCAAGTAAACTTGCCCAAGGTGAATCAAGTCCTTGAGCTCAGGCAATGTAATGGGTCTATACAATGCTGACTGTCGGTCACTCACCGGACTCGACATGAAAGAATACACACAAAATATTTGAATACGCAATAAACGCAGTTTGTTCCCGACACCTTCGTTGTCCGTTTTACTTATATGTAACTACATGCACACTGAAGAGTTTATGCGAACAAACGCGTGATCACGTGGTCAAACACAGGTAACACAGTCGAATCTGAGGGTCAGCTTCATCACAGTCACAATGTCGCTCACCACCAATAAATACTGTACGCATTTTCAGCAGTTATGTCCCAATCACGAGCTTAATTAAAAAGGAAGGCCGATGTTTACTTGTAGAATCCCCAAAACGGGGTAGTAATTATTTGAGTGAACACCAGCTGTATGTTTTCTCGTCGGGACACCAAAACAAAGTAACGCACACGCTACAAAACGCTATTTTAAAAACGCGACGCAAAAATTGAATACAATTTCAATTCATGCAAACTGCCGCATTGGCCACAATTTCAAATTGTGTAAATCAGCGTTTACCAACAACGGTTCCGCCAGACATTGTGAAACACATAAGAATTTTGAAATACCGCGAAAAACTACAAAAGGCCTCATTTTTGTATTACAAGGTACGATTATATAGGCCTATCTACATGTAGCAGCTATTTAGGAATTAATTCTCTTGATAATTATTTGGCAGTAATTGAACTGCGCTCCACGCTCTAAACTTATTCTGGCCTGTAAGCGTTTTCATAGGTAGGGGCTCCTTGGGATATTAAAAATTGTTTTAGGGGTTCTTCCGTGGAAGAAAGGTCTGGACATTCGCGTAGATGATGCAGAAAGTAGCGGACTTCCTGGCAGGAATTCTACTGGCGCAAAGCGACAGAAACAACTTTGTACTCCCCTTGACTGCTTTTTGGCATATGCGAATGTTTAACCCTCATCTTACTGCCTTATTTAAAAAAAAAACGGTGCATACAATAAACCATGACGTCAAGGGGTCGGCTGCTATGTTGCAAGGCCAGGCAGGTTTTCAGCAAAAGTTATAAACGATTTTCGACCAAAAATCTCCAAACAAGTGAAAGTTAATTCAATTTGTACATAAACCAAGATCTGAGTCTTACGGTGTGAATTTTGAAACTGGTCTCTGTATCTGCAGTTGCAGATCAAACTGTGACAGCAGCATACACGAGGCGACGACAAACGGCTGTGGTCTTACTACCCCAGGTTTATGGCAGCCATATGTTCGGAGAAACGCACAACACTAAAGTGAAAGAGAAAGGACTATGGAAGGACTGGATTGTGCCTAAGGGTGACATGCCACGACACGATCCTCGCACACAAGGATTTCTCTTCTTGCCTACGACACACAAACCTGCCTGGCTGAGAAACACTACGAGAGCAAGAACAAGTACTCATACTGACTGAGAAGTCTGCAGTTGACCTTGGCAGATGTTGACGTTGCGAAAAGCCGACCCTTCATTGTTTGTGACCAGTGACCGATGTATTCCAGTTAAAAATACATCTGGCTGATGTTCAGGCGTTTTTGCGTGTGAGATAATACAATTATTTTCTGTAGTGTTCTGCGTGGTTTGAGCTGTGCATAAATTTGACTTTAAGCTTGTTATAAACGAAACATCTAACAAATGGTGGCCAATGGAAAGAAGTTCATGCAATGATACAGACTTAAAGTTTGTTTTCCCCCGACCGCCGTCCCGAGTATTACCGGACTCGTACCGACGTTGTGCAGGTCACCGTCGTCCTGTTGAGTAAGGGAAAGTAAGTGCTGCATCCGCAACATATTTGGTATCGTTTCCTTCCTAACCTTAACTTTTTAAAGCCTAGCGGTAACTTTACATACGACCAGGTTTAACATTAAAAAATTCTACGTGGTGCCCACATTGCGTTTATGTGTTTTGTACGGATCTCAGAACAAACAGCAACTTTTGCCTTATAAAACATTAAGAGATCGGTTTTTATAACCGAAGTGGAGAGTATTTACAGCGCGGTACGCACTGAGTCCTTATATAAAACAGACACGCTTCGTCTTTAAAGGGTTAAAGCATCGATGAGCTAATGCGGCCCTCCTACGACTGCAGTGCGACCCGGGATCTGATTTCAGAAACACCAAACAAAAAGTAGGAAATCTGACGAGTGCTTACTTTATTTACATCCACACAAAACATGGTTCAATTATACGTTGTATCATTGACAGTACAGCAGACTTTTCATTCCAGAATATAGACATAAGTTACATCTCACATGAAAGTAACAACTGCGCCGTCTTTGGTTGGAACTTCTCAAATGTTAAAACATTTTAGCATTTTACGCACTAATAAGCAGTGTCAGTTTTCTCACTCAAGCGGTGAACAGTGAATAAGCAAGTGCAAGAGAAAGGATAAATGGAAGGCAAATAAATTACTAACGTGTAGTCAGTTCATTTTACTCAGGATTTATTACAAAAGAGACGCAAGTAAGGACTAGTTATATAAGATTAGTTTAACGTTTAAGATTAATACATGTTTTTAACCCTTTAAAGACGAAGCCCACCTGTTTTATATAAGGACTCTGTGCGTACCGCGCTGTAAACACTCCCCACCTCGGTTATAAAAACCAATTTCTTGATGTTGTATAAGGCAAAAGTTTCTGCTTGTTCTGAGATCCACAATAAACACACAAACGCAATGTGGGCACCACGTAGAATTTGTTAATGTTAAACCTGGTGGTAAGTAAAGTTACCGCTAGGTTTTAAAAGGTTAAAGCTTAATTTCAAAAGAAGTTTTACATCCCCCATACTGGCACTGTTGACGACATGGTATTATCATTAATGATATGTAATTAAAAAATACGTATTATTTAGAAAGTGGCCAAGAAGTTCTTTTCTCTCTTTATTTGACCCTCGTTCCCAAAAATTGCGCCACACAGCCTTAAAGATCTGACTACCAGGGCAGGTCCCTAATACAGTTAGGCCTGGAAACGCAGAGGCCGACAAGAGTGCACAGTGCCGCAACCACAAAACCAAACAAGAAGAGATAACGGTGAACGATAACTCATCATGAATTAAATATGGCTCAGGCAGTTAGTCGGCGGCCTCTCATCGCAGAGGATCGTGTTCAGTTCCAGGCCAGTCCATGTCAGATTTATAGTGAAGAAAGTGGCACTGAGACAGGTTGTTCTCTGTGTACTTAGTTCTTCCACTGTCCGTATCCGTCCATCGGCGCTCCATGCTTACTTATTATAACATCTATCACCGACGCTATACAATCCCAGCCGCTGACGGCGTGGTTAAATAACACACTTAAAAATGTATCAAGCACTAGGTTGTGAATGTCGTGTACGTCACAGGACGCCTAGCTACAGTCTTTCTTAGTCTTCGGTACTAGCCAGAGGGAAATGGTTAGCCGCACGCCCCGGCCGCTTTACCCTGCGAAGGACCCCCTTCCCCCCCCCCCCCAAATCCACTGAACAGAAAGGTCGGTGGGCCTAAAAGCCGGTCTCAAGGAACTTCTCGCCCCCCCCCCCACACGATTACGCAATCGTCCAGCATATGAAACTCACAAGTTAAGTTTTGGGGTCCTCGTATCTTTGTACAGAGGATCGTGAAAAACAAATTAAATGTGGAATATCCATCCAACCGTTTAAAACCAGGCGACACCTCTTCTGCACTTGGAACGAATGTGAACATACAGCAAGTAGCAACAGAATTCTGAACTCATAATTCTGGAATCTGAACCTTTTGCTAAAACCGTCATTCACTGCGAACTACGACTTCCACAGGACTCTGTGTATGTTTTGTCCGTATGTACGAGTATGCCCCCTCCGTAAATGTCATAAAGGCACAAATGTGTAACAAAAATATGACACTGACACGCTCTGAGCCAAGGAAGGTGTGAATAATACAGATAAGCATTCCGGACGGGAGAGTTCTTGCCGATGACGTATACTCGTAGCCATGCTGATCGGCGTGCGTAAAACGGGTAGGTGTATGTTGCGGTGGAAGTAACAGGGTGAAATGTCCGTACGACAGATCGTTCGGCAGTAGCACTGGTTTTACTGGGTATTTGTGGTACTAACGAACCAGTCGACAAGACATAACATCCACAAGTCCTGAATCTTCAGCAACACCGCTGTGAAAAGCTCCAGTCCCGTATTCCAGCAAGGCCACGCGTCCGCTGTTATGGAAACAACATATTCTTTTTCCTCAGCTCCAAGCTAGCAGTTTCTATTGTCGACCGCTTCTTTCCTCTTTCTTCCACATCGTTCCTGTACATCATTGCACGGTTATGCTCCCATTCGATGTTATTTAATTTATGTAGCTGAAAAGCGTTGTTACACACTGTGCCAACGATGCGTAAAATAACAGTGGAAGTGAAGCGCCACTTATTTTCAGCCTCGGCACTAGACAGAAATGACTGATCAGTTTGGCGCTCCGGTCGCTTTATGTATAGACATACACTGTATTCCGCAGTATTTACTGGACAGAAGTCTGGGTGGCACTCAACGGCGGTCTGGATTAGTTCCAGCTTGGATTCAAACCACGAACGTCGTGCCCACAGCCAGTCACATTGCTTAGAAGCTTTACTTTAAACTCAAACGTACAAAAACTGTGGACGATTAAAAGACGTAACCTTGTTTGAATAATTCTGCTTCGTAAAACGAACCATTCGAGTTGGGTTGTCTGGTTTTTAAACAACATTTCTAACTTAGACATGACGTCAATGCCATCATTTCATAAGAGCCCCAAGGAGTGTGTCTGAAAGTCTGCTTACACGAGGGACAAATGCGACACAACAAGATTAAAAACCGCCTTCCTCGCCACGCATATCGTAGACGAAGTGCGAACCTTACTCGACCTAAGGGCCTCTAATCCATGACCGTGCAATCATCGCCTTTTGCAAACACAACCTGCAACGCTCCATACTCAAGCAAGAATATGACATTAAGTCAACAAGAACGAGCTTATCCCAGATCTCTACTTATGAATAATGCTAACCTCCTCCGACCAACTGTCTCCACCCTCCGCTAATGCATTCATCGTGTTATATTAGGCCTTGAGAAATCTGTCAAATTTTGTTCAAATAAGAATACACCTCTACATTTGAGAACGCCCATTACCTTATGAAGATCTCCCACACTTCCACTTATTAAAACGAAACCAAGGTTACTTTGCTACACATCAATTTATGAGAATCTGCCAAATTAAGAATAAAACACTGTCTGTCCTGCTTACATTCTTTGTCCTAGTAGTGTATTGTACTGTACTGCCTAAATACCAAGAAATGAGGCCTGCACGGAGGGAGGAGGTAAACTTCCATGCATTCATAACGTCCAATTAGATGGATGGGACTAGTTGGCTTCACGATCCTGTTGTTTGACAGGTATCGAAACCCCGTCGTCCAGCCCATAAACAATCATTTCTTGAATGATGTGCCCAGGTCCGTTTTGTTCTTGTTTCCTGGTTTACCTAAGAACGATTCATCACCTGCATCGGTAATATAAACCCAGCATCGGTAATATAAACCTAGCATGGGTAATATAAACCCAGCATCGGTAATATAAACCTAGCATCGGTAATATAAACCCAGCATCGGTAATATAAACCCAGCATCTGCAATATAAACCCAGCATCGGTAATATAAACCTAGCATCGGTAATATAAACGCAGCTGTTCGGACGAGTATAAATACTAATCCGAAAGGAGCTGGGAGTGGTTGTCGCCTTTTCAAACTACTTTTCTGTTCATGAGGATAAAACATAAGCTCATGATTATCACCACGCTGTTCGTGTGTGTGTTTTCGGGTTAAACCTACGAACTTGTGAAAAAACTGACCGACTTCAACGAAATTTGGTATGAAGGCACCCTCACCTTTAATTTCTGAATTCCCTACAATCGGCAAAAAACACTGTGGTAGACGCAAAAACGTACGAGGTGAGAGCGAAAATATCGATATTTCATTAACAGTTCTTCTGCAATCATTTAAGGTAAGCAACTTGGGAGGGAAGTTTGTGGAACGCCGTTGAGTGAGGAACTGGCATAGGCATAAACTGACTGGCAAAACTTATGAACCGTCTTCGTGAGGCACGCGGAATTTTGCACAGCATTAACGTAACTACAGATTATGTATCAAACACTGTTTCTCAGTCAACAATTATAAACATGGAGACGGCGCGAAAACTTGAAGCTGCCAAATAAATTTATCGTAGACAAAGTCTGTAATAAATTAATATGCCACATTATTCATACCATGCATTGCTACTGATCAATATATGATATCAAACCAACAAATGCACTCACGGCATCTGTTGGTTTGATATCGTACGTTAAAGTAATATACCATTTCAATAATAATAATAATAATAATAATAATAATAATAATAATAATAACAATACGCTTACAATACAAACTAATCAGAAATATTTGATCTGACTGTGACCAGATCGTGTGGCCACATGCAAACAAGTCCAGCAGAGGAACGCATGAGCTAAGACGCAATTTATATGCAACAAGAAGACAGGCTTTACGAATTCTGTCCTAAACTCCCAGTTTAGGCGACTATACCATCACTGCCTCGAAGGGAGGGAGGGAGGGAGGTAGAAAGAAGGAAGGAAAGAAAGAAAGAAAGAAAGAAAGAAGAAAGAAAGGAAGGAAGAAAGGAAGAAAGAAAGAAGAAAGAAACAAAGAAAGGAAGGAAGAAAGAAAGAAAGAAACAAAGGAAGAAAGGAAGCAAGAAAGAAAGAAAGAAAGAAAGAAAAAAAGAAAGCATGAAAGAAATAAAGAAAGAAAAAATGAAAGGATGAAAAAAGGAAGAAACCGCCAGATTAGCCAGTCTTTCTTTCTTAGTCCTTCCCTCTTCTACCTACTTGTTCACAGTAGGTGTCAACGGTTTTTGTAATTTCATTTGATCACACTCAAGCACACACCACAGTCGGCAGGACTCCTCTGGACGAGGGATCGACCCGTCGCAGAGACCTCTACCTGACAACACAAACACTGTACAAGACAAACATCCATGCCCCCAGTGGGATTCGAACCCACGATCCCAGCAAGCGCTCGCCCGCAGACCTACGCCTTAGACCGCGCGGCCACTGGGATCGGCATTAACCAGTCTCTGGGCTCAAATTCTAAACGCATGTTTGATCATTGTACGTGGTAATTTTTCGGTATGAAAATAAGTTTAACTTTTTTATTTTGTCATATTATTTTTCAGGCCCCTTTCGGGTTCCGTCTGAATATCCGAAGCCCCAAAACGGTTCCGTAAGCAAATAAGTTTGGGTCACGCTGACGTAATCAGTGAAGACACAGCGCCGATTATTTTAAAACAAATTATACCGGTTTTATAATCAGATCAGGAACAATGCGGCAAGAAGGGTTTCGCAATCATAAATTGGCCGTTTAATCCTGTGAATAATAACCGAGACGCACCTCGCAGGAAAGAGAAAAGGAAAGGGACATAATAATCAAAAGCTTACATTGCTTCTACGAACCCTACTTTTCTGGCTACACGCGACCACGCGTGATAATAAAACGGGTCACGGTCACTCGTCACCCCGGCTGATAGTACTGTGCGTACAGACCAAGCTGATAGTAGTTACATCGATCCATGTGGGGCTCCCGACGGCACAGTAACTGCAGTCCTTGTACAGAAGTGACAATCGATCCAGCTGGTCACGAAATTCCCCGCATTCTTTGAATTTTAGTTTCATTACAGAGTTCAAAAGAATCACCACCAGACTTTCACATCCAACTTATCATACCTGCATCCACTGCTACGTCTCTCAAATTATCACTTCCCTTCGGATTTGAAGACCAGAAATCTGGTATGGGTTTATTTTCAGTGTAAAACACCAACAACAAACCCGTGTTTCTCAAAAAATGTGCGTAAACATTTCATTTAAAACATCAAAGTTAAAGGTTTCGAGAAGTTTTATATCACTTTTACACCTGAAACGCATATTTTTACTTTACAGGATTTCCGCAAAAATTCAGTACTAGACACAAGGGCTCCACAGGTATTACGACTTTGAAGACAGCTATCAGACTATAATATTTCTTGTCATTGCCGTGTCTCTCTGTGGTTTATTTTCCGGCGCTGTCAGAATGTCAGACCATGGGTGAACAAATTTTGCAAAAATCTAGGAGCCACCTCAAAATTCTAGGCACTAGATGAGTAACATGAACCAAGTACCATCCTTAGGACCCACAATTATTAGGCGCCACCTGGCGTCCGGGATTTGTGCACCACTGTCTCAGACTATGTAGCGTCTAGTAGCAGGACGAAAGGCGACTGACGTACTGAAAGGGATGTCAAGTAAAGCAATCATAGCCTGCTCGAGGTACTGTCCTAGAACTTATTTGGAAGGATTGTGGAAAACCATGAAAATATCGATCACAAGAATTGATTTGGCGACAAAAATACTAAGCGGTCGTAGTTTCACGTCGTGCGCTTCCTGTACAGGTCTGTCAGAAAGACGGAAGCTGGCGGGGTCTAACATTAGTTCATTTCCTGGAAAAGAAACACTGAATGTCATTCCGTACGGTATCCAAACCAGTTGATATTACGCCAAAACACCAAAATTATTAAATGGCCACTATTACAAACTAAAGTTCTCTCTTTTAAGAGAGTAGTGAAGCTGCTTTCACATTTGGAAGAATACAAAGTTGTCAACGGGAAAATGCTGTCTCAAGCGGTATGCATATACATCAGAAGACGCCCAGCTCTAATTTCCGACAGGACACCGACTATCCTGGCTGTGTTTTCGTGTAGTTTTCCTCAGTCTCTCTAGCCCAGGTCGGCTCAACCCGCAGCTCGTGGGCAACATGTTGCCCTTTCTCTGGCAAAGCCGAGATAAAACGCCGAAGCAATTTCGAAAACCTATGAGCTGTTTATTTACGGATACATACATTTTCAATTAATTTTGTAAAAATGTGTTAAAAATAGCGACACACTAGTTTATGTAATTAACTGCATTTTAGAATATATTGTCTTATTATTATCAGTATATTTTACTGCACATGTGCAGAAAAACACACAGTAAAATTACACATATAATAACACATTCTTATTCTTAATTTCGTACATTTAATTTCATGTTGCCCGCATGAAACCAAATTTTAAAGAAATCAAGATAAATGAATTCCGGCTAACACAACCTCAGGGTTTTATTAATGATAAAACTGTGTCAACGACACACTACATGTTTCGGTCCGAGGGGACCATCTTCAGGTGTGACTATACAAAGAACAGAGTACCGGGCTTGACGTTTCATGTGTACTTGTGAGATCTCACTAAGTGATGATTTAACAAACTGTTGAAAAAAAAAACATTTTGCCGAAGTTTTCCGCACCACAGGAAAGGCTAAGGGGGCCTGTCATAGACAAATGCCTGCACAGTAGCTGAAGTTACACAACGACCCCTTCCTTCACCACCTTTTCTAATTCACCGTTCACTCTCACCCTATCATTCGACGATATAATTTGAGCTACTAAAAGCGTCGTTAACCGAACTATGCTTATACAATCTGATTCACAGGAAAGTCCGCTGAATGTTCTTCCCTGCACATTTCCGGTTGAAGTACACGCTCCGGCATTCCACGGCACTTGGCGTGACAGTATAATGTTCATGAAAGCTACTACACGCACCTGGTGCAATTTAAGACTCCCAAACTATAATCCAGCAGAACATCGCTAGTGAAATCGAGTAATAGCGGTCTTTTCCTGAATTCGTAGAAAAGAAAACGTGGTGATTAGGATTTTTCTCTATTTGACATTTCTTCTGGCAATATCGTATACAAAAGCCGTCCGTCTGACCGGATGCCTAATATTACATTACATTAAATTCTGAGCTAGTTTAATAAATCCTATTCCTAGTTATAATGATGACACAAAAAGTCAAACTACATCACACAGTATGCGATGACAACCACCTGCTTCGGTACCTGAAAAACGTCGGGAACCACTGGACTATACCGTACAGCAATTAACACCTCAGCCAACTTACGCACTTAATAACATACCATCAGAAGCAAGTATAAAACTCCTACACGTTTCGGAACCGGGATGCCATCATTAGGGAGTTATGCCGAACAAAACAGTGTGAGGCCAACATTTGAACAAACTGAACCATAGACCTTCAGAATACAAAACAGCAAAAATATTCGTTAGACTCCGAGATCTGATCTGGGGATGTTTCCAGTGGTATAGTGCTTGTATCGAAGTTCACAAAAAATGGGACAACTAATGTTTACAATAAGATGTCTGCATTTCGGCCAGGCAACAAACTCCTGGCTGCGGTTGCGAAGAAAGAAGACTATTCGGGTGCTAGCTCGGCGACGTTCTGAACTGGAGACATGTAGGAGAGGAATAAACCGAGCTTACGTGATGTCGGGGAGAGTAATAAGCAGCTCACACACCTGTGGACATGGTGATATATTTTCACCAAAAAATTTATCGGAGGCGCTTGTGTATAAGGCAGGCCACCAAAACAGTATGTCACTTTTGTTTCCGTCAATAGCATGCATACTGCCTATAGTAAAACAATATGTAACGCAAATTCCTACCAGAGACAAAGCCTAGTGTTGGAAAATAAAGGTGTTGCCCCTATACGTAAGAACCATCCATCTGTGCAGCACGAACGTGGAGTAAAACTCCATGCTTTCTAGACTTAGACATTAAACGAGGGTCAATAAATATCTCCACGTTTTGTTGTTTTATCTCTGGTCAAAGATCCACAGACACTCATGGAACTGGACCCCAGAGACCGTCTGGATTTGACACTGAACCGAAAAATGTCAGATTCTAATAACAATATTAACCCTTTAAAGACGAAGCGTATCTGTTTTATATAAGGACTCAGTGCGTACCGCGCTGTAAACACACTCCACTTCGGTTATAAAAACCAATCTCTTAATGTTTTATAAGGCAAAAGTTTCTGTTTGTTCTGAGATCCGTACAAAACACATAAACGCAATGTGGGCACCACGTAGAATTTTTTAATGTTAAACCGGGTGGTATGTAAAGTTACCGCTAGGCTTTAAAAGGTTAATAATAGCCGTGCAGCACAACTTCAGATTTTATCGTGATATCGTTAAAATATAAATTAGCATTGCACATGAGGACCTTGTATTTCAGGTTCTTGTAATTACTGATGGAGTTATTTCGACTTCTGTTAATAATCTTTATGTGTTCCCTCTCGTTGTGCTTAAAATCAAATGATAATAACACTGTGCTGCACGGCTATTATTAATATTGTTATTATAATTTGCTTTAAGCACAAAGGGATGGAACACATAAAGATTATTAGCAGAAAAATGTCCCTACCGGAAATACAATTCCGGTCGTGTATCTGTGGCCAATCACTTTACTTAATGAACCACACCGGTTTCATGAATTGGTTTTGCATCTGGTCAGGTTATTAAGTCACAGAGGTAAAAAATACTTAACGTTAAGTTTAAAAAAACAGAGGCCACTGGTTTCAGCGAACAATGAGAAAGCGTTCTTTCTTTGTTATAAGACACGCAGGATGGAGACGAACTCACTCACCTCATGTGACGCAACTGAACCGAATCCTGTTGTGATGAAGTGGAGTTTTACTCGACAAAAGAAAACTGCTTCTTGCAGCCACAATGTCCATGTGTCGGTGTGTCCTTAACGGAAACTTTACATTCCACACAAAGCACACAATGATGGGGTGCAGGTGAATTCGACACATGTGACTGTGTCATTGTTTTAGGTCTCACATTTCAACTGCGAAATATGCGGAAAATGGCTAACTGATAAAGAACGGAGTACGCAGCGACCGTGGACAAGTTCATTTCCGTTCAAAGCAATGTGCAGTCAAATGCGGGAGTTTGATACAGGCCTGACAAACTCAAAACAGTCTGTGGGCCAAATCCGAAATCCAACTTGGCATCTTGGGCCACAACGTGTAATGTCATATTTCCTCGTCGTTCTTCTTTTGTATATTTTGCAATGTATGAACACGCAAGAATGTAAAATACTCCTTGTATTCAATCTTGCGGGATTTCTTCGACGCATTATGCAATAAAGACAACAATGACAGTCAACTTTATAAATACTGTATCAACAGGTGAGCAGGCCACATCACACAGCACTTCCGGACGTGTGTTTGACAGGCCTGGTTTAACAACATTCGTTATTTCTGCACATCACGTTAACAACTGAAATCAAAACGTCGATCCAACTAAAGCGTAATCAAGATGATGTAAAGCCAAGGCTTATACAGGCAAGTCACTAGACGAAACGTCGAAGGTACCGCGGTGTTATTACACGATCGTGCGCCAAAAACGGGCTAAAACATATCGTCAGCGTTACGGAATTTAGCCTCCACCTCTCCACTACTCGAAAGCGAAATTAACCCTCTGACGACTACAATGATTCTACATTTTATATAAAGACTGATTTCGTAAGTCAAAACGAACACAGTGTGCTTCCATTAGGACGCCCAGTTCGTTATGTTCTACAGGGAAATAATGGCTGCTTACAGCAATAATTATGCCGAACAAATAAACACAGAGTTTTTAGTGTTAAATCTGGCGGTACATATATGAACCATTAGCTTTAGGGGGTCGAATAAAACTATGATTAAACAGCAATAAAGAAACACGAACAAAAAATAATGAAACGTTTTTACGCATTCTGTGCACGATGTGAATAAAACGAGAGCACAATTAAAACGTCAGGTTTGTCCGCCTGTCCGTCCGCAGTTTATCTTCGATACTACCCACCACGTTTCGACAGAATTTGGTAGTGGGAGTCTAACGCTTCTTCCCGCGGGGGGCACCGCCTTTTCGAAGGTTTGTGTTAAACCAGGCGAGGACTGAGTGTTTCAGTGAAGCTGGGGTTATACCAGGGGCAGCGCAGCTACTGGTAGGGTCTGCCATGACGGACAGGTCTCAGCAGATGAGCCTGGCCAAGAATGCCTCAAAACGACGGGGTGAGGAGGCCTCCTTAAGCGTTTGCCATCCTCCCTACCGGAGCACACCCCAAAATCAAAGCCTAGCCCTCCAGGTAGGGGTTGGGCATGGGGCTGACCTCATCCCGAAAAGATAACGTTGAGGAGACCAAAAAAGGGAAGCCAATGCCAAACGTACAGAGCTGTTGAGCTAAAGAAGAATACGTTAACATGTGTCAGTTGAATTTAATTTTGGTTTATTTCAACCCCTTGCTTTCCACGAAGCTCAAACACGTAGATCTACAAATTTTCATAGCAGCTAATCGTGGTTTTCCTTTAGTCCCTCCAATCAAATTCGGAATTAGTACCGTCCATTTGAGCAGGCTCCCTTCCTTCCATGTCCCTCCCAATTAATCATTCACAACTCATCCTAACAATCGGCGACACATAATTTAGACAGCCAAAAAATGTGGTTAAATAAAACATACCTCGATTTTATAAGCATTACTCACCACCAACCATCGTGAAACTGATTTGGTCTGTATTAGGGACAGCATGCACATTCCATTCGGTACGCATACAAGACTTTGAAAATGAAATGAGTAAGAGAAAACGACTTTATGACGATTACAATGCACGGAAGAAATTTCTGTTGCTGCTGGACCTTGGTTAAGCACACGCACAACCAAACACAACTGGCGTGAATACGGAACACGTAAATATGTGCATTTATTGAACTCTGAGTACAGTCCAGAATTACTTTTCACTTCCAATCAATAACCGGAGGGATGACGTAACAAAGAACGAAGCTGAGTTGGTCACACTGGCACCAGTACAGTCCATGGCTTTTTCTGTTTTTATGGAATATCTCTTACCTTATTTACAGGCTTTCACAGTACAGTATACACGTGCATATTGATCACACAGTGACCAGCACTGTAACACAGTGGTATGTAATAATTTTCTCTTAACCTGTCACATGAAAATACGAACTGATTTTGTTTTTATAATTAAAAGAGCCAAATACAAATTCAAGTGTGGCTCGCCGACACGGACCGCAGGCCGTGCGATGTTCGAATCAAACTTAACCTTGACAACTGCTTTCTCAACGGTTAGGTTAATGTAAAGTTTCATCTGTGCATATGCAGGAAGCAATGCAGGCGTATAGGACTGCGGAGGTAAAACTCTAGGTATTCTAGACCTCAGCGCCATATAGGGATGTGTAGTCAGTTTCACGCCCGTGGGTTTTATCTCCGGAAAAAGGCATGCCAGTACCCACTGGTTAAGAAGCTGGGTAAGACCCAGAACTGCTGAGCGTTGTCCCTGTACCAGGATTCGAACTCCAGTCTTTCTCAAGAATTACAGAAAAACAACACTATGAAACCAAACACGCTGTGTTATGTTCTTGTGTCACAGACACTGGTGAACGATACAACACT
Source organism: Coptotermes formosanus (assembly GCA_013340265.1). Taxonomy (NCBI): domain Eukaryota; kingdom Metazoa; phylum Arthropoda; class Insecta; order Blattodea; family Rhinotermitidae; genus Coptotermes; species Coptotermes formosanus. The sequence goes on from BLKM01000900.1 coordinate 886,389, forward strand.
ACAAATTGACCCACAGATAGCATTCTCATGGTCTGTCTCAGGGGTCCACAAATTTTCAAAATATCTAAGCGCTACTCCCACATTCTTGGCTCCAAAAAGGTCGCATGACTGAAATTCCTTACTGAGGACCCGCAATTCTGGAATGACGTGAAAACTCGCAGTGTTATCTAGCGCTTTCTGCTCCGTGCATGTGATCTGGTACAAATATTAACACGTAAGGTAAAAACTGTAATAATTGGGCTGAAAATATAAGGTGCCAGCGTACAACATCTAGTAACACAGGCGACACAGTGCACAGGATTTGTGCACCCCTGTCCCGTTTTTGCACTGACACAGCATTATGTTCACAGCAGGGAGGCCTGCAACCGATCCGATCAAGAACATCCCCCCCCCCCACCCCCCCGCATTATCGCATCTCATTGACGTATCTTCCGGAAGATGAAGATGTCCTTGAACTGCACTTACGTTAGCATTTAACTACCCGATTTTATATTTCCACCACTTTGTAACCATCCCTCAGTTCATACACAGAAACTGAACATGTTACTAAATATCCAGTTACCCCTTTTCTGCCAGAAATTTCATTTGCAGTCAGCTGCTCTTTCCACGAACTGCACTATCCGAGGTATTTTTCAGTGTTCACTTCGTTTACGGCGCGGCTGTACTACAACAACAATGACGACGACGACGACAACAACAACAGCAGCAACAACACACTTCCTAGTTAAGCATTTGCCAATCGTGTCAATTGCTTACACTGTCGCTGGTCCTTTATGACGTAACACCGAATCACCAGGATTGTCCCCTTAATACGTACTTGGTCGATATTTTAATCAATTTCGGCCTTCTCTAGGCAATACATTAACAATATTAACATGGAATACTTGACGCGAATATTCATTTAACATTTAGAAATGTATGTGTTCATCTAATACCACGGGTAGTACAGTTACAGTAACCACGTTACGGCTTGGGCGTTCTGGCATTCGATTCTCGGTAGAAGCAAGAGATTTTTCCCCTCTTCAAAATGTCCAAACCGGCTCTAGATCAATGCGGCAAAGGGCAGGAGTCCTTTCTCGGGGAGTATAGTTGACCACTCACCTCTGTCCAGTGCCGAGGTTAAGAATGAGTGGGGTTATATCTCTACTCTCCCTACAAGCCTTCAGATCGTGCACGGAGACACATTTATTTCTTCATGCTGTTAATCTGAACTACGGTACCGGTACAACATGTGGCCGGAAGCCTACGCAGTAATTCCGATTATTGACTGAAACGAATTCTTCTCTTGCTTTTCAGGTCATCAAAATACCCAGGCTACGTGAAATATTGACCAAAGACAGGCGTCATACACACAAACGCATCCATTAAAGAAACTCACTTCCGTAACGCACACTTAAAACTGATACAGTTTAACTTACCGGCAATTCGAAGAACAGCTCTGTCAGCAGGATCAAGTTGTAAAATGCTCAAAGGTTTATCCTTCGCCCATTCCTTCAAGCTTCCGTCAAAATCAAACTCCATTGTGAACAAGAACTTCTCACTCAAAATAATTTCCGTCTTCTATTCACCATTATTGAACATTGCAGTCGTTTCCTCACACTCCCTCGCTACCACTTGCGTCTCCACACACCATCACAGCTACACTGGTAAACTAGTCCCGGCTACAACCGCTAGGAGTCGCAGGAATGGCAATGTCACTCATGCAAAAAACAATCTCTCGAAAAATATAACGCACACATATTTTCAATAATAAACCTTAGCAATTTCAAACAGGATATAAACTTATACGGTTAACTTACACTCACACAGTCGGATCACTACACTGTTTGTATCACTCTGCCAAATACACATTCCCGGCCGCCTCTTTAGTTCTATATAAATCGATAACTGCTCATGCAATAAGTAAGACAGAGAAAAATAAAATTTTACGTCACATCTAGTCGCACATTACACATGTACACACGAAATGCTACTGTGCAAGCACTAAATGCGTTCAGACGCATCATTACTAATGTCGGACGCTACTTCCTAGCAGACAACATGGAAGCAGTCGACAAGTCACCAGGATGTGACGTCACACGAAAACAATTATCGCCATTGGTTGAATCGATCGGCAACGAAGCGCGCCAATGTGGAGTCGCCAACTTAAACTTCAACGCTTAGGAATAAGCAAACGTTACCACGAATACAAGGACGGTAAACGTTACTCACTTCAAACCGCATGACCTATGGTTAACTCAAACGTAAATATACTGCAGTAGTTGCCTGATGCAAGTTACGACACAAACAACAGCAAGTCTGCTGCTGCAGCTGCTGCTGCTAGCGCGTGTTACCGAAACTATTTGCCTGGTGGCAGTTCGTTGTCAAATGGAGAACAGCTGTGCGGTACAGTACGGGTAGAAAACAAAGTTTGTAGGAACCGTTATTGAGGAATGTTCAGTCTTGTTCGTGTAGCTGAAAGGACAAGTCTAAACCGGCCTTAAGGTCAATGCACTGCAATTTAAATGATTCAGCCAATTAAAATTATTTGCAAGACGCGTCGATAGATGTAGTATTGTACTGCACACGGAGTGCGCGATGCAGTTTGCGAAGATGCAGCTGTAGAAAAATCAGTACTAGAATTTCATTAATATGCCAGGCCGAATATTGTGTAAGTCTAGAATAAGGTGAATTTAATGGCGTATTATAAACGTATCGGTATTTAAAAAAATTGCCAGAGATCGTGGATCAGTAATTTCTAAACTGTGGTTTGTGAACCTGTAAGTCGGGGGGCAGGGAGGGGTTAAGTAAAATTATTTAGGAATTTATTATAAAATGCTGGCCTACATAATGGTGTAGTAGTTTATATTAACGTGAGGATATGAAGAGTGCATATACAATTTTGGAAGGAAAATCTCAAGCCAGGAGGCTTCTTGTGAGGTCTAGGAATTAGGCGAGAGAGTAGTATTGAAATGGAACACAGAGAAACAGAGTACGAAAGTGTGAATGAATTCAATTAGATGCCGATAGGGCCCAACTCAGGATTTTTCTTAAACATTCCTAAACACTGACGGAATTCGAGACCAACAGTAACTGTACGATCCGGGGACACGAACGGAATACAGACAAGAAGTATTCTTTGTGCAGTACAGCCTACAGTAAGGAACAAGACAACGGGCATGTTTCTGGTCTTCCCGTGAATATCCTCTCGTGCCTAAGCACCACGCCATGACACTGTATAGAGGTCCCCACGGTGCCTTCCATCCATTCAGGACCTGCGTACCCCGGCGCGAGGGTGCTGCAAATTCTTGAGGCGTCCAGGCGGAAGAGTCGTGCCTACTCGGCTCAAGGACGGGCGAGCAGATTTCAGGCTATTGCACTGTTGACACAAATCGTTGGTCAGCTGCACACGCGAGATGTCTTGTACCCTTGCACTGCCGTGGAAAGAGCCCACGGTGCCCAATGCGCAGGGGGGGGGGGGGGCTGAGTCTGTCCCGACGTTCCGGAGGAGCGTAGTATCTCCAGCTTCAGAGCCAAAAACATTCTGCATCTCTGGAGACCTGAATATTCATCAGCGCCTCTGTAAAACCTCAAATTTCGAAGAAAATCGTTTTTGGGTATGGAACCCTGCTGGTCAAGCCCGAAGTTAAGCCGTTCCGACTGGCGCGTCTCCGCTTAGCTGACTGTGATAAAACCTGTCGCTCCGCGGAACTCTTAGAAAACGTCCAGTTTTGCAATCACCGCTACAGATTACAGTCTCTCAGGTTACGTCCGTTTGTCCTGCTGCTAAGAGCAACATGTAGATGAAGATGAGTATGGAGCACTGGTGGAATGATATTGACTTTAAACACTAAGAATAACCTGAACTACAGTTAAACAACCAGTTCGTACCGCGCAGTAAACACTTTCCGTCTCGGTTATGAAAGAAGTCAGTTAATGCCGTATAGGGAAATAATCGCTGTTTGTTCTGCGATACATACAAAACACATAAACGCACTGTGTGGGCAGAACGTGAGAACCTTTTACAGTTAAAGCTGGTGTAACATAACAGTAGCCGCTAGGCTTTAAAGGTTAAGAAGTGGTGGCAGTCTGCCTTGTTTTTCCAGTACACATATTGTCTTGCGGACATGCTCTTTATTATTAAATAGTTCTTTCTTGGCATGGTTTCAGAGCGACACAACCAGAGCTCATTGCGTTTCAGAAGGCTGATCACTCCGCATTTTTCGGCTGAAAATAGTAACAAGTCGGCAGTCTCAAGAAGAAAAAAGCTGTGGTAGTTTTCTTGTAGCTATCTACCTACGGGTAACCACACTTCCTGATAAAAAAAAAGATGCAAGTATAACAAGCAACACAAAACATTATAACACGGCAAACAACTGACTTGTCAAACAGCTTCCGATAGAGTTATAGACATCTTTACTGCCCGGTGTAACCCACATTCTGACTCAGCGCCACAGTTGGCACCAACCAATTAACGGTGCGGTAGCCCTGTTCAGCACTAACGTGACGGCGGCGGTAATGAGTTGCTTACGTAGCCAGATTGCGCAGGTGTTTATTTGAGGAGCTGTATGCAGCGCACCGTCGCGTCGCATAGCAAAATAACAGCGAGCAAACTGGATAAAAGTTGTGTGGAACTGATGACAGTCAGACCCACCTGTTTGAACTGTTCGCCCACGCGCGTTCAAAAATAGAAGTGTTGTCATTACTGAATAAAGTAATGCCAACATGTGATCTAGAAATATTCAATTTTAGACTTCCAACCCGTTTTCATAAATAGTAGTTGGTCAAATGGATATACTATGCAGTGACGGATTTAGGCTACACATGCTCCGAGTGTTCTGTCTGCTTAAGCACACAAGCAATAAAGAATGCTGGTAATATTCCACAAATTTTTTGCTTCCACACAAGATGGAGAATTTTCCATCTTGGCCGCTTTGTTCCTGGGGGAAAAAGTCCTGGGCACATGTCAGGTGGGCTTAGTGGGCCGCTGAGACGATGTGGAAGCGGTGGCGAAGAGAAACGTCCCTGTCCCTAGTACTCACCAGACAGGCGGCTGGATGGGTACGTTAGTTAGTCTGAACGTTATTGGCGAAGAAAAATCCGTACCTCGGCAGGGTACCAAACCGCTATCGTCCAGCCCATAGCCGGACGCCATAACAACTGCTTTCATTTAAAAAAGACGGAAATAAGGGTTATTTCGAATTGATCAGTGTCTTACTGTGATACCCCCAAACAACGAATTTGTGTATGCAGCCAGTGAGCATAAAGGAAAATATGAAATGTCAGTTCGCATTTGGAAAGTATAGTGACCCCTCGCCCAGCGCGAAGGTTCGGGGGCGTCATCACAGCGTGCTGGGCAAAATAGGGTTCCGTGAACGTGGATGCTTATGGACCCCCCAGTGCCGACGAGAGGGGGGGGCGCGAAGTCGTTAAAAATTAGCGGGGCCCAGCGGTCCGGAAGGGGGCCCAGACCCCCACTTTGTTGCATACGTTTTTGTCTTTCTCGGTAGTGTCATAATGTGTTGATTGCACAAATTAACCCTCTCACACCCAGCCCAAGTCACTCTGCGACAGTCAGGCCTTCCACTTTAGTGTAAATATTTTTAGCCCGCCCGCCCTTGTTGGGGGGGGGGAGGGGGAGGGCCGAGAAGTTTTTTCGCTGGGGCCCGAACCCACACCAGTCGCTTAAAATACATACATTTTTGGACGTCATTTACACAGTGCTTGAGTACCCGATGGGGGCTAGATTCCGCGGCGGTTATGTGGGTAATCGCCCGCGTTTATCCGCCAGCATTCAACAAGGTTCCCCCCTCCCCCCATTTAATTATTTTCAACCGCGTATAGTCCAAACCGCTTTGGGGGACGGATTATTGCACACATCTTCCCTTTTCTTTCTGTCCGATCTGTGTGTCATGTGCTGACAGCCACGAATTACAAATGCTGGACTGAGACAGGCTTCGAATCCTGTAACCATATAACTACTACAAGCGCTCATCTCGGCACTTAGGCTGTGTAAGCATCGGGTGTCGCCAGCAGCAGTAGTAACCCAAGGATATTTATCATCTTAATTTGTTTTTGCTGACCTTCAGGGAAACTGGTTCTGATAGTGTCCAGGACGCAACTTTACCTGCCCGCCGTTCCCACAATTCAACTCGCTGCTTGAATAATGGCCAACTAGCACGAACGCCCATCAAAATCACGAACATTAATGAGTTTGGTAATGGGGAAAGATAACCCTGATTTGATCTTTAACCCTTTAAAGACGAAGCGTATCTGTTTTATATAAGGACTCAGTGCGTACCGCGCTGTAAACACTCTCCACTTCGGTTATAAAAACCAGTCTCTTAATGTTTTATAAGGCAAAAGTCGCTGTTTGTTCTGAGATCCGTACAAAACACATAAACGCAATGTGGGCATCACTAGAATTGTTTAATGTTAAACCTGGTGGTATGTAAAGTTACCGCTAGGCTTTAAAAGTTTAACAAAAAGTAAAGTCTATACTGAACAGATAAGTAAAAGATAAAGTTGTCTGTGTCCACACCATGAAGGAATATAGGGGAGTAGAGGTATAGCTCCACTCATTCCTAAACTCGGCACTAGATGCAGGCGAATGGTGACCTTCATGACTCAGTCCTTTTAGGCCCAGGAAAGAACCTGGATGCTCACTGAACAGAACGCTGGGTGGGTGCCACAGCCAGTCTGGACGTTGTGGAGAACAGAAAAATCTCTTGCCTCTAGTGGCATGGCACCTCTTGACCGTCCAGCCTCTAGCTTAGTCACTATACCGAGTACACTATCCCCACTCATATAGTGCACCCATATGAGTCAAAATTATATTTGCCTGAAATATTACAGCGCAGACATCTCCCTTCATACTAAACTTCTTCCAAATCTGTTGTGTAATTTCAGAGGCAAAAAATGTGGGTTAACAGTCACCTCCCAAGTACAGGTTAATTTATAGATGTTGTGCGACAGAAACAAAAATAACAGCATAACACTAATCAACAAATTGTTAAACTGAAAGTATTTCTCACAGTTTAAGTTGTCATATTTCCATATGAAGAGCACAGATAATTCTTTCAATAATATCTGTAAATAAATACAAACAATCAAATGTGTGGAATCTTATTTAATGTAGGACACAAAAAGACTGGATACTCGAGTTATTTCCCAGGGGTAAAGCAGCAGGGGAATGATGTTAACCTCCCACATCCATCTACCACTGAACTTAAGATTAAGTAGAGCTATACAGCTACTCCCTCTATATACCTTCATGGCGTGGACAGGGAAACCTTTAGCTTTTTCTGCCTTTCACAGAAAATATTCCTCCTTTATTCCTTTGCAAATTACATTACTTACTCTACACTGGAGGGACTCCCACCCAGTCTCACGGTCATCGCAATACCATAACACTGTCCTATTATTTGACAGGAACTGCTAGGACATTGTGTCTGCACTGCAAACTCCATTGTGCTCAGTCCTACAAACTTCCATCTGATGACGTGGGTAGGCCAAAGTGGGGATATCTGGGCACAAAGAAGAACAAGGCACGGTGATGCCAGTGTCCATAAAAGTATCAGTTTTTACTGTGTTTCTTGTACTCGGCGGGGCAAAATTATAGGTAGCCAAACAAAGTTTTTGTGACACACCTTGCAGTTTGTGTCATGTCTGTTGAGGTGTTTCTGGAGGATCATCTGTTAGGCTTAAATGGTCTGAATGTTATTGCACTGATGTTAATATTAAAGATAATATAGCAATATAATCACATTAGATGGTTATTAATAAAATTACATTAACCACTAATAAGAATAGCAAATTAATGAGAGTCATCCAGAAAGTAACACCTCACACAAATTTAAGAAAGATTTGCAGGAAACAATAAAGATTTTGGTGATGTAAGGATTAATGTTCCTGTTTCTGGGTAAAAGGTTGCAAAATATTGCAATGTGTGCATTATGCTTTCAGAAAATGTGATCAATACGGCAGCTACCAGTATATCACTCATGAAACAGCAGTTTGTCATAACTCACCAATACATAGCTTTACAGGAGATAAAAAAAACTTGACCAATCCTCATCAGACCAATACTTAAGCATGTTATGTTTTTACAAAAATTTAAGGACAAGAATTTTTGTTTGTGCATACATTTTGACAGAAGTTGTGTTTGTAACCCAACAGTCTAGTAATGCAGAAATCTCAGTTCAACAAATTGTGTGGATTACAACAAACTGCTGTTTCATGAGTGATATGCATTACAAACACAATGTGCTGTAAGTGACTTTGTCAGTGGCAAACACAAAAGCACTGTAAGTTGTTGGTTCCAGTGAGTGGAGACACCAAGAAGCTGCTAATGCTAAGGTGAGACTAATTTTTCTTCAGTGAGTTCTTAGTAAGAAAATAATTGAGGAAAACTACTTCATGGGAATGTTCAGATAACATCTTGTAACACAAGCCAGCAGAGAATAAGATTTATTTTCTATGCTGTTCTCTTTCCATAATCACTTTAATTGGGAACTGGTTGCATTTGTCACAAATGACACAGATACTGACTAGTAAATTATTGTATGAAAAGTTCTGATCAGAACTCAAGCCTATGTTCCTCCTTCATATATTCCTAGGCCTACAAAGCTATTACTATTGTCTTATTTTTTAAGAACTTACTACGTAACTACACATTATGTCTACACTGAAGTTGTTATACACAAACTCAAAGGTTTGTGCTCTTGAAATGCTTTTAATTTTACATCATATATCATGAAAGTATGTTTATAATCTTTCACTGGACCAAATTTCATACTCTTGGATCCAGTGATTCATAAGTTATCATCAAACTGAAACATAAAGAAAATTTCTGCACAGCTGCCATGTTATTTACATCCTACCAAAAACTTACCTTAACAAAAGTCACATATCCTTCAAAGATCTGTTACATCACATCATGTCTGCACCCTACGCTCAATGTTGCTAGTGTCACTACTGCCTCACAAGTATGTGTCCACCACATTACAGCTGGTTGTACATTACAAGTGGAAGAAGCTGGGGTAGGTACTGAGGACATATCATTTGTACCAAAACTTGACAGAACTGGTCAACTGTACAGGCAGACAGACAAAACACACACACAGGTATTCATGTATACACACACAGACAGTACATTGATCTTACAAGCCTACTTTCTTTCCTTAAGAAAGGAAAGCAGGCCAAAAACAAGGTAGGGTGAAGCAGAACTGCAAGGAAACCTAATATCTGACAGACACATCCCACCAAGGACAACCAACTTGTATATAACTAGTTAACATTCTAATATGTAAGTTTTGAGTACAATAATTCTTCATTTAATAATCTCCCATTTCAGAAGCTACCATGAACCTCCAATGTCTGTTTCATAAATAAGTTAACCTTACTCAGATAGTCCATGAATGTAACATGAGGCAAAAATATTACAATATGCACTTTTGTACTTCTTATTTCTTACTATGGACGGACTTCATGTTTTACAATAACATTGCTGTTCACTTAATCTCCAATTTCAGAGACTAATTTGAAGCTTTTATGTCTGTTTTGTTCAATACTTTATACATACGAAGCTAATTAATGAAGGTACCACCAGACAAAGATAATAAAAAATATACTCTGTTACTCATTATTTCTTACTATGGACGGACTTGTTTTTTTGGAATAAAACTGTTAATAGATCTTAAATTTTTAACAATACATACAGAAATGTAACAATCTGAGACATTAAAAGGATATCTGTGAGCAGTATGCTATCTAAATTCAACTTTAAATTGATATGCAAATCTACCACACCTGTTTTCTCACTCACCTAATTTAGAAATAGTTATTTTTTTGTTAAGCAAATTGGCATGTTCCAACTTCTCTTTTGTACATGCAAATATTTCTTATGTGAAAGTTCTGTTGTGGTTTAAAAAGAGATCAGATTCCCTGTCAGACAGAAAGCTGGCTTGCTTCAACTTTTCTTTTATGCGCAAATCCTCTGATGTTGCTGCCCGCCACACCACCTCTAGGTCTTCCTGCGTCTTCCTGCAACAAACACAGCTTACATTCATCACACACATGAGAAATTGTTGGGAGACCATTTCAGCCACACAAAGCCCAGTAGCAAACTGACCTGCTTCAACTCTCTGCATGTTACAAAACCAACTCTGTCTAAAAAAATACAATGTTATGCCCAAGTGCCATGACCTGTGGCACTCGGTCTGCTCATTGGAGAGAAGGCTGGATAGGCCCACAAAGCTGACTGGAAATAAAGACATCCCATTGTTGCCAAGATTCAAACCCTGACTGTCTAGGGTATTGTAAATTATTTGAATGACTGAGCCATTCAAACTTTTATACCCTTTTAACTTATTTATTTTTAATTTTATACTGATAGAGTAAAATGAAGAATATTAAGATGGTTCCTCATGGCCATGGCATGGAACACCATCAGCTTACAGACGGAGAAGATTCAGTGGGAGCACAGATGGTCAGACCGGACATTTCTAGCATCAAAATGGCAGAGGATTATACGTGTATATAGTAATGGGAATGAGAACATTTAATTACAGATGGGATTTTTTGTACATATGTGAATTACGTCAGCAGTTAAGACAGCACACTTTGTTAGTGATATGAAGTGACATGCAACACAAAGATGTTGCCAGTGTGGTAACACTGCTCTGAATGTGTGTTCTCAAACTGTGGATACACAAGTTACTCAGAAATGACTGGTACTATTGGCAACACTGTAGGATGCCTGGCAACAACTAGGTAGTCCCAACCCCTGTACACTGTGTGCATTACTCGCTACCATGATGGTCCCACAGCTTTTGCAGGTAATGATATTTTCTGTACAGTAGTTCTGGAATAGTTTGTAACAAGTGCAGTGTTTCAGTCTAATAATACTTCCTTGTACATGCTGTTTACAGTCCTGATGGCCTGGACAAGAACACTGGTAACATATATAATTGAATGAAGTTTCTGACATACATCTTTTCTTGCTGCAGGCGACTTATGATGCTTTCCTTCTGCTTGACAAGATTACGCAAACGCAGAACTTCTCGATGATATTCATCCTTCATTCTTTCTACATCTGTCTCTTGCTGACGAATGCGTTTTTCAACCACATCAAGTTCAGCCCATGCACCCTTCTGCACGGTCTGAAAAGGAAAGAAGACATACAAACAATAGGACTTATCTGTTTATTGTGTTTCAGTTTGATTAATACATTTACCCTCCTGTCTCCTCAGATGAACTAAATTTATAAAGCCGTCTTCCTACAGAAGGTGACTGTTACTGAGGTGGGCAAGGAATTCCTGCACTGTATGAAACACGCGGGCTAATCATCACATTCATGTGAGCCTGCCATCAGTGCATTTTTCCCGATTATGCTGTGTCCAACTTACGCCCAGGGTTTATAACCAAACTGAAACTAAATTTAAAATTATGGTCTTGAAACACATGGCAGGAGCTGAAATGTATGGGAGCAAAATATGGACGAGAAAGAATTTCAGGAACTGTATGGAATCTGTTGTACATTGGTCTCAGTTTTGTTCTTGGAAGCCATTTACGAGTACTGTTATTTTTGGAATGCCTACTGAATCTCTGTAACACTGGTTTCAGTATATGTGTCTCATACTTCTGTTGTTTTGTGGCAACTTGTCCCATGTGCAGCCTTGGCTGGTGCAAGGACAGGGAAGACTGGACAAGTTTTGCCATGCACTGGACTTTACTTTGTATGGAAACAAAACTTGAAAACCAACAAATTTTCAGACAGTTTTCAAAAGAGTAGATCAGCATGACAAGACAAATTATACATAAAATATTTGATGTTGAGTGATATCAGCTTTTGAACTAAGAAGTTAGAGGGTCAGACAACGTTGTATTTCAGATGGGAGAAGGAAAAGAGATGCACTAAGCCTTTGTTTCAGCCTGTGTTTTTATCTGACATGCATTGTTTTTCCTGTGGTATTTACCTCCTGTCCTTCAACAGGCATTGAATGATCGACTACAACATGTTATCACTGCACATGTTTAGGTTCTCAATTGTGTTTACTTAATCAGCTGTGATTTGTGACTTTAAAGAAATGACCAGTAAAAGGCAAAGTTCTGCCTGGTGACCAAGCACTACATCATGGTAGGCACAGCACTACTGAACTGAAATTCATATCAGGAGAGCCAGAAGTTAAAAAGTACACATATTAAAATATATTTCAACAGGACTACAGATGTAGATATATCCAAAGAATCCCCGGTACTCCAGGGACCCTTTTGATAAAACTCTTTAATGGGTTTCAAGCAATATATAACAAAATTTTCTGGGGGGGGGGGGGAGGCAGGGGAATTGTGCTAATACATTTTACCCTAAGTGTTATGGTTTCTAAGACAATTAAACAGGAATTTTTATGCTATGCTCATTCTCCTACTCTTGACAACAATTAAACAATGCATTCTTGTACATAAAGAACCAACAAAAGGCTTGATTGAATTTAGACTCTGTTAAAATAAAAATGCATTTTATTCTTTAATGTAGTGCTGTATTACAATACGACTTGGAAGAGTAAGCTCATGAAGTTACATAATTTAATTTTCTTCTGCATACCATTCTATGTTCTTTGTACGTGAAAATTACCCACCTTAAGTTTTGTTTTCAGAGAACCCATACGGTACACTATTGTAGTACCGAGCCGGGCTATGGAGTTATTCTCTTCCTGTTTTGCATGTAGCTGATGCAACAGGTTCTCTTGCTCTCCTACAAGTTCCTCTGCAAACATCATAGCCTTCTGGAGCTGTCTCTTTGATGTGTCTCGTGAGACCTGACATGTAACCAGACGGCTCTGCAACTCCTCACACTGATGCTGTGCTTTCCTGGAATGTTAAACCACAATATTAACATTGCTTCCAGGGTGAAGGAGCTGGCAGAAACATACATACATACATACATACATACATACATACATACACAGAAGGGTATATGGTGAAAGAATCTGATTTTTGTAAGGGTTCCAGCTGTTACTCTTAACCATGATGCCACAGTTTTCAGTCATTATTCTCACTTCTACAACAAAAGACATTCTGTGTACAGTTGATAGTTACTCAGAGTGCAAAGGAATAATCTGCTTCACAAAACCTGAAGCTTCACTATTGTGTTAAAAAAACACTACTGGACATTAATCTAACCTAATTAAATCCAATCCACACATCTATGCCCTTTCTCTAGGATCCACTTTAACAGAAAGAGAGAATTATCTCATGTGTTTAGTAATACAAGTCATGAAATGTCATCAAACTATACAGAACATACTTCAGGAGCTTATCAAGGGTCTTAACATGGATCTGCAGTCGCTTGTTTTCAGCTGTCACATTGAAAAGCTGCACTTCCAGGTGAGGCTTCTGTGACAACAGCTCCTGAATCTGGCTTGCCAAACTGCTCCTATCCCCCTCATATTTAGCCTTCAACTCTTCAAGCAACCTGCAAATACAAACATTTCAGTATAGACATTAGTACACAGCAAAACTCTCCCCCTGCACCTATACTGATTGGTTTGTTAGAATGTGATGTAACTGCAGAATTTGCATTGAAAAGGCATACTGTAAACACAGGTTAGGGTGCCCTGTGCCTAACCAAAATGCAATTAACCTTTATCCTGCCAGGGTGAGTATTCAAACTTTGGTGCATGGTTTATGAAAAATGTATTATTTGAACAGAAAAAGATAAAATTATGAAATAAATGGTGTTTTGTGGAAAATAAGACAGATTATGCAGCCACATCTTAAAAATTCAGCAGATTTCCTTGTTACCTAAGTGTATAAAATGAACTTCTTAGGGTGCATTCCTACATGTGATCACAAATACAAACAGAATTAAAAGGTTAAAGCATAGAGCAGGATGCATTATGGGCAGGCAGGCAGGCAGTGTTAGAGATATGCTTCACAGTTAGTTCCAGAAAAGGATCCCATTATGCATTTGAGAGGTGATTTATTGGCATGCTAGGTGAGAGCAGACGTGACGGCAACAAGAAAAATTTTCCATCTTCCTGAAGAGGTATCAACTCCAACTGTCCTGTGTGAAGACAACTGTTTTGATGACTGGCTATTACTGCAAATAACCTGCATAAAATAGGCAACTCCATGCATTCTTGACTTCTGTACCACCATGGCAGTGTGGGACAAACTTCATGTTATGACCATGTTAACATCAGAAAAACCAAACATCATGGTCAACTGGATATCACACCCATTTCAGAAGATCTAAATCTTCTGCATGTTATGTTGTCTCACTGGATGAGGAGTGCCCAGTGTTTCAAGGAAATGTAGTGCTTTCATCATCACAGTCAAGCAGTCCAAAAAGAGAAGCATGTCTGTTGTGTTGTTACTATTCATTGTTAGAAACTGGTAGTGTGATGTTGGGGGTGGCTTTCAATGACATAACATCAATACCAAGATCCATCACAATCAGTAACTGGTTCAATATAACAGTCCCTAATAATTGTGTCTGTGGCCACTTTGTTGCCTATCAATCAACTTAAGAGTTCAGAACATTTCAGCAAATATACCTAGTGTTCTAAACATTAAAATGCTGAAGTTGCTTGCAGCCACTATTGATGTACAACAGTGTATTTTCCAAGCTTTTATCAAAAGCAAAGAAGTCATTTGCCACAAGAACAATATTTTGAATATTTCTTGCCAATGGGAAAGTGTATGAAAAGCATCATCACAAAGTAATCATTGACATCATGAGATTGACTGACATGGATCAATATCACTATTAATTGTTCCTCATATTAAATCTGATAAAATATACAAATTAAAATTATAAATGAATGTGTGAATAGGTGCATGGCATTTCAAAAACTTGTGTGATAACAGAAGTCTTAATACAATAGTACCACAATTGAATCTATATTAAAATAAGATGCTGTGCTTACAGGGAAAGAAGGTTAACTCCCCTCACATACAAACCTGTTCTGCTATTAGCATCAGGGGTGCAAGTACTGCTGACATTCAGTCTTTGCAGCCACTAAAAGTTGCTGTCCATTGCAACATGTTAAATTGCTCTGCATCATCAAATATGCTACCTTTCAAGGCTGTGTTAAGTTTACAGAACAGAAAACAGTATCAGGGAGGCTATATTAATTGGTGAATACTTGGCTCAGACAAAATATCATTGCACCAGTACTGCCACAGTGATTTTGCCAGTGTCCATACTTCCACTGCTACAACTATATATTATGTACGTCACAACTTATAAATAGGAATGTTTGTCAATACTTTGACCTTGTAGAAGAAACTCGTTGTGAACATCCTTGTAATTAAAGAAAACAACTGACATCACTTTAGTTTTGATGTGCTCTTTGCATGCTTCAGTCAGCAGTGGCAAGAAAGGGGATTGCCAGTGAGATACATGGCTTAGTTTTGAGGTCATAACCACAGACCCATGTTTTAACCTTAATCCTACTGAGGTGAGTATTTAAATTTTAGTGCACTGTTTATGAAAAATGTGAATATTATTTGAACAGAAATAAATAAAAGTTATGAAATAAACGGCATTCTGTGGAAGACAAAACAGAGATCATGCAGCAAGTCTTAAAAATGCAGTAAATTTCCTTGTTGCCAACATGTATAAAATGAATTTCTAGGGGCGTTTTCCCACGTGTGTTTGCATATGTGAATGCATGTCTTTAAAAAGGTTAGCACCTATTATGATACAGTTAAGAAATCTTGCATTGGTTTGTGCAGGGACAAGTACTGTAGTCATCAGCTGTGGAAAAAACCTGGCTGAGACAAACCTCATTCCCAAATCTTAAGCTAAATGTCCTGACATGAGCCGTAAGAAACATAATTACCTATTTTATGAAGAGAAATAACTTACTTTTAAAGTTGTTTTAGCAATGAACAACTTACCGTCTACACTCTGAAACAGATGCAGAGTGTATGGCAAATGGGACTTTGTTTTCTGCATCTTTCTTCAAGCGATCATATTCCTCTCTGAGTACTGAATATTGGCCTTTTAAGGTCAGCAGATCCCCTCGATATTGGTGAAACTTATTCACCAGCATTTCGTTGTCCCTAGTCAACTCTGCAACTGAATGAGAACATGAAGACATGTTGTTGATTGACAGCTAGCACTAACACCATAAATACCGCAGAAGTATTTGATTTTGAGATCTGGGCTCTTCCGGGATATTACACAGCACAGAATGATAATTCTGTACTGACGTTTTGGCACAACCTATCAGTCCCAACTTCAAGGGTCAAGAAGTCCACCACGGCGGAAGCCGGCAATCACATATTCGATTTTCATGGCAAAATTGTACCCAATGAATAAAAAGTTTATTTTTTTTTAAGATTCTGCCTTCTTGGCTTATGTACTTTTTTCATTGGGTAACCAGTCTTCGTGTATTCTTGGCACAAAACTCTTCCGGTTTGTTTCAAAGCCACAAAGTGTACAATCAGCAGTAATGCCTCAGTGATGAACTGTATTTGCCAGTGCAACTGTGCTATTAGAAAGTACAGTCTAAAGACTTCCAGTATTTTTAATACAACATAATAAGCCCACACCCACCTCTTTCATCATACGTTACTTGTATCTGCTGCAACTTCTCTTTCTGAAGCTGAAGCTGGTTTGTAAGCAATTCATTTTCTTCCCGCACCAGGCTTGTGTCTTGGTTCAATGTGTGCCACGTACCACACTTCTCAGCTATCTGCAATGCATCACATTCATTAAAAAAACAATGTAAGGAGTTAAGGGCAGAACTCAGAAGGCCTACTTTCCTACTGATCACATTTTTGTTACTGTTATTATTATTGTTGTTGTTGTTATTGCTGCTATTGCTTACTGAATTTTGAAGGTCTGCACAGTCACCATCAATGTTATTGTTGATGTCCAAACAATACTTCACACATAATATGCATGTATTTTAATGATTATCTCCACACCAAATTTCACATGCCTAGGCTCAGTGGTTTGTTGGATATTGGATATCAGACTGACAGTTTAAAAAAGAATTTCACACAGCTGCCATGTTATTATTTCACATTTTACAAGAATGATTACCTTTACAAAACTTCCACACTTTTTCAAGATCCGTTATCACACATCTATCACCACAGCTCTCCAAGTCATGTACCATATGTTGCTCCTGTCTTCTGGGTTGGCATACCTGCCATGTTAGTATCATTGATTGTGAGAAATTAAAATACATGATATTCTGGGGTAGCATCCAACAGCATAATTTTCATACCAAATACCATGAGAATTGGTCAGATTGTACAAAACCGCTAAGGTGCAATACATAAATGATTTATGCAGATTTCATAGGCCTTCTCTCTTTCCTTTACAAAGTAACAGATTTCTTACAGTACAACTTTCTATGCAGAGGTATCTGAAACTGTCTCTTCGCAATATATATTACAACCAAAATTTTGCATGCATTATGTATTTATCCCATGCAAGATGCAAGTTTGGTTCATCTTATGCTTCTTGAATATTACTGTACAAGTCTCACAAGCTGAGAAAAATAAATTATAGGTTATCCTTATAATTCTTTCATGTTCCTGTTACTTACCTCTCATAACTTCAAATATTTTCTCTGCCCTTTGTTCTAACACATGTCAAATTTCTAACATACAATTCAGCTTTTGGGGTTCATGCATCCAATGAGTGATCAGCTTCACACTCTAGCTGCTTTACCTACATGAAGAGACTTTCCTCTACCCTTGGCAAAAAGCTGGAATATACGGTAATAAAAGAAAACCCTTTCCCCGTCGGAAATCAAACCCCATTTATCCTGACCCACAGCCAGTCACTTTACTGACTGAGCTCCAGGATGGCCAGTAAGAATTATTTTGTACAGCATGACATCAGTTTTAGTAACACATTGTGCACTTCCCTCTTCAAGGCGTAACAAATGCAATAAGGTGCTCACCTGTTTATTTGCTTCCTCTAAATCTTGATACAGTTTCTCATTCTCAGCTACAACTTGTTTGCATTTTGCTACAAATTTATTTAAATCTTGCTCATAATCAAGAATCAGATCATTTTTCTCTTGTATTGTTTCCTGATATGCTTCAAGCAAGGGACCAAGTGCATTTTTATTGACAGTCCTCCATGACATAGAGGCTTCCTTCTCTTGAACTTCACTTGGTGTAACCTTTAGTGGAGGTAATTCTGTGGCACCCTGCTTGTGCAACTTCTGTTGGTATCTGTCCAGCTCAACATTAAGCCTGTACACTAAGTTTTTAAGCAGTGTAACATCTCCATTGAGTTCTTGATTCTGAGCCTTCAGGGTAGCTATTTGCTCTGATGCACTTCCCTCCCTATGCTTTATGTCTTGTAACTCTGCTTTATAGGCATCTCTCTGCTCTTTGAGTTGTTTGTTGTTTGCCTCAAGTTTTAAGAGCTTGTCTTTCAGAATCTGAATGTCCTCCTCTTTCTTGCGAAGTGTTTCATCTAAGGTGGCTGAAAATAAAATGCAAAAGCCTTTTTAACTGCCAAAAAGCTGACAATTACTCAGTTGGTAAGAAATTACCTGTTCTTATGGTACTTGCAAGGTCACATCTATGCTAACTGAAGACCACAGCTGGACGCGCTACCCTAGGCCACACTGACACACCCTTCCCTCTGAGAAATATTTTAATACTATCTTACCCTATATCTCTATGTATCAGGCAGTCTTTTTCAAGAATGTGTATGTACCAAAATTCCACATGAACTTTACATTTGCTCTACGCATACTACATTTGCTGCCTAATGAAAAGAAAATGTCATGAATACGGGCGTCAGTCCACAAATGGGCAAACAACATGGAATGGGTTTCCTTCAGGAAACTTGTACTAAGATGGCCTGGGAAATATTGGATCTAAGTAGGAACCAGGTGATGGTACATTATCAATTGAAAGGACAACTACTGAAAGTAGGACTGGCATGTAGCCCCACCTGCCAGACATCATGATAATGAAGAAACAGCCTTGCATGTCCTGTGTGAATGTGAGGTTTTAGCTCAATTGTCACCATCACCGAAAAACTAACTTCATGAATCCAAGCGACTTAGCATAAGACTCCATTAAACAACATATTGTCCCACATACAAAGTGCACATCTGCTAACTAACTAACTCCATGGAGCAGAGGCCTTCTTGAGAAGCTAACAGTTTCTCAGCTAGTCAAGAAATTCCCTGCATTTTATGGAACCCGAAGGTTCATTACCGCATTCACAAGAGCCCGCCACCTGTCCCTATCCTGAGCCAGCTCAATCCAGTTCATGCCCCCACATCCCACTTCCCAAATATCCATCTTAATATTATCCTCCCATCTACGCCTGGGTCTCCCAAGTGGTCGCCTTCCCTCGGATCTCCCCACCAAAATCCGGTATGCACCTCTCTCCTCCCCCATACATGCCACATGCCCCACCCATCTCAGTCTTCTCGATTTGATTACCCGAATAATATTTGGTGATGAGTACAGGTCATTAAGTTCCTCGTTATGTAGTCTTCTCCAATCCCCCGTCGCCTCGTCCCTCTTAGGCCCAAATATCCTCCTCAGCACCCTATTCTCGAACACCCTCAGTCTTTGTTCCTCCCTCAGTGTGACAGACCAAGTTTCACACCCATACAAAACAACAGGTAAAATTATAGTTCTGTATACCCTAATCTTTGTGTTTTTGGATACTAACCTGGAAGACAAAAGATTCTGCACCGAATGATAGCAAGCATTCCCCGACTTCAATCTGCTCTTAATTTCTTCATGAATGGAGTTTCGATTCATTAGGGTTGCTCCCAAATATTTGAATTCTTCCACCCTTTCAAAGGATTTATTATTTATAATTATGTTGTGATTGTGTCCTGCATTCTGATTTCGAGGCATGACCATGTACTTAGTTTTCTCAGCATTTACTTCTAGACCAATCTCCTTACTAGCAATCATTAAATCTTCTGCATTTTTCTTTATACTATGTATGCTTCCACCCAATATATTAACATCATCAGCATAAACCAGAAACTGATGTGTACCATTCAATTTCAAGCCCTCCTGGTTTGCCTGAACCCTCCTAATGGCATATTCTAAAGCAAAGTTGAAAAGCAATGGCGACAGAGCATCTCCTTGTTTCAAGCCATTCTTAATAGGAAACGTGTCAGACAGATGTTTGCCTACCCGAACTCTGCTACACGTTTCACTTAGACACATTTTTATTAACCTTACTAGCTTCCTGGGGATATCGAACTCAATGAGAATATTATACAAGACCTCCCTCCTAACTGAATCATAGGCTTTCTTGAAGTCTATAAATACCTGATGCACTGCCTCATTGTATTCCCATTTTTTCTCAAGTATTTGACGAATGCTGAATATATGATCAGTAGTTGACCTGTTACATCGAAATCCACACTGACGATCCCCAATAATTTCCTCTGCATATGGAGTTAACCTTGACAAAAGAATGTTGGATAAAATTTTGTATGTAGTCGACAAAAGTGATATGCCTCGATAGTTACTACAATCTGTTTTATCACCCTTCTTATAAATAGGCACAATGACCGACTCCTTCCATTCCTCAGGCAATTCCTCCTTATTCCAAATAGAAATAATAAGTTTATGGATTTCAGACCGAATAATCCTACCCCCTGCTTTAATCAATTCTGCTGGAATCTGATCAATACCTGGTGATTTGTGACTTTTTAGTTTTTCAATAGCCATCTCAACCTCAAAGGCACTGGGCTCAGGCACTAGTGGCTCTGCTGTGTGTACTTCAGTCTGCCTAACATCATTAACCGCGTGTATATTCAACAGCTGGGAGAAATGATTCCTCCACCTAGCCAAAATACTGTGGGAGTGTGCAACCAGGTCACCCTTCTCATCCTTTACTACATTAATTCTAGGTTGGTACCACCTCTTAAACTCATTGATACCCCTATACAAGTCTCTTATATTCTTGTTCTTACTGTTCGTTTCAATTTCATTAATTTTAGCTTTCAGATATTTCTTCTTTTTGTTCCTGAAATGTCTACTAGCTTCACGTCTTACGTTGTGCAGATTATCTCCACTATTTTGGTTTGGATTCTGTAACCACTGAATTTTAGCCTGCTTCCTTTTATCTAAAAATTCTGCACATTCTGCATCAAACCATGGTTTATGCTGCTTCCGTTCATGTAGACCTAGACTCTCTTGAGCTGAGATTTTGATATTCTCTTTAATGTTTTCCCAAGCCCTATTTATGTCCTCACTAACATTTAAGTTTTCCAAAGCTGCAAACCTGTTTGAGATCTTAAGCTGATACTGTTTCCTAACCTCTAGTTCACTTAGCTTCTTGAGATTAAATCTCTCGGCATCAAACTTCTGTGCTGCTTGCTTACTTACTGCCAGTCTTTCCCTAACTTTCGCAACCACCAGATAGTGATCAGTATCACAGTTAGCTCCCCTGAGAGATCGCACATCGAGTATATTGGAATGCCGTCTCCTATCTATCAATATGTGATCGATCTGATTGTGAGTCTTCCCATCAGGAGAGGTCCAGGTGTATTTATGAATGTTTCGATGCGGAAACATAGTGCTCTTAACAACTACATTCTTTGATGTGGCAAAGTTTACTACTCTAACACCATTACCGTTGCTATCCTGATGTAAACTCTCATTCCCAATAGTCGGTTTGAAAATATCCTCTCTCCTCACTTTTGCATTAAAATCTCCTAACAGAATTTTCATATGGTACTTAGGAAAGTGATCAAAAACCCCTTCTAATTCCTCATAGAAGCTATCCTTTGAATCATCACCTTTCTCTTCTGTTGGCGCATGCACATTCAGAACAATGATATTACACCAGTGGCCTCTCAGCACTATGTATGACATCCTAGCACTAACAAACTCCACTCTCTTGATTACTGATACTATTCTCTGGTGCACAAAAAACCTGTTCCCAATTGACGATTTTCCTGCCCTTTGCCATATAAAAAAGTATACTCCCCGGCTCTTACAGTCCCTTCTTTGTCCCACCTAACCTCCTGTACACCCACTAAATCTAACTTATACTTAGCTAATTCCCTGGCCACTGTCATAAGCGACCCTGACCTATACATGCTCCTCACATTCCATGTACCAAAACTCATATCCTTTTTCCGTAGCTGGGGTCGTACCAAAGAATCGGTCCAGGTCCAAGGCATTGTGTAATGGTTCGTAATGTCATAATTTTTTACGGTGAGGAGTTGTTAGCACCTCGCCCAACCCCCAAGCTGGAGGACCACCCCTTGTCGGCTGTCCACGACTGCTTATTCAATGTATTCGCAGCTACCCTCCATAACTGGAGGCCGTTCCTCCATCCGCAACCCGAGGACGCGCCATGCCGTGGTGACAGGGACCCACATAACACGGGCACATCTGCTAAGAGGGCTATATCTGGTGCAAGGGTCATTATGTGCACACCCATATAATCTAATCTAACCATTCCATCTGCCTTAATTTTATCGTATGACCATGGCTCTAAAGACATTAACATGTGGAAAGTGTACAATTCAAGGAACTTGTTTAATTACTGGCTAAAACCCCATAAATCACTTCATTAATAATGGATATTTACTTCACGTACATATATTTTGGGTCTTGGTACCCAAATGTCAAATATTTTGAGATTTTACGTGGCCTACCCAAGTTACATTTCAGAGCCCTTTGTGGAACTCCAGGTTCCCACTGAGTAGTTTTGGAGTCACTGCATCAATGGTGTGCTCTAACTCTATAGCTCCTAGCCTTTTCTGACTCATTTGGACACATCCAGTGCCTTTTTGCACAGACTTAACTAAGTGATGGGAATATGGTACCAATGAATCTTACATATAGCAAAAGACATGTCTGCTACATGTGTGCTTACAGAAGGCTGGCACTTTTGGGTTACTTAGTACTGGGCTACAGTACACAGCATATGTGATGATTTTACCAGATGTCTATGGTGCTCAGTGTACAAAAAATGAACACTCACTCACTTTGCTGATAGCCAGAATCTTGACTAGAATGTGACAACTGTTGCAAATTTATGGTAAGTTCCTTGTTTTCCTTTGTCAACCTATCCACTTCCTGCAACAAAGCAGCACGTCTTCCTGATTGACTGCGGTTATGTTCCATCCCATTAAAAAGCTTCTGCCTAGGTTCTGGTTTTGGCTGCTGTTCTTGTTGCTGTTCCAGTGGGATCTCAGACACTTCTGACTGAGATGGTTCCCTGTTAAATATGTAGAAGCTTGTAGAATCAAATTAAATGACGGATGTTGCTGGATGCATTATCAGCAAAAGCAGCCAAAGGCCACCTGACAGGCTGTACTACACATTCACTTCTCTATTTTAAATTGCTATTTTAAAGAGCCTATTTTGAAGCCCTAAGCAAAGATGGGAGGATAATATTAAAGTGGCAATAGGATAGGATGGTGTGGATTACAGTTATCGGGCTCAGGACAGGGACCATTAATAAACTCTTATGAACACAACAATGCACATCTCGGTTCCACAAAATGAGAGGAATTTCTTGAATAAATGAGGACGTATTAGCTTTACCTAAAGTGACTCTGCTTCATGGAGTTTGTTGTTTTGTTAATATACATGACATATGGTTTTCACAGTTAGTGAATGTTCAGGCTGGGGTCTTCTAAGCATACTGCAGATGGAGGAAATGGCAGACTTCCTTGAAAATGTCATAGAAATCTGTACATACCCTTCACATGTCAGTTCTTCTCCTCCCATTGCTTGGGCTGATGAATATCTGTGATATTTATGCCTGTGGTGGTGATGGTGCCTTCGTGGATGTATAAACACTTCATCTTTGCTACTACTCCCACCCACAACACCACCTTGTTTATCTACCACTGGATTTCTTCGCTTGCTGTGCTGTAATGTGACATTATACAATTACAGGATCACTTTCAAACATTTAACATCCCAAATGTTTCAAGCACAACACTTACTTTCATATCATTTGTAGTCTCTTCTAATTATATTAGAAATGTAACATTTCAAACGTGCTATAAACTAGCACCTAGTATTTCCTAGCTTCGTATTACTTATGTGACATTTTCTCATATACTAAGGCTCATCAGAGCCTCAGGCAGGACAGCTGGCCTCTCAGGTTGGACTCAGACCTGATGCCTCATGGATACAAAGCAGGAGTACCAACAACTGAAGCATTATATTTTGTTGCAACTAATTCTGGAGTAAAATCCATTCAGAGGAAAAGGTATCAAAAACTTGACCAGAACATAGCATTATGTCAAAAACAAAGAGAATATAAAGTTATGTAAAATTATGTAATATTATGTCTTACACAGAGGATGGATGACAGAAAGTAATATTCATGTTGCAACAAATTAAAACAGATTTTCTTACATAATCACTTACTGAGTATAATCTCAAACCACTCAGTAATGTAAGACGAAAAATACAATTTGTAAAACGTGTGTACAGAAAAAGCTGAAATATTATAAAATCCTGCATAAGACTGACACATCTGTCTCAGGGTAGTGTCTAGTGGTGAGCTATTATGAACTAACACAATAATGAACCTTGGGTTCCCAAAAAGTGGGCAATTTTTTAAACAAGTGAATAACTATAAATTTAAGAAGGATTCTATTCCATGGAGTTAGCCAGTCAGCTATGGGAGAACAAATGACATGGCACAGTGTGGTCTGAATTTCAGATTAAAGCCAAAGACAGAACTACACAGATTTAAAGGAATTCACTGGAAGTAATCTCAGCACATATCCAGCAAAGTAAAACTTGTCCCTCTACATGCCATGAAGGCATACAGTGGAGTGGAGGCTCCTTCTTAACCTTGGCACTAGGTGAGGTGAGCTGGTCTGGATGGTTTGGAGGAGAGATAAATTTCTTTCCCCTGCTGGAATTTGAACCACATATTGTCTGGCCCAGAGCCCAATCACCACACTGACTACACTATCCTGGCTCAGCACATATCCAGTATTGAATAAAATGTGTCAACATTGACAGTGATGTACTGATCACATACTAAAAGTATGTTATGGTATGAAACAGTTTTTAAAAAAAGTGAAGAGATTTGATTCCATAATTTCTGAAATGTGCCGAAAGTTTACTGACCTGCTGCTATTAATTAACCGTGAATTACTCAATTTTTCAGCAAACATTTTTTACTTTCATGAATAGGTCATGTACACAACATTATCTTCCATAGAAATCCATTTTCAAATCCTCATAAAAATCATGCAACCAACTTATTTCTTATCGTAAAATAGTGGTAAAAATGTGTTTGTGTGATGCAGTGAAATGTGATATCTCAGTACAATAAACACACATGCAGGTGCCACCGGATTACATCAGTTCTTATATACAAAGGTTATTACAGCATTTCTACAAAAGTAAAAAGTAACATAAAAGCATTTATACTCCCACTGTTGGGGTGTATAAAATTTTACTGTGCTGTACTGTTCTCCTTCTTCTGTGGTGCAACAGCCTGACTTGGACCCAGGCCACCTTACTGTTGAGGTTTCTAGATCACACACAATTAAACATGCACATCTGGCAGGACTCCTCTGAATGAGTGATCAACTCATCACAGAGGCAGCTACTTACACAAGAAACGACAAACAGAAGAGACAAACATTCATGCCCTCAGCGGGATTCAAACCCACAATCCCAGCAATCAAGTGACTTCAGAACTGTGCCTTAGAATGCATTGCCACTGGGATCAGCATTGTATTGTAGTCGCTAAAGAAAATTTTTTTCAGAAATAAAGTCATTCTAAGAGGCCTACTACTCACATATAAATCACATGTTTCAGTACAAATGTGACAATTGTACAAATTTTCTGGAAGGACTGGAAAAACATTTCCAACCCACATAACAACACATGAATGCAAGTAACACATGTACCTGCTGTACCTTAATATGGTGTTTTCGCTGTGTTTCCGATTCAATTTCACCTGCTGCAACATCAGAAGATGAATGGGTATTTACAGGTTCAGGCTTCTCTGACTGTGAAGTCAGTCTGTTTTCACCAGATTCAACCACAAACACTGGCAGCGATGGAAATGTGGTAAATAATGGCGGAGGCATGACTGATTCCCAGCATCACTCTGCAATCAGCAGTGAATTTGCCTTCATAAACTCCATAAGGCTTGGTAGCAAAGTTCATTAAAAAGATGTTGGAGACCTAAATGCTCTACATTTTGAAGTTTGCCTAGAATTGACAATATATATTATTCTACTAAAAGGATATCTGGCAAGTCAGTTACTTGATATGCTCAAGTCAAAACATATTGCCATGCAATGATGATAATGCTGTTGTTGTTGATGATGATTTTAGGGAGTTAAAGTTCATGCTTTCTTCCGGCACGACTAAAAATGAACAATGTCAGCCACTTGTAGCGACAGTCTGCAGTTTAAAAAACATTTTGTAAAACAGCTTCAGGGTCTGTTTGCTGTCTCTATATATTTCTAAACACCTTTGTTGATTGTGCAACTGGTTCAACAGGCAAGCTGGTGAGTATCTTCTATCGCCAGACTGAGCACTACAAAACAGGCAGCATCACTGGTCTCTATGCAGCAGCGATGTCGTCCGCGTTATGGGGTACAGTCCAGCGACAAAAACTACTTTCCGTATTCCTCTCATCCAAAGTCAGAAACAAGTTGGTCTCATATAGTGCTCTTGCACTATAGTTTAATGTGTGAAATGCAGACTTGTCTAAGTGTGAAAACCGGATTCATACAGTAGGTTTTTCCATGTGCCATACTAATATAAAACTAAGGGTAAAATTATAAATGCACACGCTTCGCTATTTAAGTGTTCGTGAGAGGAGGGAAAATAAAATATTCTGAACTAGGAACTACAGCATTCAAGTCGAACTTAATTTCACTGCGTCTTATAAATGTAATAACGTCTGGGAATTTAAATTTCGTCACTAACATATATATTCTTAAACTTAAGACAGTCTCGACATATAATGATGTAAGAGAAACGTTAATGCAAACGTATCTACTAGGCAAAAGAACTTTACGCATTCTTAACGAAAATATTAACACAACATATTGACAAACCATTCGTTTAGATCCTGTATTTATTTATCGATACAATTATACTAATTAGCCAAGTCCAAGTGGTGCAGAGACAATTTTCACTGACGTCAAGCAAACCCAGTAGAGGTTATGTTCGACCATTTTGAACCGACAATTCCGCTTCTTTTAGACATATCGAACATGGAACGCACATTGGTGCCAACGTACAGGAAATAGACTCGTTGGTAGCACTAGTCGTGACGCTAGCGGCAAGGTTTATTTGCGAACATAGTGATAAAAAAGGTCGCGTGTGTAATTTTCGCAATATCTGAACTTGGAAATCTAAATAAAGGCGTTCCTACGCACTCCGTGAAGACACATGGCAGGCTGGAGGTATAACGCCACCCATTCATAACCTGGGCACTAAAGAAAGCGAGTAGTTAGCTTCACGCCCCAGACGTGTTTACCCTCGGAGAAAAAAACCCGATAGCTACTAGCGTCCAGTTGGGCCCCAGTGGTTTGGTGGCTTTGGAGAAGGGATGAATTTCTTGCGCTTGACGGGAAACGAAACATAATTCCTTGGACATACTGGCAATACTATTCCAACGCAGATTCCCCATTATTAGTATTGGTAATACCCATGGCATTTCAAACTGCATATGTGTATATTATTTATGAACAGCATTGCACACTATTGTCACTGATACCAAAACCCCACATTTCACATGATCCTGTAAATAAAATATTCCAAGGAGCAGAGTTGTTGCTGAGATGCTTTTAATAGTGCAGCTAGTAAAGAAATTCTATGTCATTAATAATTGATGGGTCATTAACACACGAAAACTAGTCACTTCAAAATAGGCAAAAGTATGATGAGCCTACAAATGACTTCGCATCCTTCCACCATCCCATCTCCATTACCTGTATATTGCACCCATATCTTCCAGCACTTCTTGGACTGCTTGACCTTGAAGATGAAGGCACTATGATCCCTTTCAATGTCAGCAGCTTTTTACCAGACAACATGGTATAACATCCCAGAAGACTTGACTTTAATTAATTGTTTGGCCAATGACAGCTAATTAGCGTATGTACCACCACGTGTGTTACTGATTGGAATATACAGGTGAAATATAAAGTTTAAATCAAATACCCTATGAATCAAAGTTTTATATATATAATATATTATCTAATACAGTCAAACTGGGTAATGACAACATTGGTTTATATGACACCTTGCTTATAAAGTCAGATATTCTGTGGTACCAATTAGTTCATCCCTGTTAACCTTAACAATGTAAGTACTACTCAGTTATAACAACACTTGTTTATAAAGACGCAATATATTCGGTCCCTTTCATGATGTTATAAGTACATTCCACAGTATAGGTTACATAATTTTTTTATCCATGTATTCTTTCTGTAAAGTGCATACAATGAATGCATCGTGATATGGTATCTGTCCAGTTGTTTCACTTCTGAAACCTACTCAATTGACTTAGAAGAAACATTTTGAATTTTTAAGGTGAATGTTCACATTGGGGTCCTCCAAGTTGTGAAATCATGTAATCTTGTAAGTGGATAATGACATTTCTGAGTAACTTGCTACCTTCATCTTTAGAATCAAAGCAAAGGGGTCCAAACCAGCCACAACCAACCAAAAATGTAACTGAGGGCAGAAACTTATGCAAATTGCAAGTTGAAGTGCCTTGTTGTAATAAGCCATTCCGGCATATGAAATGCACTGCTGAGCTATGGCATGGAAACCTTTTAACGATAACAGGGATTTTGCTTACACTAATGGGTTTCCGGTCTTGGCTGAGGGCCTAGATATTGTCAAGTGGTCTGTGTTTTCAGTTTCTTGAGCCTGAAGATGAAGGAATTATGACCCTTTAAAACTTCAGTAACTATTTACCCGTCAACATAGTGTAACATCAGACAATACTTGAATCTTTATTAGGATGTCTATTTTTCCTGCTGTTGATGAGATGTCCCTAGCTTTTTCTCCATGTCTTGCCGTCATATGCCCAATTTGCATGTGAGTTGAGCTGGCTCTGAACAAACCATTGAAAAAAATGACAAACTTTTCATATCAGTGTAGTATATTTAACCCCTGACAAAAAAGTGTAAGATCCCCTGCAGCTGTGTCAGAGTGTAGAATGTTCAAACTGACTGTCATGTTTCCACTACAACATCAGAACATGCCATAGGCAGTAGGGGAGAGAACCAACAATTCGTGGTATCAAACACTTCATCTAGAACAAACATGGCATCAAATGTGATGAAACAAAAGCCCTTGTAAACATCTACACTTACCATCCTGCATTACTGGGGAAACCACTGGAAGAATCCAGCACCTGCACAGCTTCAAGTGTGAAGACAAACACAAACTGAGTATCATGGGGATTCCTCGATTTCAGACTTCCACCACGACGTTCATGAGATCTGCGCTGTTCTGGGGTAGTATGCAGCGTCAAATGGTAAACCTTTACTGACATTTAGGGACAAGATATTAGCCCCATCTTGAAGGGTCACAAAGTCCAAGAAGAGGAGGACTTGGTCTTGGACTTCTTGACCCTTATACGTTGTCCCAAAACATCAGTACCATTCAATGCCATGTAATACTGGAGAAGAGCGCAGATCTCATCATCTGGTTTGTTCTTCTTTTATTGAAATATTCTTCTAGTCACATGGTCCCTTCCCATTGAATGGCATCATGCTCCTACTGTGACAGATATATGATGGGAATTCAGAACGTAAAGATACAACGGCCAGAAAAAATGTTGAAAGCATTTTATGTTGATAATGACTTATTATGTGTTTAGAGTGTACATTTATTTATTTTTCTACATAATAACCATGTTTCTCAATGCATTTCTTGAGTCTGGGGATGAGCTTCTTGTAGCCTGAGTTGTAAAATTCTGGCACCTGTTCATTTAGCCACCTCAGCACCTCATCTTTGGCCTTGTCATTGTCATTAAACTTCTTCCCTGTGATATGTTCCTTCAGTTTCCCAAACAAGTGATAATCACTTGGTACAAGATCAGGGCTGTGGGAGGGATGGCCCAAAAGTCCCTCTTAAAGGTCTGCAACAATTCCTGTGTGACACAAGCTGAGTGTGGTCTCACATTATCATGCAGTCAACAGACTCCTCATGTCAGCATTCCGTGCCGTTTGTTTTGAATTGCTTATGTAACCTTTTGAGGGTCTCACAGTATGCAGCAGCATTTATGGTATCTCTTCGAGGCAGGAAATCGACGAGAAGAGGCCCCTTCCTGTCCCAAAAGACAGTTGCCATGATTTTCCTCGTTGATGTTGGTGTTCTGAATTTTTTCGCTGATGGAAAATGGGTGTGGTGCCATTGCATTAATTGATGCTTAGTCTCAGGTGTATGGTGAAACAGCCATGTTTCGTCTCCTGTCACTATGCAGTCCAGAAAGTCGTCACCTTGTTCCTCATAGCGTGCAAGAAATGACTGCGCTGCAGCAACTTGATTTTCCTTGCGCTCTGCACTCAACATTCTTGGCACCCATCGTGCACACAGCTTTCGATAGCCTAATCTCTCAGTCACTGTCTCATAACGAACTGTTCTTGACACTTCCGAGCATTGTTCATGAAGTTCATCCATCGTTATACGCCTATCAGCATGAATTTTTTCCTCAATTTTTTGAATGAAGCAATCAGTGACAACTGAAGGCCTCCCGCTCCTTTTGTCATCATGAACATCCCGTCTTCCTGCTGTGAATTCATGATACCATTTTGCCATGTTTTGTCTGTTCATAATGTCCTCACCGTAAACACTAATGAGTTGGCGATGAATTTCAGCTGGGGTGTCTCCTTTAGCACTGAGGAAACAAATAAGTGAACGGACCTCACACTTGGCGGGGTTAGGAATCAACACCGCCATTTTAAATACACACTGCACGGGATGCGATACTGTGACTGCGTTCACTGATCTCTGAACAGTGAGGTGGACCCTAGGTGCCACTTCAGGATAGCCAATGGCAAAAAACAATTTCCCTCCCCTTTTCTACCAGCCTTGTATCTTTACTTTCCGAACATCCTTCGTGTGTGTCAGGCTGTATCCTCCTACTGCATCGTTCACCCTGACTGCAATACACGCAAAAGTGTTGGAACAGCTTCAACACAGAACATGGCTAAACCCCAAAAACTGAAGTTACACATTAGCTAGTGGCTGTAAAACCAAATGATAAACATGTTGAGAGATGAACACTCTTATGTGGCAGTACAGTACCCACTCATTCAGCCACATTTTATATGTCCACTTACATTCGTGGAGTACAAGTACATATATGTGTTTCACTTAACATTGTAGGTACAAGTTCAGTGCATATCTTGCATCATTACAAACTGAAGGATTGAGGAAAAAGTCCATTGTTCAGCCTACATACACCAGAGTTTGCACTTGTTCCAGACAGTTGAACTGAAAACAGTAATCATGAACAAAGTGAGTATGAGAAAAATATATAAATAGAACAGTAACATAAAAAAGAGAAAACTTCCAGAAAATTTAGGCCATTATAGACAAAAACAGTCAAGCAATTAATATTGTAGGAGGGCTGAATAATTGGTCCTTATCTTAAAAACTCTGATTCTTTTGCTGAATTAGATCTATGATGGATTGTGGGGGCTGTAAATTCAAACATATTAAGCAAGATAGGATTGGATACCAATCAAAGAGCATTTATTTCCTGCTTTAAGTACCACAACTTTGCCACATGGGTCAAAGTTGCTTTATGTGGAATACCGGAATGTCCTAATGCCTTCTGAAAGTCACAGTAAGAGTGCCAGTGGTGTTTATTCACAAAGGATATCTTATATTCATTTCAGCATCTTTTCTTTCTCCATTTTTATGACTAATTGGGTATGTTTCTACAAACTGGTGAACATGTTTAATAAATGTGTGAAATCCTGAGTGGCTCAACACAGTAATCACTCTTTAAACATCCAAATATGTGTTTAATGAAGCTGAAAGTTTGTAGCAAGTCTTCAGCTGTCTCTATTATTCAACACTGTACCTTGCGTGTCCAGATGTGCTGATTCTTTGAAGATACTATAAACATGAAGCATTATGTTTTCTGACGTATACACAAATGTTAGGACACAGCTCCACACTTACATCTTGTTCTAGCTATCACACAACATGGCTGCCATAAGAGATCTACTTCCTAGAGTAATCCTGCAAGAGTTAGTTGGGTTGCAAGATTGAATATGAATTGTGGCTCTTGAATGATCTTGTCTTCTTTATACCTTTTCCAGAAGAAAACATCAAATGACATTTTGATAACATTGTACAGAAATGACATACAAAACTAACATGACTACAGGATCACATTCCACAAAATGATATGTTTTTAAGCTTTAAGGATTTTTGTTGTGGCAGCATTGTATTTGTATGTGTCAACAGAGGACCATATGTTGTGTGAATTGTGTTCACATTTGCTGTTGGATAGAAGTGTTTGTGTGTTGAAAGGGTGAAACAATAACTTACTTTCCTATGAAATTGCTAAGCATGGTGCAATAAAACACTCAATAGTATGACAGTGTGAGTACCATTTTGAAAAATGACATGATGCACTATAACAGTGTGTTATAGCACAGCAAAATGAAGAATGTTTTTCAAACATAGAATCAGGTGCAAATCACTTTAAAATTGTGGGTGTTGAATTTGGTATTGACATAAACAGCACTATGTTCACATTTAGTACACGTAGTTCGTCTGTAAGAAATTAGTGATATACTATTTCAATGTCTGGTATAACACTCACAACATATTCTAACATCCTATAGTTGACTTATTTAGTTCAAATACTCTTCACCTTCAGCATGAATGTCCACATGTAACTGCTGGAAATATGAAATACTAATTCAGACTTAAGGACACAATGTCTTCATGTTTCTCCTTCTTGTCTTCACTTTGTGGAATCTGGATTTCTCAAATACAAAGACTGGTTATAAGTCTTACACTGTCATTTGCAGTTGTCTTTATCGAGGGCCCAGTATTTTATTATATCCCTTTTGCATGAGGCCGCTAAAGTTAGAAGACAGCATCTTCTATAAAGCACTTGGAAAAGTTGAATATAATTCCACTGTAGTTTAAATAATTTCTGCCTGTCAATTTTCTAGCTTTGTACAACACACTAGAAAAACACAAGGTTGCCATATTTATACCTACTGATGCACACACAAAAATATCCCATACTGGCAGATTCACACATACCTTTCATTCACTGGATATAAAGTATCTGATTCATAATGATGAATCTGTTTATAAAAGTTCATATTTCTTTTATAAATTACAGAATAGTTCAATCAGACTTAGAAGAATATTGTTCTGACATCTGTACAACGTAATTAATATCTTTCAACACAATAAAAGTCTATATTGCCATGCTTGTGTCAGCAGATATTGCCAGATATGGTCTATACCACACAAAATTTGGATGTGCAGTATTTATTTGTTCAGAGATTGGTGAGATGGACGTAGAAAAATCTTCATTAATGCACCATTGGTCCAGCAGGTAAAAGTTCAAACCCCTGCAGACATGGCAGTTTCAAAATGCCTAAACTGAATTTCAAAAATGAGATTTAATCCCTAGGAAAGAGCCACTGTCTCATACAAATACCTGATGTGATTCATTTGTGCTTCCACATATTTTGAAAACATTGGTATACTTAAGGTTTATTAATACACTAATCAAATTGGTCCATGATTGGATATTTTGTGGTAAAGTGCTGGGGGTTTCCAAACTTTAATCTAACGAATTTTCCATAAAGTGTACGTCTGTCTTGCATGGAACTAATGTTATATGTAGGACGCTCCAAAAACTTGCCATTAAGTTTTTTTTAGTTCTAGTATACTGCAATTTTATGAACTGCATAATTGTTTATGAGGAAGTAGAAGGATTTATATGAAATTCAAATTGAAGTTCTTGTCAAATCATACAACTGGCTTTTGTATTTTGACATGGTATCTTTCAACAGAGTAGAAGAAATGGATACATGACAGAGAGGACAACCTCATGTATTTGTTTATTTGTGTCAAAGATTTGTGCTTCCATGCCAGGCAATGAATGGGCTGTCTCTGTGATATGTAGGTCATTTTTCATTCATCATGTATTTAGTGTTCACATTTTAAGAAGGAGACTGTAAATTCTGCTTTCACAGTTGAAGCATGAGAACTGAAATTCATGTGAATCTAGCTCAGAAAATCATTGTAAATGAGCAATGGTTGTGTGTCACACTGTACAAACTGATATAACTGGACATATTAAATAAATGTACTGTCAATGGAACTGCAAGCTAAAACTTTAAAAATAGCACCAATTTCAAAGACCTTGCTGACACTGTCAAGCTAGAGTTACACTGATATGATCAACATAGCAAACAGAATTCTGTTATTTTCAATGTAAGAATTGAGGAACATAAAGACTTAGTATGTAGGCTATGGGCAGGAGTTTTCAAATACAGATATAAAAGTTATGTAAAGTGTTCACATACAAGATTTTATTTCTAAAAAGAATACTTCACTGAAGAAGCATTTCTGTTTCTCATTAGAAAATCTCTCAATTGCAGAATTTGTGACCACTACTGGATAAGATGTTGCTGAATGCTGTTGCACACAGCAACATAATAGAAGATGATGCAAAGGTTTTTTTGGCTGTAGGTACTCTACAGTAATGTATACTTGAATCGACTGCTTTAGAGAGTGTTCCCCAAGTTCCTACACAGTATAATGTCCCATGGCATAAGTCAAAGGATATGATACAAATAGTAGTTCTTATTATTCACACCATCAGTATGGGTATAAACAAAAACTAGGGGTTAACATGACCCTTTCTTTTGCATTGCATGTAGTGTCAGTTATTCTTAATTTCTGTAGCATATATATATATATATATATATGAATTAAGCAATCCTTCAAATTGAAAGCATCAGAGATATACAAATCATCTTCCTTCCATGCAAACAATCATAAAGTCTCCAGAGTTACTTCTCTCCAGTCTTGTGTGATGAAACTGTGTTCTTTTGAGCTGCTTTGTTGACAGTACCAAGAACCTGATTATCTCTGTGTGCACTGCAGAATGATTAAACAGTAGCCTTGCGCCAGTAGCCCAGTTATTTGACCATGAAGATGGAAACCACAGGTGTTCCAAAACATCAGAAAAACATCCACCAGAACAAAGTGTCATCACCCAAGAAAAGCAAAATATTGGATACAAAACTGCCATGAGTGCCTGAAGACGTCCCAAGTTGTTTTTACGTTTTTCAGAGAGCATCAATTGAAGATCCTCTGAAATGCAGTTTAGGCACAATGAATGCATGTGTTCACCATGTCTTATTTGTACATTATTTTTAGCCACAGTGCTTTATATTCTTGCCTGCTGTTGACATCTGAACAAGCTTCACAGGATAATCTGTATCCAAGATTAGGTCTGAGATACAGCCGACCATTCCATTCTTATACTTGTTCAGGGAAGCATGTTCTATGTTCTCCATTCCACCTGAGAACACACAAATTATAAGAGTTAAGGTAGGTCTAAGAAGAAAACGAAAGCATAATTTAAAATAATGAGTTTCAATCAGAGACTTTAAAGTGATCCTAGTTCCAGGTCGCAGGTGTTCTGCAATGTCACACTGATTAGCAAGGTGAGTCCATTGTTTTGACGGAATGTGTCAACTTTATCTTCTAGGATAAGGAGCACTAGAGTCCTAGTTTCATTGTAGGGGAACACTTTATCATCAGTTTTAATTATGCTTTTATGTACTGATATTTGTATGTACGTGCCCAATGATTAGGAATAACTTTTAATGCAAATTTTATGTTGTTGAAGGCAGTTCTAATATGGAAAGAATTATCTCAGAAACCTTTAATTTCTTTCAATCCTGACCAAACTTAAAGCTGTATCATCAGCTGGAATTTGATTGTGTAATATAATTACAGATATCAGAAAGGAGGTTGATTATTACAAATATTATTTGTTAAAATGAGGTGTATGTGAATTTAATCCAGTTCTACAAGGCTCTGACAATGGTCTGTGACATGCAGAAGCACTCTTATTCTTCCACAGAAAGAAGAGTCCTCCTGAACTTGAATCTAGAATTGTCTAACCTCTGTACGTACAATAATGACAAGTATAAAACCAAAGCAAGCCTAACCCCCCATCTAATTTAATAAGGTCATAATGAAATATGGTGAGCAGTTTTGTGTACCCATGTACACTCCTTGTTAACCTTTTAAAGCCTAGTAGTAACCTTACTTACCACAAGGTTTAACAGTCAAAAATACTAAATATTGCTCATGTTGCGTTTATGTGTTTTGTATGGATCTCAGAACAAACTGCGACATTTGCCTTATACAACATAAACAGACTGATTTCGTATAACTGAGGTGGCGAGTGTTTACTGGGCGGTACACACTGAATCCTTATATAAAACAGAGTACGTCCTGTCTTTAAAGGGTTAAACACTGAACAATAGATAGAGTGCACGTAAGTCATCATGTGTGCAGTGCAGAAGTCCATCTGGTGGCAATGGCATAGCTGGGGACGTGGGGTGGGTTGTAGGCGGTGGGGGGCCTGCAACAACCACAGTTGGAAGAGTGAATACTTTAAATGAATCAATTTGATTTTTTGTGCTCAAATAATTTTAAATTATTCAGCCAAATAAAATGAAATTCAGTAAGTGACTTGTGTTTTTTTAAAAGCTCGTGAAGTCTGTTGGGGATGGCCACTGTGATTACTCATCGGTGGAGGGGGGACAAACCCTAGCTGTGCCGTTAACTGATGCAATGATTAACAGGAAACTGCAGATGAATGTGTGGGTCTGATCCTGATCAAGAACATGGACAAGCATGATGGAATAGCAGTATTGTAGATTTGTACTCAGG
The DNA here is from genome assembly GCA_013340265.1 of Coptotermes formosanus. Taxonomy (NCBI): domain Eukaryota; kingdom Metazoa; phylum Arthropoda; class Insecta; order Blattodea; family Rhinotermitidae; genus Coptotermes; species Coptotermes formosanus. The sequence goes on from BLKM01000900.1 coordinate 923,275, forward strand.
TAGTACCCCCAGACTACAGTTTTCCTGGTCTTCCTCAGTATCTCCAATGAATGCCACCATAGCATCTTCAGATAGCCTACAATGATGTCTTTCCACTTTTTTTTTAAAGCAAGCCGGCATAACAGCACAACTTTTAACTTGTATGTGTATTTATGAGGTGTCCAGTTTGCATCTTGGCTAAGTTGCCAGCTATCCCTACTGATATACTTCGTGGCTTTCCTTAGTCTCTCCAGGTGCATGACTTCTGGGGTAGTACCTGAAATAGGCCACACCATACCCATTCCTGATTGGGCGCAATGGTGTGATGATGCTTCATACTTGGGTTGGCGAGGCAGACTGTGTGATTTTCAGCTGCACTGTGAGCTCTCCAACTGATATTTTGCTCAGTCTGTTGATGAAAATATCATGACTGCCTTGCAATCTGCCATAAATCTTCTCCTTCCACATGCTTACCTACTACCTTTTGTGGTCATCTGTGTAGGTCAGGAAACATGCCTACATTTTGCTAGGGTATCATTACCTATATAAAGACCAGTGTTGGTATTCAGTTGTCTCAGTTTGCCAGGTGATCGCTTGGAGACTGCTGTGCCATTGTCAACTGTCACTGATCCCTCCTGGTCATTCCTGAAAATAATTATGAACCACTTTTAATTTTTCTGTATATCTTGAACATGCTTTGAATATTCTTGCCAGACAGAAAGAAACACGAATTAAGAAAGAACTCTTTTATGTATCCCTTGCATAACTGCACCCTATGTGCAGAATGGCGAACCTTTCAGCTAATGGGTATCAGATTTACATTAGAATTTTCTTATCAACCAGGGAGTGTGTGAGCCATCCTTGCTACTCCAGTATACCTTGGTGAACTTACGGCTCATCATACAAAGACTGGTATGTGACATAAAACATAACTCTATTATAACTTTTGTATTTGGCATGTTGGTAAAATATATATTGTAACTGCGTATCCTTGGGTAATTAAAATTGTATGTCACATTTTATTAATGGAAGTAAGGTTTAAGTTGCCACTGATACTGTATAAAAATGAACGAATGCATTTTTGGTACATAAAACTGAGTACTGAAGACACTATCAGAGAAAGGAGCAATGAAACCAACATGTCACTGAACAGCACCATAAATAGCAATATAATGGCACTGCTCTGTCAGTAAAGTTACAAACTTGATGGTCTGGGCTTGATTAGCATCAGACAGATGAAGAGATTTTTCTGTCACCCTGTCCAGACCGAGTCTGTGGACCACCCAGTCATGTGTGCCATGTTTATAGGGGCGTTTGCCCTTAGGATAAATTTGGTCAGAGCTTTGAACTGCTGCTTGGAGAGCCCCTTGCCTCTAAAATGCGTTAATTACATGGTGCTTGACACAGTGTAACTTTAATTTTCACATTATAAATTACTGATTTGCATATCTGTATAGCTTGTCTGCTGAAGGTACAAATGCTTTATGTGCACTGTAGGCATGAACCAGTGACTGCTACACTTCTCAGAAAGGGAGCTCAGATAGCCTGGTCAGTAAAAGGATAGTTTATGGAGTGTATTACGTGGCTATGATTGCTAGCAGACGCAAGGATATTTTTATTTTTGCATTATGTCCAGGCTTTCTATGCAGCCCACACAGCCACTTGTATCAAATGTCTCTTATCCAGGGATAAATCCAGATAAAGAATGAAGCTGACCATTTACCTCCAGTAAGTGTTATGTGTAAGGAAAAGCAAAGCTACACACAACCTATAAAACCTCACTGCATCATGTGTGGCATAAAAACTCCTTTAGTATGCACCTTGCATAGCCATATAGATTAACTGTTACACGTACACCACTGTTGTGTGCACTGTAGGTACAAGGGACTGAATGACTGGAACATGCAAGAAATTAATCTGCCATTACATATATACCTTTTGTGCTAGACATCTGAAATGGAACACCAACAATTGATATTCCCTTAACCACTAAAGTTTGAGTGGAGTCTTCTGTGATTCCATTCTAAGAGTTACAGTTTTAACAGACATATTCCAGTTAGTAAACCCCTCAGGTCACATAAATATAACAAAAATTAGTTTCATTTGTTGGAGGCCTTGGATGTATAAAATACACGTAATTATTTATAAACCGTCAATAACAACACATTAAATTATGTTTCTTATAATGAGATATGATTTACACAGTCTTCTTCAGGTGTAAATGTCTAAAACTTTATAACTTAAGCCTACTATGATTTTATTCTGGTCACGTAAAGTGAAGAATGTAACACTGTCCCCATGTTTAAAAGTAAGTGTTGTGTTATAATGACATATGGGACAGTATAGGTATTATATTCACAAAATTTTTACCTCAGTACTGGTTGGAGGTGAGAGGTCAGCTTCACATGCATGCTCTTTTCTTCCTGGGCAAACTTCCCCAGGTACTTAGTCGACAGAGTCTTGGTATGACTCACGAGACAGTATGGATATGGTGGAAAACAAAAGAACCCTGCTGGGAATTGAAAGTGGTCCTCTAGCCCACAGCATTAAGCCACATTACACTAGCATTTTAGAGTACGACATAATGCAGATGCAGATATTACAATCATAGTGACTGCTGAACCTGTACGGCATGTTTATTGTGTCCTATACATTAGTACAGAAATCCATCTGGATATAATATTGTCAACTACTTTTATAAGTGACAGTACTTAGGAAAAGGAAATTATTAATCAATGGGTACCTGATTGCTTTGACTCTGTGCCAAAGACCATCATCAACTCGCGTCAAGTTGTATGGTATGTTGACTTCTCCGCTGCCTAAGTTGAACCTAAAGTGCAAGTAGCCATCTGCAATACCAAGGGCCAGGAAGTCCCCTGCAGCAGACATATTGCGACGTCCACTCCACAGCAGAAGACCCATAGAGGAACTAGTTCGGAATCGCATGTTTATGTTGATCTTGAAGCTAATGATCCTGTATATGAAGCAAAAAGAAAGCATTTAAAATATGGACTAGGAAAAGATTTTTGAGACCCCTTTCACTGTTATAGAAGGAACTGATCTTCCATGCAGAGAAGGACACAGTACATTACATACAAAACTGTTTTGCCAGTCATATGGGATGCTGTATATAGAACAGAACTATTGCTTTGAAGATGTCCAAAGAATGAAGGGAAACATAAGGAACTAACATCACTTCCTTCCACACTTTTCAAAACCTATAATTCATTGTTAGTCACTCACTTGGCACTGGGCAAGCAAAGCAAAGTAAATTAAAGCAAAACAGTTCACTACTTGCCTTCGCATTGTGTCAGGATCACTGTAATGGAGATAGCTGTCACCAGCAAACCTGGGGACTGGTATGTCCTGTAGCATGGTGGGGGCAGCATGTTGCTGGCACTGTGTGTCACGATAGCCTTGTGCGCATTCACATGTGAAGTAATCAAATTCAGGTACACAGCGACCCTCATCCCCACATGGCCGAGTGACACATGGGTGAGGACAGTTGTCGACATTCACACCTCCCAGGGCAGCTGCCAGAATTTGCAATGGCTGGTTGTTGATCACCACCTGTAGACAATGTTCAACATTCATCATACAGATATTCTGTTAATGTCATGAAGTCTGGTAGAGATGTACTGGCGTTTTAGAGGCAAGAGGTTCTTTAAAAACATTTGTATGTACGTACTTATTTACCACACTACACGGCCTCACATCTCGGAAGTCAGTAATCTTTGGGAACCTAGTATATATGTAAAGTCAAATGGAAGCAAATAATACATCCTTATTTTATAGACATTCTCATATCCCTAAGGGAGAAAGAATACCATCGGAGGTAAATGGTCCAAATTGCAAGAACCGGAACTTTTGCACAGCATAAAAGAGGAGGTGCAGTTCCGTGAGCGAGTGCTGCGGTCGTCTGCTTTACTGACACTATATGATCGTAGCACTGTCATTAAATGGAACAGTTCTTTCTCTCTCTCTCTCTTTCTCCATCTGCTTTAGCAGACTTTGATTGTTAAACTTGCTTATGTTGAGAAAACAATTTGAGTTGATCAACCAGTTTTCTAATGTGAATTGTAGCCTCTGATTGCCATTTAGATTACAGTTCCTATGAAGGCCACCATCTGATACAGTAATGAACATACAGGTAAGTAACTGAGCAGCTGTAAGTCCTATGCAATCTAGTCCTTCTTTTATTTACTATTTTATGATTTACGAAAGCCTATGATTACATAAATGTTATTATATGTTATTTGCGCACATGGCAGGAGGTGAACACATGCATTTTATATGTCTGAAAATAGGGCACACATTGCAATTAAATTAGATGTTGGAATATCTAAACCAAAAGGTGTCATGGTAAATTAATTTAGGCTTATGTTTAGTTCAGTATTACCCTTAATTTACAGGGCTCCAAAAACGAACTTTAACTTTTATCAACTGTTCACTGTACAAAATAGTTGGTACACAAAGTAAAATACAGATATAATTAAGACATACAATTTTTGTTTGATAATTTTTCCATGTGGTGAGTTATTTTCAGGAATCAAACTTCAGGTGACCAACCAGCTGCCTGTCACGTTATTGAGTTATCTATGTAACTACATTTCAGAGTTTTTTAACGTAGTAAATCGTTAATGAAGTAAATTTAAACATTTAATTTTTTATGTGAGGTATGGAAACACTCATCATGGACTACTTGACCCTGAAGATTGAGATATTACACTCCTCCAGATCTTCGGCAACTATTTACCAGTCGATATGGTAACATCCAGCAAGACTTCAGTCTCTGTGAACGCTGATGTGAGAACTTCAAGTCTTGCAAGTAACGAAGAGTAACTGACCCATAAAAATAAAATGAGAATTTCTGCACTCCTCTGAAAATTAAATTTTAATACACAGAAAACCATTTAGAATTCCTTCCATTTCATTACAGACTGCAAAGAATGGAAACAAGATTACATCCATGTGTGATGTGGACTCTAGACCAGACTGGAAACCATCTCACTTTTTCTCTCTCTCTCCCTACCTTCTACCCTCACCCAATCCACTCACCCACTTGTCTCACCCATCCACCTAAACCACCAACCTATTCAGCCACTCACGTACACACATTATTTGCATACTTCACTGTTAGCATATACACAACGTAGTATTAAAAATGCTTCTAATGTATGCATATTGGATAACAAAACCCAAAATCACATTCAATCTGAAGTTGTATAGATTAAGTTTCAGTTGGTGCATTATCACCATACAGGGTTAGACTCCATTGTAAGATAGTCCATGTAAGACTTGTGAACAAAATTGCATTGGAGCAAGTACTTTGTCACTCAACATTTTGCCAATTCTCAAACCCATCTATAAACAACCTTGCATTCAAGGCTGTCACAGCAGGCATCAGAGTGCCAAGGGATTCAGACTCACCCTGCCATAATCATAAGAAACATTTATTAACTGATGTTAGTGAGTTCAGCTGCAAGAGTACTTGTATGTCTCTTTTTTCCCATACCTTCTGAATGCAGCCCACAAAAGATGTCCGGACTTTCACTTTTGGCGACACCATGTCAAAGTTTGGCACTCCCCCAATGTATAGGTTCTGAGGGAGAGAAAGCTGTGTGAAGGCACCAGGGGCCATAGCTTGCGTTGGGGCCATGCTGTCCACCTGCAGAATGGCAAGGCGGCCTGTACGTGAAAGACGCAACTCATGCCATTCGCCCAGTGTCACTGGCTCAACACTCCTGCAACATACATACCACAATGGTCACAGTGATTTCACTGAAGTTAGAAAACAGCCTGCAATACAATGCTACAGGGTGCTGATTTTGGTGTGACATAATTGCGATACTTCACTGTTTGGCCTTTGGCCATCCTCTGTCTCTAATATAGCCTGAAAGTTCAATGCTGCTAATACTAAGGCCTTCCATCAGACATGTATTTGGCCACTTTTATATTCATCACCCAATTTCACAACCTAATTCCCTAATAATGCTGTTATTAATACAACATGGCCACATCTATCTTGGTCTTCAAAGATGTAGATTTCTCACAGGCTTCTCACCAGATTTTGGTACACTCCCTTGAAAACTGAAACCTTAGTCAACTGTGCAAGGTGTCTGGGTATTTTTGAGAAACATACTGAAGCTTGGTACATATTTTATTCAATTCACATTCAGTGGGTGCTTGGCCCTCCTTTTTTGCCTAATAACAAACTGATGCCTGAATTGAGTATTCAACTGGCAAAGATAACAATAATGCCCATGGTGACAATAATAGTAACAGTAGATATAATTTATAGTTTCTGCTGTAAAATGGATACATTTTGTTTGTAATTTGTTAGGCAATATGTTCATTGACTTCACTGTGTTTCTTAGAAAATGAATTCCGTGGTTCATGTAAATGGGAGGATTGTCTGATTGTCCCATTTGAGTGGCTCAACAATTTGCCGGAAGTTTTAGTCTGCAGTAATCACACTATGGTTAAAAAGGACAGTAATAAATGGCAGTGATAGGAATCTGTGCTTCAGTCAGTATTTTATCTTCAACCTTTGCAAAGAAAGCTATGTAACACACATATTCAGCAAAATCTTGATTTGAAGGTGTCCCTCACGTGCAGTAATGCAGAACAGAGGGTCAATGGATTGGTTATGTGTAGAAACTGATGCTACACATGGGGACTGTCAAACTTCCCATTGAAATTCCAATGGACATTTCACTAGTGTTCAATTATGAGAATACCAGAATATCATCTGTTAGCAGACAGTGCTGAGTTGTTCTAGCATGACAAATCTGGCAGCAGATGCCTCAGTATAATGTGTAATACATAACATGAGTGGGATGCACACCCCCAGGCAAATTACAGTGTGGTGTATCAAAGCTAGGCAGTGTGAGAGCCTCCAGATGTTAATACTTGTACACATTGTGAGAAGAACTTACATATCAGTATGACCAACACAATCAGTCTAAATGAAAGAAGCATATGTGTAGTTTCAATGCATTACTTTGTTATTACTTTACAGCATGTTAATAAAAAAGCCCTGTCACTTCTGCAGACCTTCGATGATGTAACGGTGTTTTGTTGGCAGGATGTTGTATAGAGGAGCGGTTACGAAGGAAGTGAACCTGTTGAGTGCAAATATGACAGAGGATATGTGGCTAAAATTAATGTAAGTACCCCGAATCTCAAATAAAGTTATGTTAATACAATAAAACAATATAGAGTTTTCTTATGAATCTGTGTTGCTGTAGAATTAAGTCGAAGTGTTTTTGAACCATTTTACCCTGAAGATGAAGGCATTACGAGCCTTCGAAACGTCGGTAATTTCTCCCAGTCGACACGGTGTAACATCCCAGAAGACTCGAATATTCTTATTCGCAGCCTTCAGTAAAGCTGTCGCTAAAATGAACGAAACTAAACAAAACTGATAATGTGTCACCAAATTCAGTGCATATTTTACATTGCATGGGCATACTTTACATCAGCAACAATAACCATTGCAGTGCCAACAGGAATTAAAATCTTCAGATGACGTGCAACAATATATGGCTTGCAACTAATATCCAAAGCAACGTGTCTATGCTTGCTGGGGTTCGTATTCCAATTCAAAACCAGAAGATTAACTGGGGTGGTACTTGCGAACTCATCAATCAGAAAGTGTTCTACAGGAAATTATCACACAGAAATTTCCTACCAAGTTTCACAGTTGTTAATCGATAGATATTTGTTAGCCTCACCATTAATATTTAAACATTTTTAAAAAGTAGGTTTCATTAGGCCTTTCGAGAACCTGTAGCTTTGAAACGGTCGTGGAAGAGATTATTTTACGTCATAAAAGTGTCGTGGCTTTTTTCACCAGCCTAAGAACCTTCTGTACAGAAACGCGTTTAGTAAGCTGCGTTTCGAACATACAATTACAGCGTTTACCTTGTTACATGCCACTCTTGCTTTCGTGACGCGAGTTCTTAGATTTCGTGTCAAACACACACAAAGACAAACACTGAGAGGTACCCTGCAATTTTGTCTTCAGCCTCGTGAGACGATTTACTTGACAGAGAGGGCTGTAAAGAATATAACTGAGACAGCAACAGTGAGGAGAGAGGAGAGGTTAGGCAGACACAAAAGACAAACTCTAAGCTTTCGTACCGCCATCAGCTTCTTCATGTTGTCGCTTCCTATTTATTTTAATCGTATTCTCTTAGTAGGTTGAGCTCTGAGACCTGTCGTCGAAGATTAGAGGAAGTTCCTCTTAGCTGTTGACGACAGTTGATGCCTTCTTTATCATTACAGAGCTCCGTCCTCTCTCCAACTACTTTTCTGGTTCTAGCGCGTTTCAATATCAATAAATAAAACCATCGGCTTCTTTGTTCCTTAGGTTATTTTACAACAGTCCTATAAATGCGTAATTTACGTAGCTTCAACGTGTAGGAATAATGTAAGTGGTGTTCGAAAAGGCCGAATTATAGATTATTTAACGACGCCTAACCAACTGCAGATATTATCTGTCTTTTGATAATATGAGAATATATTGTTCTTCCTTTATTTGACGATGACTTCAATAACTAAGCTTATGTAAATTAAAAAGAAATGATGACTAGTGGATACTGAACTGGAAAAGATGTGGAAGGAATCGACTGTAGCACAATTTAAGATAGTATTCCAGAATATTAAATGTAAGGACTGCAGAAAACCACGAGAACTCAGGGCTGCCAGTCTCCGACCTCAGATTTGCTCTCAGGGCCTTCCGAACATGCAGCAGGTGTTCCAGTTACTCACTCGTGATGTTTCGTGTAGTTGAAATAACGGAAAGGATGCAGCCATGGCCTATTTTAAAGTGCCTATTTTCCCAGCTATTAGGTGCAGAGATTAAGGATATACAATAAGGATATCAATGAGGACAGCCACTCTCCGGCGGGATTCGAACACATAATCCCAGCAAGCGAAAGGCCGAAGACCCACGCCTTAGACCGCGCGGCTACTGGTCTCGGCTGCATACATGTGTTATTGGGACAGTACTGTTGAATTTACGTTATTCAGTACGGCCTGCGTCAGCCTCATAATTTATGTAGGCCTGGCATCTGAACGCTATTTAGCGACAATTTCTTACCTGATAGTGGCAGCACCAGTACCTAGGTCAAAGGTGAACTCGAGGTGACCATCGCTTATGTATACAGCCATGAAGTCGCCGACACCGTCTGAGCGGTGTCCATTGTAAAGGATGACCCCGTCTTGAGCACTGGGCTTCAGGGTTAACTGTAGGTCAAGCCAGGAGAGCGCTGACCCCCCGAGACCCGGATACCTCAGGTAGCTTGACCCGTTGAAAGACGGAACCTGTAACAATCACAAAGTACTTAGGTAGAAAGTTAAGACTATTGACCGACACTCAGTCTTTACTGCAAGAATTAGTAGATATGATTAGCGGTGTGCAGGCCTAAATGCTTTCAGCCCTTAACAACGAGTTTTATACAAAAAACATTAATCACCAACAAATGCACAAAGAGTTTTTCATCAATTGTAAATACACACTCCTACATGTTTCGACCCTGCTGGGTCATCTTCAGGGAGAAACTTTCTGTTGTCGTTACACTAAGGTTGCACTATACAGTTCACGGAGAAACTTTCTGTTGTCGTTACACTAAGGTTGCAGTATACAGTTCACGGAGAAACTTTCTGTTGTCGTTACACTAAGGTTGCACTATACAGTTGAGCCCAGACCACAAAGAGTTCACGCTTCCAAAAGCGGCGCAGTGCACAGTCAACAGCACATTCCCGCTCAACGGTATAGTGCAACCTAGTGTAATGACAACGGAAAGTTTCTCCCTGAAGAAGACCCAGCAGGGTCGAAACATGTAGGAGTGTGTATTTACAATTGATGAAAAAACTCTTTGTGCATTTGTTGGTGATTAATATTTTTTTGTATAATATAGTGCACGGACGTGGAACACATTAAACCAATTTTATCGTTAAATATACTTATTGTGCTGCGAGATTTTCCACAACCGTCTACACCGTGCCTGGGGTCCAGCCAGCCTCCTATACAATGGGTGCCGGTTCATTCCCAGCGGTAAAGCGGCCAGGGGTGGCGTTAACCACCCACCCTTATCTAGCGCCGGGGTTAAAGGAAGAGTAGGGCTAATGTCTGCTCCCCTTCTGTGCCTTCTTGGCAGGTTATAGGGTGAAATTTATGCCTTACTGTGCTAGTTGTCGGGATAATCTATAAATTTAACTGGTGCAAATTTGAGAATGACAATATCAAAATGCAAAGATGTTTCAAAAGAAACCATATTGATAACGTCTCACATCATAAATGCTTTGAGCATAAAAAGGTAGATTTCAGACAGGGGTGCACAAATCCTGGGCGTTAGGTCGCCGTGGCAACTAAGTCTTGTACGGTGGGGTCTGGTATTTGTTGGCCCTCAGTATGGAACTTGCTTTATGTCAGCCTTTTGGTGCCCAGAATTTTGAGGTGGCTTTTAGATCTCTGGAAAATTTGTGCACCTCTGGTTTAAGACGATACATATTGCTGATAACGAATCTGAACATTTCTGGCAGATAGGAGAAGGTCATTTGGCACTGGTCTTGTCAGTACTTTAAATCTGAGAGTCGCTAACCTTAGAATGCTCTCCAGCAGGTGCAGAACATAAAAGCAGGAATGGTTGCCCACAAAGTCGATGTGTCACACGCAATTATCTACTAATTTCAAATAATTCCAAACACGACACTGATTTAAGGAGCACTATACGAACTTGTTTAACTTTCTGGCAGCATAAGCAAAATATCACAATCTGTTTCTATATATGAATCGTCTTAATGCTATAATATCACATCTGTTCGGTCATCCAAGTAACCGCTTAACTAGGGGTTTCACAACAAAAATTATTTATGCATGTATTATCTCCTCATCAATGCCACAATTTCAGCTGGTCGTAATCTCCTAACAGTTCTAGGTGACCTGAAAAAGTACTGAAAGTCTTTCATTTTGTGATAACGTAAATTATAAATTTATATCACCTGCATTAATTACAAATATCTAGCAGCGTAATTTGTAGAATTACTGTTTAAAATAGGGGAACTAATACATGAGGTGGCAGTATGAGGTGAGAGGGAAATAAGTGCAGGGTAAAGTTTCTAAACGTAAAAATTTTATGTCTAAAACAATAAGGACTCCCAAATTAGCTTTTCAGCTAACAGCAAATAGTTATGAGGATGAAGAAATACGCAGTGAGCGGAACTGTGATGCCTGCTTTTCCAAATATATTTCCCTCTTTGTGGCTAGAAGAAGGACAACATCAAAAACAACGAACCAATAATTATTACATACATTTTTTCATTTATGTGCGCAATTTGCTGTAGTGTAGATTATGATTACAACAGTGGATAAACTCTAAGTTTCGCACCGTAGGCATATCTGTAATTGTTACCACACCACAAAACAATGGGTTTCCCGCAGAAATCAAAAGTCTGGTTTTCTGTTTTACAGAATTCCAGTCCTGTAGCCTTGTGCTTTAATGTCACAGGCCTACTTGGATTATGAAAATTTATAAACACGCAGTCATACACAATTTAACCCATAATGGCCTCCTGCGCATATCGCCACGTAATCAAATCACAGTCTCATTAGAATTGTTATTGTTTACAGTTGTAAACGCGTTAGTGTATTATTATTATTATTATTATTATTATTATTATTATTATTATCGCTTTTATGCAGGGTATTCACACTTATATACCTGAAACAAACCATGTTTCTAGCGTATACAGTGTCGCAGCTATTCCATGCGTACTGTTAATGGTGCATATAGCGCTGTCTTCAATATTAAACTCTTTTGTGCTTCTACATTAGTGATTTCCGAAGTATGTGTGCTGTGCCCAATATAGCTATTTTCTGTAGTTTATTATTGTTATTGTTATCATCATCATCCTCTCCTTTATGCACGGTATTCACACTTATATACCTGAAACAAACCATGTTTCTAGGGTATACAGTGTCGCAGCTGTTCCGTGCGTACTGTTAATGGTGCATATAACGCTGTCTTCAATATTAAACTCTTTAGTGCTTCCACATTAGCACTTTCCGCAGTATGTGTGCTGTGCCCAATATAGCTGTTTTCTGTAGTTTATTATTGTTATTATTATTATTATTATTTATTTTTCTTATTTTTGAGAGGACCTGATTACATACAGACACTGTCTGCTGTATAGAGGTCAAAGCTTCACACCGCGGTCATGTTTGTAATCTGTACGACGCATTTATGTCTATAAAAAAATTTACAAACGCGGCGACATCGTGAAACTTTGTTGCTATATCGCTCGATTTTATAACATGTCTGTCACAATTCCTGATAGCATTACAATCTGTAGCCGACATTGAAGCGTTTACAGCAATGTTGGGGTCACAGATATTTCTCGTAACGCCCCGTCTGTACCTGAGGTGCAGGAAACGATGGAGGGTGAATGGAGGGGGGTTTATGAACCATTTCAGGTTATATAAGGCCGTACAGGATCTACCGCCTTTCTTGATAAACTTCACTATGTACTTCCATTTATTAAGTATAAGACATTTAAAGCTCTCTTGAAAATGTCATTTCATTTTATATAAGATGGCAGATTCATCTCACTTCATAAAATAATCAGTTTGGAAGTTTGTTCATGTTCTTTCTTCTGACGGGTCCAGAGGTCTCTAGCTGCCAAGTTCCGTCGTGAAATGCGATGTTTTATGAGATTCTGTCGCATTGCACCGTGTCGAATAGTGTGACAAGCGCCTCTGCAGATCGATATGAGTACCCTCAGGTCAAAGGCACCCAGTCTGCAAGAGGAAAGAACACATGGAAGACTGCGTGGGCCAGCAGTCACAGTTTGTTTGACAACACACTCTTTCTGAGATTTCTGTTGTCGTCGGTTGTGAGGCGCCCAGGGTCTCTCTCTTGAAGATCCTTTAAATTGGCAGAAGTATGACTCTTACTAATCACCTCGATCTAACACAGAGGTGAAGAAGGTGTGGAGCTTTGCCTACACGCTTCATGCCGTAGTGCATAATCACAAGGACAACTATTAGGTATTAATATTTTGGATATACGGAATCTTGGAGTCGGCTGATGTCAATCTGGCTTCATGTGTCGGAGTCCCGCTGTCGAATATCAGAGCAGTGAAGAACTATCACGCCGAACGTTGTCTTGGTTTTCCTCACAGCCCTCGGGTAGATCTTGCGATCGTACCTTAAAATATGCGCTTCCTCCCACACCCTTTATAATCTATCATTCACAGTAATCTACGTAGCTACTTCTTTACATTGGTAAGCCCTACCGCGGAGGGCCGGGTTCGATCACAGCGCAGTCTACGTGAGATTCTTGGCCGAAAGAAAACGACTGCGACATGTTTTTCTCCCAGCAATGCGGTGTTACCCTGTCAATTATTGTTGCACCCATGCTCCATATTCATTCGTACGTCAGCCGGCGCTGTTTTAATAGGCCCACCAGTGGCAACAGTGCCAAGGGACACAGTCTTGCGCGTTCGTAACAATGAAAGAAAGAACAATGCACTGGTAATCCGTAATTTTTTGTTAGTCTGAACTCTCCTACCTACTCACTGTAGGTGTGGAGGGTTATTGTTGCAACTGATCACACTTATTGACACATATACAATCGGTAGGACCCCCATGGACGACGGATCGGCCCGTCGCAGCGGCTTCTACCTGCACAAAACACAACATTCACAAGAGACGAACATCCATGCCCCCGAAGGGATTCGAACCCGCAATCCCAGCAAGACAGCGGCCGCAAACCTACGCCTTAGACCGCGCAGCCACCGGGATGTAGTCTCTAACAGTACATTCGTAACTTAGAATAACACGCTCCCGTCTTGTTTGTTCATTAAAATGCTATATTCATTCCTCATTGCTCCCGTGCATGCTACATGCTCTGCCCGTATCTACTTCACTTTATCATCCTCATAATATGTAGTGAAGATATAAAGTATTATGAAGATCGCCAACATGTATTTTACACCGTCCCACTTTTGATTCATTATGCTTGGATCAGATCTGCTTGAATTTGACAAGTAACCTGACCACTTACCATATTATTAAGTATTTCAATAGTCATTTCAGCCTAGACAAAGCTAGACTATGACATTAACTCAGAGAATTTATTTCAGTTTATCTAACAACACGAACCGAATATAGCGTACATTCAGTAGAAACTGACACGATATTTTTTTACCATTTAAAATACTGGAGCTATCTGCAAGTAGGTTAGTATTCTAATTTTCTGCCAAGTTAGTTATAAGTTGGGAGCCAAGGAACTTTATTTGTTCGTTCGCAGTTTGCAGTCCTTTTCACACTGGAATCGAGATAGAGCTACGTGTACAGGTAACGGGGCCACTACAAGTTGCACTGTTCTGGCGTCTTAGTCGACAGTATTATTTTCTTCTGCCGCAGGAAGGTGGATTCCAAACAGATTCTTTGCTATTGTCTATAGCAAGAGCTAGTAACAAATAAAAATAACAGTTATCAATTAGGCAGATGTGCGCAGGGTGCTGTATGTTACCGGAAATGATCGCACGCACATTGCAGGCCCAGACAGAGCAGTCGCCAAGTTTCCCAACTCAACTTCACTTCGGGGGGTTCAAACGAAACTTGGAACTCGTTTAACAGGGGTGCACGTATTTCAGATTAAATCACAAGGAAGCTACTTCCTTTTGTAGTTCTCGTCTCTACCGCAGGCAATTTTAAAAGAACTTTCAGCTGATAAATTTTACGCGAATGTTCCGTGCAAAGCAATAAGAATTACTTAAAGTTTGGCCACCACATGCAGTAGAGTGATACCGTATTCTGCGCACATGGGGAAGACTTCATCTTCTGTACTGCGTAGATTTACGAAATGATAAGTTCCTTTAAGGCGAGCGTAACATTTCAGGTGAACATGTGATATTCAAAATTAAATAACTGACTGTGTCGTGAGGTTACTTAATTTTGAACGCCACGTGTTCGCTTGAAATGTTACGCTCCCCTAAATAAATCATGAGGTAGCAAGTATGGGGGAAAAGAGAGGTGCATACAGGATTTTGGTGGGGAGACCTGAGGGAAGGCAACCACTTGGGAGACCCAGGCGTAGATGGGAGGATAATATTAAAATGGATCTTCAAGAAGTGGGATGGGGCATGGACTCGATTCAGCTGGCTCAGGATAGGGACAGGTGGCGGGCTCTTGTGAATGCGGTAATGCACCTCCGGGTTCCATAACATGCGGGGAATTTCTTGACTAGTTGAGAAACTGTTAGCTTCTCAAGAAGACCTCTGCTCCATGGGATTAGTTAGTTAAATAAATCATGAGGCATGAGGAAATTAAATGCAAAAAAGTTAGAAAAGGAAACATTAAAAATGAGAGACAATAAGAACCAAAATTAAACTCTTTACAGATTTTGTCTCCATATGCCACATTTGATCGATATCTGTTTAATAATTTAGCAGACTGAAACAAGCAGATGCATGAACAAGTATGATTACTATAAACATCATACCCAGGACAGGCCCGACGTTGGATGATAGTGACAATGTCGACATTGACAATTACTTTGACATTCCCAATTCTTTTAGGACAACGATAAAGGGATATGGACAAAATCTGACGTTGTAATCCACAACAATTTAACAGACTTTGCTAAACACATAACTACCATATTCACATGCAGTATAACATATCACCCGCTGCCACCCAGACAGATTCCCATATTAGGAATATTATGGAGAATATCCAATGACAGGCGATATTGTGAATGTCAGAAGAAGTGCTATAACGTACAGTTTGAAACGGCAAACTCGCTGCAACCTGTTCATGGAAAAGAACACCTGTCTCTGCTCCCTGTCCTAAGTCTGATGAATCCACTTCACGCAACTCTGCTCTGTTCTTTTGAGATTCCATTTTAGGAGCCGTCACAAACAGTGGCAGGAAGCAACAACTAGCCTCTTCATGTTCGCCTGTACGCTTGTAACAGCGCGAGTCTCATCGGACCGTTTTTGTGACAGCTCATGTAAAGAAGCTGTACTACAATTTGTTGACACAATCCAATTTTTAGTCAAAATCGAACAGAAATAAGAGACGCTTTACATGGAGACCTACGTACATTTAGGGTCTGTAGCCATGATTTGTCTTTGGAATCGGTAAAGGCTATTTTTTATGGAGACGTGATGGCCCTAAAACGTGTCGAAGCGACATGAAAGACGTTCGTTATGAGCTTCCCTTTCAGTCTGAAGACGCTGTGGGTTTCTTAGACTAAGAAGACGGATTACATCCACGATATGAGTCACACCTTGTCTGTAAGAATTTCAGGCTGTGAAGCCTCCAGACATCAAGTTGACCCTTTAATGTTGGCCTCGGTACATTGTGCGGGCATTTAATACATTACGTGCTGGCGGCTCCATGTACCCTGATGGTACAATGAATACAAACCCCAGCACCACTGACTCCTACCTGCAGGTCAACCCTGGTCTCACACAGGTCCCCTGTAAAACCGAGAGGACACAGGCATACGGCTGTTTCTCCAGAGGTGAGGCACTTGCCCCCATGTTGACACGGCACCTTGCTGCAACGGTCCGCGCTGCATTCCTCTGGAACACAAAGCGCAAAGAGAGTTTATTACTAATTCCTTTTCATCACTCTTTGTCGGAAAAGAAACGATGCAAAACATGACTTAAATTGACTCAATTTTACAGAAGTTTAGTTTCTTAGCACCACTGATACGGTGTACAAATATTTGTTTGCGTGGATAATCAGTTATTAGAAACAAATATTTAATTTCTCCACGTCTAGGAACGCACAGTTTATCCTTATATGAGTCCTCAATGCTTGCAGACGATGGCAGGCCATTCTTTCGAAAGGTGGGGAACTGTTTAACCACACTACACAGTGGGCCGGGATAGCGTAGTCACTGTACGGACTGGACGGTCCGGAGTTCGAACCCCAGTGAAGGCGAGATTTTCCACACCCATTTATACCAGCCCTGGGGCCCACCCAGCCTCTTATACGACGGGTTAAATCGATCGGGGCGTGGCGTTAACTACACATCCCATCTAGTGTCGAGGTTAAAGAAAGAGTAGAGCTATAGGCCTTCCTCTTCTCCCACTTTGGCCCTTCATGGCAGGTTATAGGGCGAAATTTACCTTCACTTTGTCTTTTACACAGCGTAACATCCCAGAAGAGCAGAATCCTCAGCTTAAAGTGGATAATCCAACAACAACAACAACAACAACAACAACAACAACAACAACAACGACGACGACGACGACGACGACGACGACGACGACAGCGACAGCATCTTTACTTCATGGAACGGAAACGTTCGGAAATGCGTGGCCATTTCACACGGGCTAGCGGGCAGCGGACACAGGGCACATTTCCACACTGAGTAACGAGCTCATTCAGCACAGTGCCAAGGTCACTGTCTCACTTAGGTCTGTCAGTTCCAGCCGAGTGGCGGCGCATCATTACTTCCATCCCATTAAATGTTTCTGTTTGCCTTTTAGAAACACGTACACGTGACGTTACAAAGAACAAACAAAGTGACTGTGTAAACCAATTTCATGCCATCACATGGACGGTTGACACCATCTCCTGCAGACACCAGAACGACTGTAGAATTAATGAGTCACGTGATCACAGAGAAAGGACAGGAACACGCCTCCCATGAAATATTCAGTGGTTCAGTGCGGGAGGAAGTGGCATCTGGGGAATCGACACGTTGGCTGCAACCCACCCGCTCACGTTGCGGAGGAATGTTTATGGTTCTTGCTCCCTATTCGCAAGGTCCCACATTCAAACCCATAAATGGGATATTCTCATTGGCATGGTCGTTGTTTTATTCAGCCCCTCCAGCCAAGTTCTAGGATGTTATCTCGAATTACGTCACCAACGCTTCCTTCAATGTCATTTCAAATCAACTGTTCACTAATAATCTTTGCATTCACTTGTAAGACTCAGGTGTAGATGGGACAAAAATATTAAAACCGATCTTAACCCTTTAAAGACGAAGCCCATCAGTTTTACATAAGGACTCGGTGCGTACCGCGCTGTAAACACTCTCCACTTCGGTTATAAAAACCAATCTGTTAATGTTTTATAAGGCAAAAGTTGCTGTTTGTTCTGAGATCCGTACAAAATACATAAACGCAATGTGGGCACCACGTAGAATTTTTGAATGTTAAACCTAATGGTACGTAAAGTTACCGCTAGGCTTTAAAAGGTTAAACAAACAGGGTGGGATGGTGTTGACTGGATTGACCTGGCTGAGGATAGGGACAAGTGACGGTCTCTTGTAAACACGGTAATGAACTTTCGGTTCCGTAAAATATGGGGAATTTTTGACCAAACGAGAAAATACCAGTTTTTCGAAAGAGCTGGGCTCCATGCACTTAATTAGCTGATCTTGTCTTCGGGCGCTATGCAGTCTCAGATAACGACAGTGCCATTAAATAAACCATAACATAAATAAATAAATAAATAAATAAATAAATAAATAATACCCTTTATTCTCTTAGCAGACACAAATAATACAGACCCTAAAACTATACTGATGGTTGCTTCGGTTACGTACGGACACTGTTTAAATTTTGCCGACGTCTGGTGTGTTATTAAAAGGGGATGTTTCAGTTGTGAAAGGTAACCCAGAACTTGGCTGATGAGAATGTGGAAAACCACGAGAGGTGTCCGTCAGAGCATCCAGCAGACTCTTCTTGTTGGGGATGTAGCCGGTTGGAATAGCAAACGACTTGTCATACAATCCGGTACGAAGTTTTGTAGTTTCCCTCACTGCCGTCTACCGAACAGTGCCATAGCACAGTGAAATAGGACTGGACTGCTGGGCTTCTTGCATCCGGATTGGCAGCTAGTCACTATCTCATTCGAAATTATGGAACCTACGTGCACAGCCCACGAAAGAACTGTTGTGCCTGTGGGACGCAGCTCCTGGTGTCTATCTGTGGAACAATAGAGAGTGCTGACAGGGTTATTCTGACCGAAGAAATAATTAGTACAAGAAAAAACGATTGGAGAAGGATGCATATTCGGGAATTTCCAAACTAGTGCTTTGTCTAATTTTTCTCATGGCTTGACAGCCACCAGTGTGCCTAGGCCTCTTTTATGAGGTTACTCGATCACACTCAGACACACCACACCCAGCAGGATTCCTCTGGACGAGTGATCGGCTATTCGCAGAGAACTCTACCTGACAAAACACATGACTCACAACAGACAGACATCCATGCCCCTGGCGGGACTCGAACTCGTAATCCCAGCAACCGAGCGGCCGTAGACCCACGCCTTAGACCGCGCAGCCACTGGGATCGACTGTCTAATTTAATCAGGGAGATTAAATACAAAGAATAGGTCTGGCATTACTTGCGGCAGGCATGGTAAAACCCATACAATTTGGGTGCGGAAACTACAAGACAGAACTTCACATAGATAGGGTGATAATGAAATAAATATTACAGGAAGTGCGAATGAAGGTAAGGCATGTATTAAATTGTCGCCGGTTTGAGCCAAATGGCGGAGATATGTGATGGTTGTGAATTTCTGTTTTTTTACCAACTTAGTAATTATAAACCTACGCGATATTTAAATAAAATAGTAACCTAATAACCAATCAAGTACCACATAATTTTCTCTCTATTGTCGCCGTCCGTCGAAAAATTTGGTTTTTCGACAAACTTGCGCCGCATAATCTGGTAAAACTGTATAGACTTTGCAGAAGATTATGCTGCTGCCCCCATCTTCAATGTTAAAATATCGATATTAAATACCAGACGAATGCACGGCGTCACGTCCCAGAAGGCAGCAAACTTCACTGTCACAGTGACAACCTCACATCACACTAGGGAACACCAAACAATTGTCGAGGCACGAGATCAAGCATAGGAATGCTTAGAAAGCGGCAGACGTCGTGAAGTTTCGCGGACATGTTAGGATCCTCTGACACAGGGAACAACAGCGGATGTTCCGATGTCGACATCTTATAGACTCCAAATGCGGAGTCTGCATTGTCAATGGGATCGACTTCTTGAGACAAGAGCTGTGACGGGAGGAATAATCTTATGAATAATTTGATGCTACGTTTTTTAAAGATGCACCTTCGGCTGCAGAAGCTGTACAGCGTAGAATGACATTTGAATATGATTATTAATATTTGATGCCTGTACGCACGGAGAAAATGTGGGTTGTTCTCTCTGATTATTTCATGACGATGAAATCAAGACTTTCATTGCTGTCGAGTGTGAAACATGAAGATGAAAATAAAATTTTCCGAGTATGCCTTTATTTGATGTAATTCAAGCGAAGACATAAAATATAACGGATATAAGCCTCGCATATTTCGGTCTGCCTACAAGCTGTATGAAATATCGGTTTCTACGTCAATTGAAACAAACACTGACCCTTCCAGATACTGAGCACAAAATTGTACAGGTCAGAGCAACAGAGCAGAAAAAGGAGGATGACAGACAGCGAAGAAGGAGAAGAAGAAATAACATTAAATTCTGGAGGAGGGGAGAAGGAAAGACGATACCGACATGATGAGGACGATGAGAATAATAAGGTAAAGAGATGGAAAGAACAAGAAGACAAAGGAAGACTGAAATAAAAATAAGACAGTACTAGGCGTAAGGAAAGGAGGTGGTTAGAGAAAGGACGATAAGAAGATGAGTAATAAGATGCAGGAGAAAAAAATGGAGGTGAAAGGTGGAAGAAAAAGGATAATCCGGAAAAGAGAGAAGCACGGAGATGAAGACGAGAAGAGAGAGGCCAATATAAGTGCTGTTTTAAGTAATTTCATCTGTCATTTGTTTACTCGTCATTTACTGAAAGCTACGAGTATGTACGAAACTGAGGACTACGTTGGATTCACAGATCGCCTTACAGTGAGTAATGAGTTCGAAACAATGTGGAAGAATGCACTGGGGGCCAAATTTAAGATCCTTTCCGGCACTTGCCTTGGGGAACTGAGAAAAACCACGAAAATTTTCAGTCAGGACAGTCGGTGTCTTGGCAGAGAATCGACCTCGGCACCTCCATAGAACTTGCTTGCTCGGTGCCTATGCTACTGTTAAGCAAACCACCAATTCATGAAACTGACTTCTTTCTTCTGACTTGGTCAGGGAATGTGAAGTTGACTGCCCCCTATCGGCAAATTAAAGCAGCTCCAGTGCACTCAATGGGGGGTGTGTGTGTGGGGGGGGGGGTCAGCTTCACATCCGGGTCACATTAGCCTCGGGGAAGGAGCTTCTGTTTCCGTTAAACAGGATCCCGGGTGGGCCTCAGAGCCAGTGTGGCCATTCTGGAAAAAATATAGACCACTGCCCTTGCCGGAAATCGAACCACGATTCCTCGGACATTCAGTTCACAGCTGAGACACTGTAAGGGTAGGCGACTCCACACCGTGAGCCCGGACAACCAGATATTCAGTGTTAATCCCAAGTCTCAATGCTAAGCCAAGTACAATGCTACGCGCGGAACTTCTTTATCTTTTTTTATTATTATTATCTTTACCGCTTTATTTCAGACAGGTTTCCAGCTAGCAAGATAAAAAACTTGCAGAAAAATAAATTCCCTTCATTTCTTTCAGAAGTGAAACGCTTAAAGGCATATATATGTTTATAAGGGAAACAAATGAAACAATGTTTAAAGCGAGGCAGAGGAAAGCCCACTTTAGGAATGAAAAATTAAGTCAGGATAAAGAAAGAAGCGTAGGTTAGTCTTCGATAAAGCAGAGAAGGAACACTCCATACATTCTGTTGGCCTAGAGGTTGCACGTACTGTCTCTATGTTAACTACTTATCGTAAATCAATTTTATCTTATTTTCTTACTTTAATGCCCAGTCTGTCCTTTGTTGTTCGAGGCTTGTGACTATCAAAGGGAAGTAAATTAATCATTAACAGCCTTTGCTTTTGGTGTGAAGCTTCTGAGTTTCTAGGAGCAATATATCTTATCGGTTCGTCAATGCATTCCAAAACCTTTATGCCAGAGAGCGAATCGACACCATTTTCACAAATTTCCACATTTGCACCGAAACCAGAAACACATGATTCCAGTGTACATGTCAAAAATTATTTGTATCGCGTCCATCGATGCCCAGGCTTCTGTGTTTTTGCTTACAGTGGGCATGTGTCCACTCAATAAATCATTATCCTCATCGCCAGAGGAGACCAGAAGCTGATGAGTCTCATTCAATTTTAACCCATCTTTCTAGGTTTTGCACTTCTCTATTCGCATATTCGAAAGCAAAATTTAACAATAGCGGCAATAAAGCATCTGCTTATTTCAGACTATTATGAACAGCAAATGTATCAGACAAATGTTTGCTTATCAGAAGTGTTACTATAGGCTACATTCAAACACATTTTTATTAACCTCAGTATTTTAATTTGGATACCAGTCAACACGAATACTATGGGAACCTCCCTCGTAACCGAATAACAGGCTTTCTTGAAGTCTATAAACAGTTCATGTATTACCGCAGGGTATTCCCGTTGCCTTCCAAGCATCTGTTGAGGGCAGAATGTGCGATCAGTACTTATCCGTTACGTCATTAGCCACACTGATGAACCGCAATACTTTCTGCTACATAAGGGAATTAAACTTGCCAGATGAATGCTGTCTAAAATTTTGTACATAGTTGGTAAGGGTGATATACATCAATAATTATTGCAATCACTGCCTTCACGCGCCTTACGTTCCGGTATAATAATGAACTCCTTCCAGTGTTGAAATTGTTCTACAGTCTCTTAGTTCCTGGATCACAGAACGTGTTTTTATACCTCCTATCTGAGTCATTCTGCTGGAATCCGATCAATATCTGGTAATTTATACCTTTCAGCTTTTCAATGGCCATCTCAACCTAAAAGGCATTAAGCTCGCGCAATAATGGCTCAGCTACATGTATTTCAGTCTGCCTGACATCATTAACTCAATGCACATTCAATAACTGACAGATGTAATACTTCCACCTATTCAAATCCATATATGTTTCTATACAGACAGTCTCAGTATTCCTGTCCTTACTGTTGGATTAAGGTTATTGATGTTACCCTTCAAAAGTTCCCTTCTTGTTCCTGAAATATGTACTAGTTCCACGTCTTACATTGTTCAATCTATCTCCATTAATTTGGCTCGAATCCCATAACCAATGCAATTCATCTTGCTTCCTTTGATTTCAATATTTTGAATATCTTTCACCAAACAATGGTGTCTGCTGCTTCCGTTCTTAATGACCTAGGCCCTCTTCAGGTGAAGTTGATACAATCTGTTGTATTTTCCCGAACCATATTGCTGTTCACACTGCCCTCTATTGCACACACTACGAAACTTACTGTTATACAGTTTTCTACAGTCTGTATTGCTACGTCACACTTTATGTCAAAATCTATTCCAAACTACAAAAATGAAGAAATATGCTGGTCCCTTATTTAAGACCCAACAGTGCAGAGAAATTTACTTGACTTGTTTATCTAAATGTAACTTATTTCTGTTTGGCGTATCTTCGATTCGAAATTCAGTTTGGAGATGGCAGTTCTAACTGAATTTTTCGATAGTTTCCTTACCACTCCTCACCATCGTGACATTCAACGCTACATTAAGCGTACATTTGAAAGAGCGTATTTAAGTAATCCAATATTTAAAAAACCAAAACTCTAGTAAGGGGCGAAACAACTGGAATATGTTTAAATATTTACCTGAGAATTCCGAACTCAGAAACCTGGATGTTGTAGCCAGAGAGTTGCAGTGCTCAAGATTGCTTGATGGCAGTGTTCATTCCAAATGGCAATCCCTACCCGATTTGTGTAACTGCGACATTTCTGTTCTGTTCCCGTGGGGCGCGTCGCTTAGCGACAAAAGCAATCACACTCGGCGTTCGCCGAAACAAGGTAACCAACTGACAATACACAGATCCCGAAGGGGTTCTTCCTTTTCTTTCATGAGTGCAAGCTTTCGGAAACCAACCTGCAGACCAGTGACCACCAAGCTGGTCTTAACATGGAGCACTAGATCTCCAACAGTGGCTCGCGAAATAATTTTATGTAATAAGAACACTGGCTCCTGGCAGCACAATATTTCGTGAGCATCTTAGCTGCACGAGAGATTGATTGCCTGCGGTATTTGGATCACCAAGTTCGCTACTATGTTTACAACAACACTCACTGGGCCCTGTGCTCAGCTACACGAGTCCGATCAACACCATATTTCTCTAATATTTCTTTTAATATTATCTTTAAATGTACTCGTACGACAAGGATATCAAGCGTCCGCTTCACTTCAGTATTACAATAAGCGTCGTTACGGAACATTAACCTTGATTTCAGGCTTCCATTTCGACGTTGATGAGATCTCCGCTGTCCTGGGAAATTACGCGGCGTCGTCTGGTAACTGTTTACCGACGTTTCGGGACAACGTATCGGCTCTATCTTCAAGAGTCAATAGTCCAGACTCTTGACCCTTGAAGGTGGGACTGATACGTTGTCCCGAAACGTCGGTAAACAATTACCACACGACGCCGCGTAATTTCCCAGAACAGCGCAGATCTCATCTTTATGCATTTGTTACCTCACATTCCTATTCGCTTCCTTTTCTTGAGGTAACAATGTTCTCTTCATCAGTCCTATTGTGTTCTCAAAACACCACAAAATACTCTTACCGTTGGGCGAGAAGAAATGTGTTCATATTTACAAAAGAATCAAACAAACCTTAAAACTGTTTTAAAATTACCATTTTCCAAATACGATCAGATATTGAAATGCAAATGGCGTTATTCATATATTAAATTAACAAAAGATCAGATATTGAAAATAGAAAAGAGAATAAGTAATAAATTACACGACTAACTAACTAACTAACTAACTAACTAACTAACTAACTAACTAACTAACTAACTGACTGACTGACTGACTGACTGACTAATTAACTAACTAACTATCTACATTTAGCAGAGTCCTTCTTGGGAGTTAACATGAGGTTGGGTGTTTGGTTAAAAGGCAATGTTAGTGGCGTACTTTGAAGAGCGACTACCACCACCACACATGCCTGCAGGATCTGAGCAAAACAACGAAAATTCTCAGAACAATCGTCTTCCGGAGAAAAACGCCACTTGAAAGAGAGGCAACAAGCACTTGTTACTAACACTCACCCGCACCAGTAGCTGGCAGAACCAAAAGAACTGTACTGGGATTAATTAAATGACGGACCTAAGGGAGGCCTTAGACAGCCAGACTTAAATGAAAATCGCCGGAAATATTCGAGTGTGCTGGAAGGCGAATTGCGGCTCGGAACACTGAATTCCACTTTGGGAGGTGGTAAGCGGGAAGGAGAGGGATTTGATAACTCTATCGCTCCTTCAGTTTTGTTGGAAGTGTTAATTTGTAACATGTTAGAGACGTTATCAGCAAATACTGCACAAAAAGGCAACAGTTTTACTGCGTATAATGCAAATATCTCCATTCTACATATACTGCGCACAAAAGAATGAAGTTACTACCTGTTTTGGATTGTTGCAAATTCTGGCCTCTTACGTGAAGAACATCAATTATAGGTACTGGAAAACAAAGTGACAAGGAAAATATCTGAAGATTGAAAAAGGCAAACAATTTAGAACATTCACTAGCGCAGACCCTACTAATGTGCGGTAGTGCGAGGAAAGGAGTGCACATGTGCACCGTCTGGGAAATGAGATACTCAGACCGATCTTTGGTGTGGTGGCCCTTGGAAAACGGACACTTTTACGACGGATGAGACGGAAAGATAAACAAAGATGGCAATCAAGAAGCTGGGTCATGAGGGTGGGTGTTCAGGACAGATTCCAATTTTCGAAGTAGCAGTGTTGACACTTTTGGACTGTACAGCTACAGAGTTAATTTATACTGCGGGGGATATAACACAGAAAATATTTGGGCCTAACATGGCGGAAATAACAAGGATGGAAATTATAGTGTGCAATGCAGAGTGTAATAATCGCTACTCTTCACATAATATTATCATATTACAGCGATAAAATCAAGGACAATGAGATTGGCTGGACATGTAGCGTATATGTTCACACGGGAAAATGGACGCAATGTTCTAGTCGGAAGACCTGAAGAAGTTCTGGGGGGTGGTGAATTGGCGTAGATCGTAGTAGAGCAGTATACCAGTACAGCAGGTAAAATGGGTCTCAAACACGAGTAAGTATGGTGTGAGAGTGCAAGCGGAATTCAGCTGGGTCACGACAGGGTTCAATGATGACTTCTTGTTAACAGGGTAAAGAACCTTCGATGGGGAATTTTTTAAATCAAGTGGAAAAGTATCAGCTTACTGCGTTGTGGAGTAAGAATATGTCTGTAAACCTGAAAGATATTCGTAATAAACACCGGGTTTTTCGGCTCAAAAAAGTCCAGCTACGGAGAGGAGCGCCTGACCATCACGGTGTGACAGATGGAGAGAAATGTACTGCGCAAGAAACTGCAACGGAAGAGGGTATTAGATCACAAGACACCTTAATACCGCGAAACACAGCTTTATTAGTAAATGACCTTGTTTACTCTCAGTCTAGCAATATGTTTCGGCTTTGTAAACAAGCCATTATCAGAATAACATTTACAAGAATGTAAAAATACAAACATAACCTTATATCACATAAATCAAAATAGACGTGAGATTTCACCTCTTAAAATTTGTTTGTTTATATTATTTACCTTCATGATTTTGTTGTGTTATTCCGCTTCATTAAAATTATATAAAGTTTAATCCTCAGAAGTTTAAAATCTACTATCTTCCCTTGTTGACCGATCCCAGTGGCCGCGCGGTCTAAGGCGTGGGTCTCCGGCCGTTCGCTTGCTGGGATTGTGGGTTCGAATCCCGCTGGGGACATGGATGTCTGTCTCTTGTGAGTGTTTGTGTTGTCAGGCACACGTCTCTGCGTCTGGCTGATCACTCGTCCAGAGGAGTCCTACCGACTGTGGTGTGTCTGAGTGTAATCATGAAGCCTCGATAATGAGGAGGCCCTGGCCCATTAGGGGCTGTTGCGCCATGAAAAGTCTTCCCTTTCTGTCCAATTAATGGTGCATTTCTCCTTCCAACGACGATGTGTGTGATGTATATTCTTATTTCTCGGTGGGTGGTGAAGTTTGACTGTATGAAGTTTTCTTTTGATTTAATATAGGAAGCAAAACGGAGTGTCACATACCAAAAATGGAAGCATGTGTTAAATCCTCCTGGCTCATGCCACTCTATCGCTTGCAGGAAGATCCCCCGTTATCCTTATGGGTTAGCCGTCCCAATACAGATCTCGGCTTGGCGGTGGACAGAAATTTCCTTCGGAAGGAAAAGAAACCCGGCTCCTCATTCCGTACCTAATCACCATGTCTGGACTGAGAACAGTGAGTTGAATCTAAAAGTTTTCCATCTTTGAAAGTAAATCGTGAAGACAGAGAGACAGGATCTAACATTTATGCGTTTTGTTGTGGTTAGTTTTACGCACTTTGTGTAAAAAGACACACTTGTTATGGGTTATAATACTGTACGTTAAGAATACCACAGCTTTATTCACTCAGGCTGCAGACAATGCAGCAATTGTGTAGTTGCGGTAAACATAAGGAATACAAACATTAGATTTTGAAACAGCCATCTTCCGGGTCAGTGCTTGGCAAAGACGAACACTAGACTCCTGCTGGTGCAATACATCTTCTTGTGTCAGCCGTCGCTTCGCTACTCAGACATTTTTACCGACCGTTCTGCTTTTCCAGGTACAAGAAGAGATTTCAGTGAATAAGAGAACACAGAATATGTTCACGTCGTTGCACTTTCTCAAAGGGAAACTGACGCGCGGATCTAAAGGCGTACACCGATTTCCAAACGTGTTCTTTGTAGTTCGGCGTAGCTCAGTGCTCTTGATCTTCTGTTGCTGATACAGAGCACAAATTTGCTCTTGTAAAGACATTACGCAGTAAAAACAGAAACATACATTCAGTCACGGGCGTCGGTCCGAAAATAAGTTCATACGGTGTACAACTTCGTTAAGTATGAAAGTTACACTGATAATGATTATATCAGGGGAATTCGTCTCCCTGCTTTCATCTTCTGTTAATAGTGCTGAAGCGAAACATCGGCGGCCACAAATTTAACCCTTTAAAGACGAAGCGCATCTGTTCTATATAAGGACTCGGTGCGTACCGCGCTGTAAACACTCTCCACTTCGGTTATAAAAACCAATCTCTTAATGTTTTATAAGGCAAAAGTTGCTGTTTGTTCTGAGATCCGTACAAAACACATAAACGCAATGTGGGCACCACGTAGAATTTTTTAATGTTAAACCTGGTGGTACGTAAAGTTACCGCTAGGCTTTAAAAGGTTAAGGATCATTACGAAGTGAAAAGAATTGTGACACAATGAAACCAGAGAAGGACTTCCATCAACAGGGAATACAAGAGCTTCTTTCACGATATCATTAATGTCACAATTTTGCGGGGTCTATATGGAAAAGTAGAGGGATAGAAGTACAATTAACTCTCAGTTGCTCCTACTAGACTTCGAAATAAAGGACTAAAAAAGAAATAAAAGAAAGAAGTTTAAAAAATTTTGAAGACAATTTTTTTAAACTTTTAAACAACAAATAATACCACATAAGGCAACTAAGGATAGACGTGACGGGAAGACAAGAAAGAAGACGTGAGTAGCTACTGGATGATTTTAAGTAAACTAGAGGATACTGCAAACTGAACGAGGAGGCGCTAGATCGCCTTTTCTGTGGGCAGCTCGCTTTAGAAGAGGCTATGAACTTGTCGTGAGATAGATTGCGTAAAGAATGGAGGCAAATGACTGCAAGACGTCGTCTATATTACAGTACACACGCCTTATTGCCACTATACTGAAAATGTATTAGTGTACAGACTGGTTAGTGAAGGATTTAACGTTATTGTTTCGCGGTGTACTGTAACAGCACGTCTCCATGTTGGTGGTCATACATGGTACGAAACGTGTTGCTGTTGATGAATTAATTGGCATAAATACAGGTTCTTATGAGGTGTACTTTGATTGGTTTTCATTTGAGTATCATATGAAATAGTCGATGCCGGTGGCCGTGCGGTCTACGGCGTAGACCTGAAGCCGCTTGATTACTGGGACTGCGGGTTCGAATCCAGCTGAAGGCAAGGATGTTCGTCTCTTGTGTTTGTTTAAGTTCTGTAGGTAGCGGCCTCTGCGATCACGTGATCACTCGCTCAGAGCAGTCCTACCGTGTGTGTGTGTGTGTGTGTGTGTGTGTGTGTGTGTAAGATCTAGAAACCTTGAAAGGGACAACGTGAATCATTTTATGTACTGTTAATTTACCAGTATCATGTTAATAATAATACATTTCATTAGGGTTTCAAGTACCGGTTGAAACTCTAGATGTAGTGGGATTTACAGTAAAAATTGAAATTCGCCAGCAAGCCTTCTTCTAGTGCACACACCTAAGTATCTGCCGAGTGTTAAATAGTTTCAGTGACGAAACATGAGATAAGATTGACAGACATGACCTTTCTATCATGGTCTCATTTCATATACTTCGCGCAAATAACAGTCTGCATATAAATGTTGCAATTCCAAATGATTTGCTTATAAAGCAGGGAAGTCAATGTATGACACGAAAAAATTACCTTTTCTAGATGCGCAATACCACGTTTCGTCGAAATCCTTCAATAGCGTCGACACACACACACACACACACACACACACACAACGAATATAATTAAGATATATCCCTATTAATTATGCATTCAGTTGAAAACTACTTTTTGTACAGAATGTACACATAACTCATCAACTTTTCATAGTCTAAAACTTGGTCTGATTCTTCATTAACATGCAGAATATTTAGTGATGTTGGAAATAGAAATTCTACTAATGACGTCTGAACTCACAAAACTTTGGTTCAGTGCCAGGAACTGGTTTGATATGAACTAATGTCAGACTGCATTACCTGCGTTCTCTCCTCGCATGTTTGACAGCCTGAATTTAGACATGGCAGTCGTGACTAGTACAGTTGTTTTAAGTTCAAATACATGAAAAATGTTCCTATTTTTACATTCACAGGTCACACAATGCAGCAATTTATGTGTCAAAAATTGTAGACAACTTAGGCTACAACAGGTCTTATCTGCGCCGCCACATCTGGTTGCACGACCTAAACACGGAGCTATGGAGAGAGGCCGCGAAGCTTGTGTTCTTTAAGTGCCACTCTGCACACGATATGTACAGCAGAAGATATGAATTAACAATTATGTAATCAGATCGCCTGTATCTGTTGGCAATATTTAATAGGTTGGTACGGATTCAAATTGCTTTAAATTTATCCCACCTGACAAAGTCTGATACCGCCAGCGTATTTATAACTGTTAATGAATCGACTGTCACAATATCAGAAAAGGTTTCAAATGAAGTTATAAATTAAAATAAAAATGAGACATTTTACTGTAAGTGGGATGGTGGGGTGAGGAATGGGATGGACTAATGTGGCTCAGGATAAGGACAATTGGCGGGCTCTTGTGGACGCGGTAATGAACCTTCGGGTTCCATAAAATTCGGGGAATTTCGTGACTAGCTGAGGAACTATTAGTTTCTCAGGATGGACTCTGTCCATGCAGTCAGTCAATCAGTCAGTCAGTCAGTCAGTCAGTTAGGTAGTCAGTTCGTTAATTAACCGTCAAACAGACAACGGATACAGTTTTAAGCTTCAAGCCCGTATAAGTCATTCTGTGTTGACGTGAAGTAAAGGTGAAGTCTCCCAACACCCAGCATTATTATTGTTAGAATTACATACAAAAGTATCATCGAAACCGACGAAGTGTTTTCCTAAGAGCAGCAAATTCTAAAGGACAAACACATACATATATGCGAAAATAACACTTAAAACAAACACACAAATCCCCTTCATCTCCAGTGTTTTATCCAAAAACTGTCTGCACTCACCGACATCAAAGCCCTTGACTGAGTCCCCGACAGGCGCCATGTTGAAACTGTAGACGTGGTCATTCACTTCCAAGTGTCTAATACATCCTTTGAGTCCATCTTCTGTAGGCAGCTTGTCAGCAAGGCCGGTCGTGTTTCCGGGGCCCCCGACAAAGAGGGGCTCTCGAAATGTGATGCGCGAAAACAAGCCCTGTAGAAAAGAAAGTTCCGCTACACTATCCTTTCATAATTCAAGGCACATTTGCTTTAGGGCGTATTTTATTACACCGACGGTTTGCAATATAGCCTAAATGGTATGGGTTTAATGTTGACTGGGAAGCGCAAGTAACCACTGACACCGTTCTTGCTGCACAAGGTAAGAATGAATACAGCTGTAATTACATTCGTGCATACGCATTCATGACCTGCACAGGGAAGGCTATAGTGTACTTAGATGCAACGTGGATAGAAAATGCGGAAAAATGTTGACATTAAGGTTATAAGACATCTAGAAGAGCTTGATCCATGAACCAGAGAGTATACGTTACTGAACACTTTAAACGAGAACATTCCGATAGTGCAGACTTACTCCGGGAAGGTAACTGCGATACAGTACACACGTTTTTTCACATGCGTTTTAGAATTTTGGCATAAGTCCTTCGTGTTAATGCCCATTTACTGCGAACACTAACGTACTTGAGCAACGATAAGTACAGTGCAGACATACTGCAAAATGTCAAGCATGGCTTGTTCTGGACAGTCGTCACACATTTGCAACATCCAACAATATTTCGAAAAACAGTTTTAGATCTCGATGAGATATGTTTTATGCTATTATATAAATTACTGTAAAATAAACCGCTTGTAAGAAATTTGATAAAATCTTCCATTTGATCGTCACGTAAAGTAATTAAATTCCCCACACAGTTTCCTAAAAGTAGTTTGATGTCGAGCCCCACAACCAAATTTCGCTGAAATCCTTCAAGTATTTCTAATGTGAATTCTGTTGGCGGACAGACAGAAGGACTGACGTCTTCCCGATCCTGAATTTCATTCACCTCTTACACGAAGCGTACATATATACATGCTAAGGAAACTCGCCAGGCAGCCAATGCAGTAACACTTGCATGGCACGTAGTCAAACAGGGCGAAGACGAAGACAACTTTAGGGTTTACGTGCCGTCGAATGGGACGTGGATATAGAAATAGGACACAGGTACGTAAGGGTTTGAAAGGGCGCGGTTGTCGTTTATTTCAACGCAGTAATTTCTCGAAATGCAGCCTGGATAAACGGAAGAAAACCACGAAAAACTGAAAATAATAGAGCGACCGTGACTCAGACTCAGTGCCCCTGCAATACAAGTCTCGACAGAGACCACTACACCAGCCTATCTGGTGTAGCAAATAGTAGGGCTATATTTTAATAAATTACAGGAACAGATTGTAACAGTGGCTTTATTGTAAAATTTTGTCAGTATCCTGCCAATATTGCTGTATAATATGTTGCTATTCTCCGTTATAATTATGTTCCAGTGTCGTAACGAATTACTTAATTTGAAATACGCAGTCACTGGCAAGTCTTATTCAAGCTGCAAGTACTGAACCTTTTATAATCACTGTTCAGTTTCCGTCACTCTGGAATATTTTCAGTGCTATCAGTTATTTTAAGTTATAAGAATCTCGCCACGCCAATGAACCCTTAGTCATTCTTGTAGCACATTTTCTGAGGTACAGTTTTAATAATCACACCTTCTTGGATTATCAGTCATTACCATCAACATAAATTTGAAGTTCTGTAACTCGCAAGGCCACCCTATCAACAGAAAGCCATGTTTTTGCTGTTCTGAATACAAGTACAACGTTGCGAGTTTTTAAGCCTTCGCAGCGTGCAGATGAGTTCCGTGTTCTGCTAGGACATTGCGTCGCGTCACTGGGCGATTAGTACCCCACGTTTCGAGAGACAGGTAATGGTCTCATGTTCAGTGAAGAATTCTTCATTACACATTCGATCCTACCCTAGTACGCTGCCTCGAAACGTCGGGCACCAATCACGAACTAACGCGCCGCAATATCCGAGGAGAACACAGACCTCGAAGCAAAAACATAAACAACTAGAGAAAGTAAACAAGTATTGCTTCATTTATTCGCCCATTCATAAATTCATTCAATTATCTAGCCATTTAATTCATTAACTCACTCGCCAAACCACCAAATATTTACTCGCAACTTCACCGCTGAATATCTAAGCCTATTACACGTTAAATACGAAATGGTATAACGTTCTCCATTTTCCACAACAAACAGATTTTGATACCATCAGTCTGAATAACTATATACTCACTAATGGTAATTAAACAAGCAATCAATTATCGTGAAAAAATCCGCAGTGACATTTTACTTTACAGAGGCAAATACAGAGCTAATAACAGAATTATTGCCCACTCAACGGCATTGCAAACAGCACAGTCATCAGCATAATTACTGTGGGAAGTAGATCGAAATCAGCCACAGCATAAGAGTGATAAATTACAGTTTGAAGAAGTCATTAGCATTTACTGGCAACTCACGGGCTAAATGCAGTGCGGAAGAGGCCGGACAAGATCCGTTTCTGAGACGTGGTTTGTGCCTGTAGGAAACGAGGGGAAATGTATGCCTACTGCATGCAGTTGTATTCAGGCCGCATTCATACTACCATAATAAGCCCACCACTACTTTACACGTTAGTCAATCTACCCTTACATGTTATGGTGGTTGGAATAACAACGAAAGTTGTTATCTCAAGTGTTTAGCATCAAGCGCCGGCTGTTTTTGACACCTGAGAAGATCTCTCAGAACCCACCGACTAGGACGCTGGGAGGGGCCCAGTGCCCGTCTGGACACTTTAGAGAAGAGAAAGACCTCCTGTCCCTGCCAGGAATCGAAGCAAGATTCCTCGGTCGCCCTGCTCGTAATTTTATTACTACACCAACTGCGCCATCCCGGAACCTGATTGTGGAAATTCTGAGCAGGAACAAGCATCTGACAAAAATTACGACCTTCAAGTTACTGGGCACTTAATTCTGTGGCCACATACAAGCCACACTTAATTAATGTTCAGATACTCACTAAAGAACTGAATGAGACAATTTGTATTCTCTTAGAGCACAATCGGGCCTTTTGTCACCGGGGCATGGCGCGATCACTGGTTGCTGTCGCACGTGATGAACAACTGACTCTGCGTGAGTTGAATAAACAGACGTGGACAGCTGACGAAGAACGGCCAGCCAGATCTCGGACTGGGCACGGGAAAAAACCTTTTGCAATAGAGTCGAACACATTACGAAATACCAGAAAGGATTTGGTATGCCCCATCTCAAATGAGTGGGCCGGAATAGCACAGTCGGTGTAGCGACTCGCTACGGGCTAGACGGTCCGGGGATCGAATCCCGGTAGAGGCGATATTTTCCGCAGCCGTCCAGACCGGCCCTGGGGCCCACCCAGCCTCCTGTACAATGGGTACCAGGTCTCTTTCCCGGGGGTAAAGCGGCCGGGGCGTAGGGCTAGCCACCCCATCCCCTCCTCGTGCCGAGGCTCAGGAACGGGTAGAGCTATACCTCTACTCCCCCTCTTGGGCCCTCAGGGCCTGTTATAGGGTGAACCTTTACCTTTTTTACATCTCAAGTGCAGATAACTGTTGTAAGTTAGTAAAGTGGCTCGTGTAGAAGCAGAGTATTGAGTTATTGCCAGGATTCAACTGGATTGGCAGTGCGGCTGTATACCTCGCTTTTTTAACACACTGCTGAGCATTTTCTTTCAATAAATTAAGTCTTTTCAACACATTAGCAACCATAAGCTTTTCCAGCAAAATCCGGCGTCGGGGGGTTTATTACCCTCCAGCTCTCATAGTGCCTCCCGTAACAGTGTCTCACCTCCCAAGTAAGAATACCAGTGTTCCTTCCATCTCGATATTCACACATCTGCTGTATTGGTAATTACAATTACAAAGCAGGGGTAGCCCCAAAAGGAGGACAGACATGCAGAAGTGACCGCAAGCAAGCTCAGGCGGGATTTTGCCTCTGATCCCGCACTGGGGATGTCGGCCCATATGTAAGGAATTCGAAGCTTACAAATAAATACAAAATTTTTATCTCATAGTGCTGGATATGACCGTGTATTTCCTTATTCAATGTACAAATTAAAAACCAACAACATTAGAAGCGTTTTCCTGTAAACAGTGACTTTGTTTGGTTTTAATTTGTATATTAATAATTGTGTTAATTACTTTCCTTGAAAACAAACTACAAACCAAACACAATGTCAAAGGACGGATAAAATTATGTAACATTCCTATTCTCCTTGTGCATTACGTAGTTGTCTATTTCCTCAGCGACTTCGACTGTATTTGGCCTCAAAGGAGACAGAATTCTCATTTTACGTAAACTCCGCAAGCATTAAATAAGTCTGTCTTTGGAACACAAGCGGTTTTGCTAAATGCAGTGAGCAGAGAACAGTCGGTAGCGGAAACCAAGATGTTATGCTCAGTGAGCTGTACCCTCATACCACGCAACACTCAACCCTTATTACCCGGGTGGACGTTTTCCTGCCTTTGACACTGTTGATGACGTACACAAAAGGTTCCTCTTCCACCGAGCAATACTGAAACAATAGCTGACTGGGATCGGAATGCCTTGTTTGGGTCGGCTATGAGGCTTGGGAAACACAACTGTGAACTTCCAAACACAGAGGATTCACTCTCTAGCGAAATGATGGCTAGACTTAGGTGAATGACCGACTGTTATTAAGTTACGTAACTACTTACTTTTGACTGCAGAGCTTACAGGCTAGGGCGTCAAAAGAACGACAAAATAAAGGTAATAAGTGAAGGGTTTGGAACCGGGGGGGGGGGGGAGAGGCACGCGGTGGCACAGTTGGTAGAGACACTGCGCTACAAACTGAAAGGTCGCGGGCTCGATTCCTGATGGTACCACTGTAAGTTTTTACTGACATAATCCTTCCGGCCACACTGTGGCTCTGGGGTCTACTCAGCCTCTAACAGAAATAAGTACCAGGAATATTTCCTGGGGAGTAAAGGCGGCCGGTGCGTATGGCTGACAACCTTACAACCTTCATGTGTGCTGATTTTGTTGGAATCTGGGAGCCTTAACCTCCTGGAACCCTCAGGCCCTGTTAAGTCCACTGGACTTTTGTCTACAAGGCAACTGCACGGAATATGTACAACATTAAGTACACCTGTATGCACCTCTCCTCTTCCCAATACGTGCCACATGCCCGGCCAATCTCGTTCTTCTTGACCTTATCACCCGTATAATATTTGGTGAGGGGTACAGATCATAAAGCTCCTTCTCATGTAGTCTTCTCCACTACCTTTTTACCTCGTCCCTTTAGGCCCAAATATATTCCAATGAAACTATATATAACTACTTAATTAAATGTTTACTGCAGTAATAAATAACAACAGTAATTCAGTTCATTAATAGCTTACTATAAAATAAATTTTTCTTGAAAGAATAAGAATTTAATGTTAAAACTGGTTTGTGCCTTGAGCTACACTGCTTCTTGTAAAGAACGTAAACGTGGCAATATCTGTATCCGCGGCACGTGCCGCACATCAAGTGTTACCCTGCCAACAGGGCTCAAGAAATTAACATCGATACAGTCTCTGACATAAGCGGCTTGAAGTTAAGTCAAGATCACTAGAAAAAATTAGTGTAGGTCAACCGTAACGAGTTTGTACGAAATCAGAACCTAAGTTGCACGTAATTAGGCTACTTGCGAACACAAGAAAATAATGACAGTAGTTCTGACATGTTTCCAAAATTCTTGGAAGATAAAATGTGAAGTTCTGTAGTGCAGTTGGCACACACGACATCCTTGCATTTAGTTACACGACCTGCACACGAACTGCTATTTGGACGGGTCCCAACATGAGGCAGTTACAAGGGACGGAGTGCATTACTAGCACAGTTGGCGCTGCACTTTATAATATATCGAGCCTTAGGAATTATTGCGACCAAGAAAATTGGATCTTCATCCCCGACCGTTAGATTACATCCTCCGCCACGCCCTGCGCTCCGATGTATACGTATAAAGAAGACCAATTAAAGTTAGCGTCTTCCCCCCCCCCCCCCAGCTACCGATTGCAGACACCAGCAACTTTAGGAATCACGGAGAAAATGTAATAAATTTCTTTTTATCACTAATTGTACCATTTTACAGTAGTTTCGGTCAGCAAAGTACAGCAGCGTAAAAGTTGCTTGTCGTATGTGCACTGGAGCGAATTTCGGGCACAGATACGACACCGTACGAATTTGCTCCAACATGACGCATGGCAAGATATGCCAGAAATAAAGCGTAACGCCCGCTTTCTTTAAAAGCACCGATACACTACTCAATTTGGTCTACTCGCAGTGCTATTAGACCTACTGACGAAACAAAAAGAAACGATAAGGAAGGAATGATAACGTTAGGTTTGTTGGTAAACATTTCGTAAACCGCGGATAACAGCGACACTTGATACTGTGACCTACACTAAGTGCTGAATGCGAAATAGATCTCACAGAAATAGGGTGAGAAGTAAAGTGGCTTCAAGTGGCTAACAATAAGTTTTAATGACGCCTTCTGCTCGCTTTCGGATGCCATAAAAGCAAAACATGTCTTGACCAGCTGGATAACTATGCAGCACGGCATAAAGTTCTAAATTCTTCAACAGATAGCGCTAAATACGGTGTGAATATGGCGACTGATTTCTGCTTCATTACATAACCTGCACAGAGTTTGGTTTTGTGTCTTTTCATGTTTAAAGAACTACCGACATGTACACAATTCATTTGTAATGTTTTTCTACTGCTTTTGAAGTTATTCTCTTTCAGAATAAGGCCGCACATTGTGATACTGAATTTTGAGCAACTTTAGCTTTTGCTTTAGCAATGGAGAGTCAGACTCATAAAACTAAACTGGAGTTGAAAGGAGTTTAAAATTGATATGTCGCTTTCACCGGCACAACCCACCCATTGCAGAACTTCTCTTTACTGAACAAACCAGGTTTGGAAGCTTCAGGCTGTTTGTAGAATTACTATCTATAAGTGACTCCAGCCACAAATGAGAATGGAAAATTAGATAAAATCCGTTAGACACTGAAAATGTGTACACTGTTAGGTGCAAAATGTAGAAGAGGGCTGTACTAACACACGGGAACTGGAATTGTAACAGAGCGTCCTCTCACCTGTCCTACGTACTGCAAATAAACGACATTGCGGGAAAAATTACAGTACTCCACAGCACGTTTCAGGGGATTTGAAATTTTTCATTCTCAGATAATTTGAAACGATAAATTTCAGCAAAATTTTTCAGAAAATTTATGCTGTCTCATAAGTAACATCTGCTGTGCTCATTTGTCTCTCTGATATGGGGGGGGGGGGGAGCACATTCGTAGAAAAGAAACGAGTAAGGATTAGGGTTTCATATGATAATTCATTTTTATTTAGGGACTTTGGACCCGAAGAGGTACAAACATTAAAATTAGGAGTTTGGAGAATAACTCACACAGCCTACTGCCACATTTCAGTGTGTTCTAGTTATACATATCTGTTTTTTGTTGTTATTTTTGTTACCGTTGTTATTTTTTCTTCTCCTCATCCTCGTTCTTCTTACTGTTGTTATTTTACCTTGTTTTGCAAAGAATTTATTATTTATGAGCAGATTTTGTCTAGGTGAATTTGTCGGATATAACATCAAAGCAATTGTTAACTTATCACTGTGTTTCGCATTCGACGTGTAGGCATGTTTATAATATAACTGCGAATCAAATTCCACTTACCTAGCTCAGCTAGTTCATTTATCGCCAATGGAGAGAAAGCGAAAGAAAATATGCGTACGGCCGCCATGTTGTTATTTTATATTTCACAGGAATTACCTTAACAGTAGTTTCATATCTATCGAAGATCTATTTGTACTACGGTAAATGTTTTTAGGATCCTCAATGAAGTGTCAGCAGTGTCGCTTCCATCTCACAAATTCGCACGTCCACCATGTTGTTTTACTTACTGTATGAAAAGAAAATGTACGACATAAGAATGACCTCCAATGACAATGTTTCGAGAAAATTGCAAACTGATTCAGGATTGGAGCTGGGGGGTACAAATTTTTATGATGAAAGAGAAGGAGGTTAACAAAACGTTCCCGGTCTGTATTCGCAGTTCCCCATAAACGCGAGCGTAGTATGATTTACACTTAACCGGTGGCGTATCAGACAAACTAACTACGGGTAATTTATTGACTTATTAATTATCTGGTAACTGAAACTGAGATTTAACACAACCATCCACTGAACACGATACTAGAACAATTCCAGCCACGTGCCATTTTCACAATAATTCTCTAATTTCCATCTTAATATCATCCTTCCAATTCCCAGTAGGTTTTCCAAGCAGACAGCTTCCAGGAAGCTTCCCCACCAACATTCTGTCTGCCACCCCCTACGTACGTATCTAGTTCACCTCAGCGGTTTGGTGTCAATCTTGAACATATGTGTTTCGCTTCAAAAGCACAGTATTAACCTTTTAAAGCCTAGCGGTAACTTTACATACGACCAGGTTTAACATTAAAAAATTCTACGTGGTGCCCACATTGTGTTTATGTGTTTTGTACGGATCTCAGAACAAACAGCAACTTTTGCCTTATAAAACATTAAGAGACTGGTTTTTATAACCGAAGTGGAGAGTGTTTACAGCGCGGTACGCACTGAGTCCTTATATAAAACAGATACTCTTCGTCTTTAAAGGGTTAATCTGATAACAATCTCAGTTCTCATTTCTTAAGAGGCCCTTCTTCCTACTGCCATGGCGACAAAATATACTGCAAAGTAACACGTGACGGTTCTCCCCTTGAGCGTGCCCTTTGACTGATCATTTCGGAGTGTAAAACAGTTTGTGTCAACGAAGCACTCAGGTGATATTTTACGTTTCTTTTTACCTCATACGCGCACACACTGCAGTCAGTGTACATTACGTAAGCTAATGTGTTCTAACGTTGCGTGTATAATTACTAGGCATAATTCGTAATTCTTGGTAACTTAACCCAAACCTTTGAAGAAACTGGAGGTGTTAGGCTCTTCACGTTGGAGTTACAACACGCCTCCCTATACAAGGGCTTCACTTTTACGGGTGCTTACCCCCTGCGTGGTTTGGTGAACACTTCTGCTACGGCGATTACGTATATCACCCTGGTGATAAAGTTTCACGCGAATGCTGCTCGCATTTTACGGTGACAATTAACAACAAATGTGTGTGTCTTTAGACAGACGATCCTTGTACAGTCATCATTATTAGGCCTTCATATAACCACCACAAATTAATATGGCCTTTATGGCCGCCATTCATAGAGGATACGCCTACTTTAGTCTGCTTTGTGACTTGCTACATTACTTACGCGAAGTACCGCCTACGGAAATGATAGCAGTTAGTTACAATTTCCCTGAACAGCTGTGACCATTTCTCAAGGTTCCGCTGAGATTTCCTACGACTCTGAACTCATTCTGTGCCTTAAACTACAGTCGTTAGTAACCGGAGGCACCGGGAGTACGTACTCTGCGGGCCCGCTCATTTGGGCGTCAGATAGGCGGATTACTGGTAACGGATTTTGGAGTAATCTCACGGAATTAACGACGTGTCAACTAATACGGGAACAAGAAGAGGGTTTCGCCTTTGGGTTATGAATTTTACGGAGCCACAGAAGCGGTCTCCCTCACAAGAATTGTACGGCCAATATGATTTAAATAAGAGCTACACTTAACAAACCCTTCAAGAAGGGTCGATAAACCAAAACACTTTATAGCACGAGATGTTTTAATTAGTTACGGCATTCCATAACACAGCCCTTATGTGCTATCAAGGCAGTCTATTCTATCTACATCATTAGGCATACAAGTCCCTGTTATGCTGGGTATTATCTCCAAGGAAAATGGCACCTGACATTTAGGGAGACCATAATTTTTGTAACAGGACTTAGAACGGTTGGGTGCAGGAGGACAGCGACGCCTTTCAATCTTGTTTTGTGACGGAACAGATTGCGACAGGTGTCTGGCCGCTTGTATGTTCTCTCTCTTTAAAACAAGTTGTAGCATTAAACTCTCACTTAATTATTTAACACTACAAGTACAGTATTCTCCGGTTAAGTAAGAAACTGGATTAAATGAGGTAAGTGCATTGCAGAATTCTCTGTATTCGCAGGATGAAGTGAAAATTGAATTCTCTTCAATGACTGATGTCGTCATTATTGACGTCAGCTGACGACTACAAAGTTGGCGACTGTGCGTAAGTTTGAGGTTACAACAGACAAACTTTAACCCGTACATAATCTGTACCTAAGTAATGAATTTCTCACGGAAGTAAAATAAAACAATATAGTTGGGACTACAGATATATAGTTGGGACTACAGATATATAGTTGGGACTGCATATATATAGTTGGGACTACAGATATATAGTTGGGACTACAGATATATAGTTGGGACTACAGATATATAGTTGGAACTACAGATATACGCAATGGAAAAGAAGCCTTTACGAGTTCTTTTCGGAGCAGCCTGTTCCTCTTCAAGGAGAAAAGGACGCTAATAAAAAATTCACACCCCTGTTTGTACGTAATGTTACTGCTCTTTCTATTGGACTATTTGGCATACTAAAAGGGAAAGAAGTAGGATTCTGATTGTTTTTCAAATAACTGATTTTCACGACACTTGATAAGAATATAATATCAAAAGGGCACCCCAGCGCCACCATTTATACTTTCCCGCCATCAACACTAATGAAGTGGCGAACTGTCGACGTTTTGTGGCAGCAGCGCCATTAGCGCCACTTACATTTATGCTCTGAAATTACGTAAGATAATATACCTTGCATGCACATGGCACTGTAAGCATGTAAACTCCTGAAGACGATTTATTGGTAGATTAAAACCTGTAGGGCTTTGTAAGCAAATTGTTAGTCCTTTTAAAATGTGTGCGTTTGAAGGAAATAAGATGTATTACTTGATTAATCTAAGATAGAACCTAGGGAGAATTTTTAAAGGACTTGAGATTCCCCCCTACCAGATGCAGGTAGCGCAGGGTCACAAGAACGCGATTTTATCAGCCGCATTAAATTTTTGCTTTGAATTCCTAACTCGTGGGTAAGAGGATGAAATGTTCCACTTGGTTGCCAGCGACGAAACTTACTCTCATATCTCCGGGTGCATGAACACACAAAATTTCCGGTACTGGACGAAGGAAACCCCCCAAAACCGCATCATAACCCGCTACACAATGCGAAGGTCGCAGCATGACGTGCCATATAATCTTTCGCAAAAAAATAAACTCTATTTTTTCCGCCAAAGGCAATGAGAAAGCGACAAGT
This sequence comes from Coptotermes formosanus, assembly GCA_013340265.1. Taxonomy (NCBI): domain Eukaryota; kingdom Metazoa; phylum Arthropoda; class Insecta; order Blattodea; family Rhinotermitidae; genus Coptotermes; species Coptotermes formosanus. The sequence continues at coordinate 965,579 of BLKM01000900.1, forward strand.
GTAACATCAGCATTCTTGCAGATCTTTCTGATATAAGAATTAACTCAGCTTCCGCAAGTCTACGACAAAGCGTGACTTCAACAAGAGGGAACTTCTTAGCATACGGCCACATTTTCAGCTAACGCATTAAAACAGTCGTTTCTTAATCACGCGATACGCAGGAATGGGAGGGCATCTGATTTGTCGGCTTGTGACTCTTTTCAGGGAGAGGGGCTACCTAAAAATGCCAAGTTTAAGTTTATCGCCCAGAAAATACTGCAGAACTGAAACTAACAGGATTCGACAACAAATCTCTGGAGTTCCACTGCATTATTTTGCTTAGCGCGAAGAAAAATATGCGCCCAAGGTTAGAGAAGAGTTTGCATAATGGCGGAGGTGACCTTGAAAAGTTGAGTTTTAAATGGTTATAATTTAAGACGCCAGTCTTATAATGTTATAAATATGGTATTAGAATGAGTTACTGCTTTTGTTACAGCCCGTTCCTCTGTTCCACTCTGTAGACAGACCTACACTAGTATCTACAGACCGCTGTTCCCACAGCTTATACTTCGAGCTGCCACACCACTGCAGCAGAATTAGATGGATGGAATTCCATTTTGTGAGAAAGCGTCGGTTATGATGGAATTCTTCCGACAACAGCCGAATCTGTCGGGCGCCAAGCATATTACGGCTGGCGGTGCCTTACAGATTACTGTAAACACAGGGGTGCACGTGTGATGTATTGTGTCATCAAAACTCCCTGCCTCAATTAAAAGATCCTTATAGGAGACAACTCTATGCTTTCACACAACTAACTTATGCATTAAAATTGCTATGACTTGTTTTGTCAGAAGAATTATTCTGTACAGACGAAGTTGTGATTTATACCAACTGACAGTTCAAACTTTAGCATGAAAATTTGGATATTGGGATGTTTTCATGGTTTTACTCAGCTCACCAAGCCAAAATACGCCATAATGCCTTATTAAGTCTATTTGGAAGGGCATTCTACTGCAGCACTTTAAGTGGTCAAGAACTACCCAAGTATTATGGAAGTAATGCTTTTTTCAACGATGGCTCATTTTAACAAATAAATAGATAAACACTTACGTATTCTTATTTATAATCTAAAACTTTAGCTCGGAACATCACCGGTATTCTGATTAATTACTGAAACACAAGGGACTTCATTCTCTCTGTTATGGGCTTTAGAGACGTCCGTTCGCATTAAACCTCAGTGAACAAGCCCAGTGAGATGGGTTTATATAAAATCACAAATAATACATTTGAAATGTCAAAGTTCTTCTATGTTCTTGATGTAAAGATCTTAAAACACTCTGTATATCTGTCGGAAAAATTCAGCAGTCAACAGAAAGAGTGCTGTACTGAGCGGCTGAATTTCTCTACACGTAATAATAAAAGGGGTACAGTAAAATCTGCGACATCCGGCACCTGCGGGACCGAAGGTTTGCCGGATATCGCAACTTTCCTGATATAATATTATACCTAATATTATCTTTTCGCCACGTTCAAGTCAATTACATTTTCGCCATGTTCAAGTCTATTATATATGTCTATTTTTGTCTTTATGGTTAGAACCACTCTTTTCCGCTTTTTACCGGCCCCTTCCATGACAAAAATGAAATATTCCAGGCACTGCACTGTAACACTCTGTAACAGGCGAAGGCAATAAAGCAACTGATTGTACCACACTGTAGTATCTGACCACCACTAGGAGCAACGGGAACAAGGCCTGAGCGGGTCGAATTCCCGGAACAGGTGTCGGTGCTGCAGGTTAATGCAAGAGTGAAATATAATGGGGTTCTTTGTCAATTTGCCGGTTAATAGAGATTTCCAAACAATCCAATACCGGACATCGCAGATTTTACTGCATTGCACAATTTAACAGCACAGCCAGAATGGGAATATAGTAATATGGCTTTTCTCAAAAACAGGAGAGGGCCTTGAAGGTACAAGTGTGTCTCATTGGTAACAATGTGCGGAGAAGCTAGGCCTGTGGTTGAAATGCTATTTGACACTAGTGTTGTTTAACGATCACGTTTCGTAGGCGGAATGGGCATACCAGCGAATGAAAAGAAAAAGTTTCCCTTAAAGGTGGGCGTGCAAGGATTTAGGAAGAGGCAGTCGTGGGATATTTGCAGCCACTATCCTGAAATCCAATTGGATAAAATAACGGCGACAATAGACTCCAGCTAAAATGGCCAATTATCAGGCTCGAAATTGAACTTGGTGCCTCCCAAATACACATGTACAGTGTTACTACTACACGACTTAGCCGGATTACAATGAAATGGAAAATGCACAAAAATAAATGTAGTCTAACACAGCGCTATAACTCTATGTTAGGGTCTACATGTGATCCTCTTCTCCAAAATGTACAAAACAATTGTGCGTAAAAACGGGAAACACACTATCATATAGGAGCGTTGTCTCTACACTCTGTAGATTTGTTCACGAAAAAATTCCTCCTCACCCTATCGTGAGACCCTTCCCTAAGGTCCATTTATCCACAGGTGCATAAATATCGGACACCACATCGGCCGGTCGACTAAATTTTGTCTAGTGGCGCCTAATATTTGTGGGACTTACTTCATATCACCACGCTGGCGCCTAGAATTTTGAGATGATTCCTGGAGTTTTGGAAAATTTGTACACCCCATGCATTTATCCTTATATCTACGCTTATTCTCACGAGGTTTCCAGGTCAATATATTGTAAGCAGTTTTCTAAACCCCATGAATTCTACACATCCCTCCCATCTCATTCTTGTTCTTTTAATGGCCATCATAATGTTAGGTAGTGACCGCAAGTTATGCAACTCCGCATTGCTGAGAGCCAGTGCCCTTACTAGTGCCAAGAACTGTGAGTCTCGAACATATTTCACGCAAGGACGGTGCCTGTCTGACAGCTCACAACATACACAAGCAACTTAGCACCGCACACTGGGTATTTCCCGTCCGCTCTGAATGTTAAAGTTTGTGGCGGCCAATCAAATAAGAGAAGACGTACGGGGGGCACGCCCCCATCCTGTTCCCGTCTGGCACAGACCCCATAAAATACTACCGAACTTACAAAGGTAAAAACCTGCACACTGCCTTCTGCTTGAAGAAGTTCCTAAGTGTACTGAAGCTTCAACATCATCCTACAGACTTTAATGTTACCACTGTTACGCCATTGTTGTTATTAGCATCTTATTGCCATTCAGCTGCCATGATTCAAGATTTCTGGTCTATCCACACTAGGAATTAATACTACAATATTTCAATCGTGTGATAAGAATTGTCTATCACGGCAATAATAATAATAATAATAATAATAATAATAATAATAATAATAACCCATAATAGTAGGGACAACTGGAACCATCGCAAAATCATTCAGAAAATACCTGAACAACATACATGCACAGCACGACATCAAGGAACTACAGCAAACAGCCATAGTGGGCACTGTGCACACGCTGCGGGATGTACTAATGCAAAAGTACAAAACGTTCAGAACCGTATTATTACCAGCTTCCTAACAACGCAACTGGCCAAATACTTCCGAAACCTGCATAGAGATAATAATGAATCCTGATATAGGGAGTCCCCGTTGGTGTATCAGACCTCAATTACATATTTATTCCGTTATCAGTCATAAACCTCAGTGGCCGCGCGGTCTAAGGCGTAGGTCTGCGGCCGAGCGCTTGCTGGGATCGTGAGTTCGAATCCCACCGAGGGCATGGATGTTTGTCTCTTGCACAGTGTTCGTGTTGTCAGGTAGAGGTCTCTGCGACGGGCTGGTCTCTCGTCCAGAGGAGTCCTACCGACTGTGGTGGTGCCTGAGTGTGATCAAGTGACAATAAACAACCTCGACACCTGCTGTGAACAAGTAGGTAGAGGAGGGAAGGACTACGATCAGTCATAAACAACAAATAAGATTATCGATGCGATTCGAACGCACTTCCATCATTACAAGAACGTGGAAAAGTCAGCTTCTTGTTGTGTGTGACTGACAATTGAATAAATACATATTTGTGATAAATTAATCAATTTCACGCCCTCACGTACTGATGAAAGATAATGCTGTAAATTTGAAACCGTTACACGCAGAAACATAATCGATTCATACAATTAGCCTCTAAGACATAAATACAAATTGAGCCCCTTATGCCCTGTAGACCTGAGTTCATTTCGGAATCACATTTCCCGACATAATGTTGTTTCAGACAGGAATTTGAAATCGATAATTTGAACATGTTCCTTTGTGTAGGGACAGGATGACTCACAAAGGCGCAGCTGGATTGATAAACGATATCCTCCTTTAGAGACAAGTTCATTGCTTTCCAATGCCAGCCATTGAAAGGGACCACTAGTCGATCAAGCGCAGGACAAGCGAAGGATTCCACAGTAGACATGTAACATCAATTTGGCGTGTGGGTGTGTTTGGGGCTTATGCCTCCACAAACGGTGTTTGGCATGCCTGGTATCTACATACGTGCCTAAACTAACGATAGGGGCCCAGAATTTAAATGGAAGCACTCAGTGCAGCGTACAGCAGAGTCCCTTTTAGAAGCTGATAGTCGTCCGGGTGGTCAAAGACGTAAAAAGCTTTATGGAACCCGAAGCTTCATCACAACAGCCAGTCACTGGAACCGATCTCAGACCTGTTGTATCCAGTCCCCAGTGTCACATCCTACTTCTTTAAAATCCACTTTAATATTATCCTCTTATCTAGGCCTAGATCACAAAGTGGCCCCATTTCTTCATATTTCTTTGGGGTCATCGATATATTCCATCCCGGAAACCTGATTTGCAGGTGAAAAGAAGCTACGCTGACAGCCATCGTAAAGCGTTAAAGAAATTAAGAAACTGCTTTATGAATGTCAAATATCAGAGGGCAATGACTGAATCAAGAGTTTGAAAAAATGCAAAGCTATAATAAAGCTTCAATGATATTTCTCAACGGGCTAATCATAAAATAAAATTGAATGGTGGTACAATATACAGACGTCATTGGCTACTTTGTAAGCCGGTGGTAAAGCGTTCGGGACATCGACTTAACCTCTTACCTCAATCTAGTGCCCAGGGTAGGAATAAATGGAACTGTTATCTCCACTCCCCCTATAGGCTTTCATGGCGCCGACAAGGACACATTTAACTTTTACCTTTACATTTTTTATTATTTACAGCTTTTGGTTCAAAGAACCTTCAATGTAATGAATATTTAACGAAAATTATAATACAAAAACACTAATCACCAACAAATGCACAAAGAGAGTTTTATCATCAATCGTAACACACTCCTACATGTTTCGACCCTGCTGGGTCATCTTCAGGGAGTACTTTCCGTTACCGTTACACTAGGGATGCACTTTACGGTGGAGCGAGAATGTGCTGTTGACTGTGTACTGCGTTGTTTTTGGAGGCGTGAACTGTCCGCGGTCCGGGCTTGAAGCCCGAGTGTGTTACGATTGATGATAAAACTCTCTTTGTGCATTTGTTGGTGATTAGTGTTTTTGTATGATATAGTGCACGCACATGGAACACAGAAACCTGTAACAATTGGGTGCCCAGGCAGACTGACACACACTGAGGTCAAATAATACATGTTCGCTAAGCGGCAGACGATTAACAACTATAAAGCACATGCTCTGAATAAGTTGAGAAATGTCGGTGCTACGTGAACATTACCTTTGCGACTGTGTGTTGTGCTATCCAGCTTTGTAATATTGGTTGAGCCAAAGCTATCAAGTCTTTCATGCATAGAACTACGGACATTTACATATATACACTTCAATGAGGGCATTACGAGACGTTCCAATCCTGTTTCTATTACTTTTCGTACAAATTCGAAGACTTTATAAAACGGCTTCTTTTATTATTAGCAAAATTATATATACATATATATAAATGTTTATTCTGTAATATGGCATGTAACTGTATAGATTAAAAACAAGAATATAAGCAATAAATAATCGGTTAAAAATCTTAGTTAACAATGCACAGAAAGCCCAAAAAATCCTGCCCAAAATGCAATGTGAAAATAAGGAGGCATCCCATTTTGCTGGAATAACAGGACAATAGGATGATCTTATTCGAAAATTGGCAGGAGAAATTCGTACAACATATTTACGTACACTAACCCTGTCACAGCTCTTTCGGGGGGGGGGGGGGGTGGATAAAAAAGGCCTTTAAAGTTAAACTTTGTACTTTTAATCGCTGCATATGGATTGTTGCTCCCCAAAATTCTAATGTCGGTAATATGCCTTGACACTAATCACTATATTGCCTGAAATAATTTCGTTGTCTTAAAGTTAAAAAAAAATGTCACAGGAAGATGTGCAGTGAACTTCTTTTTATCGGGCTTCATTTGATGAAACGGTTGGTATTCGTAACGTGTAAACCTCAAACGAGTTTGCAAAATTTTGTGCTCTGTCGATTGTGGCATGACTAATTTTCTGGAAACTTATCTTGTTTATTTGCGTGGACAGCGAACAAAAGACGATCAGATTTCAACTTAGCTTCAGTTTTCCAGGGCCTTTCTCTTTACCGATACAGAGGTCACTCAACAACTTGTGTCGCTTGTGGATGGACATTTGCGTCGGTGATTCCCTGCCAGACTCCGTACTACGTATCAGTTGCACTCTGACAAGAGATTTCGTTACGTCACACGAAATCACACACTTCGCTTTCTCCACTTGAGACTCCATTTTCCACAACTGCGGTGTTAGCGCCACTGGTGGCAAGAACTGGAAACTGAAGTAGCGCATTTTGAAAACCTGATCGTATACCCACTTGAATATGTTTATTAATCGTTCCTGTGTCTCTTATTTCTTGAGAAAAACTGTGTTCAAATCCTCACATTTCATGTGTTCAGCCTGCATTTTCGAAGCGATTCCACTTCATATGTATGTAAAGTTTGAGTAGGTCAGTACGAGTAAAAATTAAACTTGCCAAGACCCTCCGTTCAAAAACAAATTCTATAGAAATTCAGTAAAGAGTTTCGGAAATGAAAGGTAGAACGGATGGACAGACATGACTTCCGGTAGGTCTGCGAATTTCTTGCTGTACAGTTTCAGACACCTTCCAATCAGCTGCTTCTCTTGCTCAGAGGTACTAAAGTTACGTGACTTTAGCTTCATAAATTTTTCCCTCCACAAAGCCAGTTGCTTTTTTCCCCCTTTCAGAAGCAACATGAAAATAACCGGGATTTACTGTAGCATGGATGTATTAATTTTTCAGAGATAAAAGCTGAAGGCATATTTATTTTAAGTTGCGTTTCCATTTGGTTTGCTTTTCCCCCCAAGGAGTTAAGGGACAGGTAACATCCCTGAACGTATGATAGCAGCAGATGTTAGTTTTTATCGGCTGAATGGGTCTACACAATAATCTGACGCATTTTCAGAGAGTTCAAAAAGCTGAACTGGAATTAAGCGTTTCCACCTAATACTGAGATCGTAGTCCTACATTTAAATCTGCACGTTTCGTGCATACTTTTATTAAGCATTAGTAAAACACACACATATAGCAATCTACTGGCCTAATTTTGTTATTGAATGTTATAAATTAAGTCTTTTCAACACATTAGCAACCATAAGCTTTTCCAGCAAAATCCGGCGTCGGGGGGTTTATTACCCTCTAGCTCTCATAGTGCCTCCCGTAACAGTGTCTCACCTCCCAAGTAAGAATACCAGTGTTCCTTCCATCTCGATATTCACACATCTGCTGTATTGGTAATTACAATTACAAAGCAGGGGTAGCCCCAAAACGGGGACAGACATGCAGAAGTGACCACAAGCAAGCTCAGGCGGGATTTTGCCTCTGATCCCGCACTGGGGATGTCGGCCCATATGTAAGGAATTCGAAGCTTACAAATAAATACAAAATTTTTATCTTATAGTGCTGGATATGACCGTGTATTTCCTTATTCAATGTACAAATTAAAAACCAACAACATTAGAAGCGTTTTCCTGTAAACAGTGATTTTGTTTGGTTTTTAATTTGTATATTAATAACTGTGTTAATTACTTTCCTTGAAAACAAACTACAAACCAGACACAATGTCAAAGGACGGATAAAATTATGTAATATTCCTAGTCACCTTTTATTAAGCATTGGTAAAACACACACGTATAGTAATCTACTGGCTTAATTTTGTTATTGAATGTTATAGGGCAGGCCATGCAAGCAAACGCGATGGCAAAAACACACGTGTGTATAAACTCATGTACTTGTGTCTGTCTTACACGTTGATTTGCCAACCAACTGGCGGATTATCATGAAATTTAGCACTTTAATTTCATACCGAAAAAACATGAACACGGAGGCTACGGAACTTCTGGGGCTAAAGATGAAAAAAGCGCCAGTTGACGCACGTCCCTACACTTTGTGTGATAAGAAATCCGAGAAACTTATTTCCGTGGACGTACTTTCCTCTAAATGCTTTCCTATTGATGGCGGTTACTTACGAATAGTTGGAATAAGGCACGTGGAATGCACACAAATTTTGCCAGAGAAACTGAAGGGGAGAGATCATTCGAAAAATCTAAGCAAAGATGATAGGGAAAAATTAAAATAAATCTGAAAGAATAATAAATAGACCGACTATCATAACTCAGTTTTTTTATTCATTTAATATTTAATACAAAATGTTTCAGCCTGTGTGGCCACCATCAGTTGTTAAAATTATACAGTAAATTAATTAGAGGAAGGTTAAATGCAACAGTAAGGTCAAAGATCATACAGGCCGAAATGGGTTGTATTAAATATCAAACAACTAAACATACTGAGTCGTGATCGACGGTCTATTTATTACTGCAATACACAAATGTTACAATGCGATGTACAAACCAAAGTTTGATTAAAAACAATTAAGACGGTCAGGCCCGGATTGGATTTATCTGACTCAAGGAGAGGATCTACTAGCGGGTTCTTACAAGCATGGTTATAAGATTTTAGATTAAAAAAAAAGCGGGAAATTTCTCGACCAGCAAAGCCACTGTAGGTATTTCAAGGACGCCTATCAATGGAGTTAATTAGCTACTACGTTTTTTCTTCCAATGGCGCAACGGCCCCAACTGGGTCAGGGCCCCATCATTATTGAGGCTTCACGATCACACTCAGACACACCACACTAGGTAAGGACTCCTCTGGACGAGTGATCAGCCCGTCGCAGAGACCTCTACCTGACAACACACAACATTCACAAGAGACAGACTTCCATGCCGCCCAGAAGGATTCGAACCCGCAGTCCCAGGAAGAGAACGGCCGCAGACTCACGTCTTAGGCAACGCGGTTACTGGACTCGGCGATTAGCTGTCACACCGAATAATACACCATATCTTTCAAATCTGATGATATACGTGTCGCGAAGGAATACAGGGTGATGATCTGTCCGTACAGTCTCACATGTGTGAAGCAGGCTAACGCTACAAAACACTGGTCATGATTACGTCACTGAATGGCTGGAACAATTTTTGGTGGTAGAGAAACAACGGCATTTTGCAGGGGGGAAAACATTGGCACTGTTGACATTTGCCTATAGGGACTACACAGATGTTTCTGATTATTTCCATTTTACACAGCACACTGTAAAAGCCGGGGCTATGAATCCTGTTCCCGTCATTTGACTACAAAATCTATGGATTCTGAAAATGTCATTGCTGAACACATCTAGCGTAAATACAAATAAATGTCAGCTCACTAAACAAACACGTCATGTTATAACAATAAATTGGTGTTCATGTGCCCTTGGCATTCGAGAGTTTCTTTTCCGACACTACTTAATCCGAAACTCCATCGTACGGGATCTTCTTAAGCTGGTAATGTTTATTCACTTAATTCAATATTATCTTAATAATCAAATATAAGTTGTGATTTTATGGTATCTATAATAAAGAAGTACATACTAAGTGGATACAACAGAAAAATGGTCACTAAAATTGCAGCTAGTCAGTCGACCAAGTAATTCGTTACATTTATGAAACACAGTAGCTCATTTCCTACCAGCTACCTCCATGGACCAGAACTCTTCTTGGGACATTAACAGTTTCTCCGCTAGTGAAGAAATTCCCCGCATTTAAAGGAATCCGAAGTTAATTTCCCAGTTCACAAAAGCCCGTCACTTATCCCTACTAGATGTGTCCGATCCACGCCACTCCGTCCTCCATGTTTCAAGATACGTTTTAAGATAATGATCCCATCTACGCCTACATCTTGTAAGTGCTCTCTTTCCTTCAAGTTTTCCCACCAAAACTCTGCTCAAATTTCTCTTCTCCGCTATATACGCCTCACGTCCCGCCTAGCTAATGCTCCTTGATTTGGTCAAGCTAATAACAATTCCTTCTCACGTTAAAAAACGTCAGCACTGGACAAAGTAAATAGTCCGCATCTTGCAAATCAATTTATTTTAGGACCAATTTCAATATTATCCTTTCGTTTACACGCAAGTCCCGCAAGATGTTTCTTGACCAACATTTTGTATGCACAAAAAGTTTCTCACGTGTGTTACAGTTCCTCAGGTCGCCCTCGTACTGACGACATCATAACAAGAGTAGAGGAAGGAGTATAAATTGTAACGCTTAGGCCTACATTATGTGATGTTTGACCGTTTCGTTGTTACTTCATTTAAAATGTCTGATTATTATACTGCATTACGTAATTTGGAAAGCCTGTTAGACAGAGTGCTCGTGGCCTGTTTCGAAATGCTATCAGAATATTCGTTCAAACAGTTTGCAAAGAGCTGCGAAAGCTTTTCATTGCAGCTGGAAACTTTGTCGAGATTCCAGTTCCTTGCAAATTCAAGTCCTTTGCAATATTGATAAACTTCTGGCGCCAGCATGATAAAATATAAAGGGTTGAACAAAGCATTGCCATGACGAAATAATAAACACCAACTAATGCACCAAAAAATATATAATCTTTATTCGTGAAAGTCTCCTACATGTTTCGACCCTGCTGGGCCATCTTCAGGGAGAATAATTTTGATACACTGTGGTTGCGTTTATACAGTTAAGTGTGAATGTGCCCTAGATTTCATCCTCCGTTTGAGAGGTACCGTGTACTGTCGCGTACCTAGGACACATTCACACTTAACTGTATAAACGCAACCACAGTGTATCAAAACTATTCTCCCTGAAGATGGCCCAGCAGGGTCGAAACACATAGGAGACTCTTAAGAATAAATATTATATATATTTTGGAGCATTAGTTGGTGTTTACTATTTCGTATGCTACAGCGCGCGGACATTGCCGTGACATTTGCCGTTGAAGGGTCAGGTCAGCGATCGTAACGCTTACATAGCTGGCAGGAACGGAAGCGCCTACATACAGTATTTATCGAGGGAAGCGCAAGTTTCAGCTCAAAGTAAGCAAATGTTACATCTAGAATATACACGTGTTTCCTTGACGAGCACAAGGAAACCACTGTTTCTCCCCGTGGCATACTCATGTCTTCAAGAAGCTGATTTTAGATGTGCCTTGGGTGGTTGATCCAAGAGAATTACTGTTTACCCTCCCACACTCTGGGTCTTGTAGATTTCACCCAACTCGTCATTCTAGAGGATTTATAGAGAGACGAAGCTTCTGCTGAGGTGGGAATGTATCCAAAGTTTAGGCGGGTTTACATTTGGGGAACCTGGCTCAGGCATGTAACCACTCATCTCACTTATACAGGGTTTCCATTACACGACGTTCGGTAAGTCTAGCCTTAGCGACGTACTAGGCTACGACGGCATATCCTCAATGTCATAATTTGGGAATCTCACTTATACAGGGTTTCCATTGTATCCTTTGAGGTCTTATAGAATGAAATAAAGTATGTAATGCGAAATGGGGCAAATCCATAACTTACGTTGAAGCTCTACGGACTTATGCGTAACAAGTTTAACGACGTTTTCTTAGCAGTAAATTTATCAACGTGGGAAGAAGTTCAGGTCTTATTTCAGAACTAGCAATGAAGGGCTCTATTCTATTTCTTTCTTTGGTTTCTTGTCTTGTGCCTAATATGTGAAGTTTCTTCTTGACCACAGGGCAATTTCCGTTTGGATATCACATACACAGCCCCCCCCCCCCGGTAACACCACTGCAACGCCTAAAGCTTTCCGGGCAATGAGCAGGTTCCACCGGAATTTACACTGAAGTGTCTAAATCCTGGAGGTTAAAAATACACGTTTAATTTACTGCCCAAACATTCCTCAGGCAGGACTGGAAAAGAACTACGAACTTTCCGCTAGGTTTGGCTAGGCTGTGACCTAGAATCTCGTCCCTGGTCTCCCGAATATCAGCTAACTAATCAACGGCGACATTTGACCCGATAGCTTTAAAATATAGATAAAAACAATTACAGGTGGTGAAATGTCATAAACGAAACTACGCTGATCATTTTGTAACCATTCGAAATATACGGTGAAATGAACATTTATAGGCCTGCGTCTTAACACTGGTCATTCAAATATACCGACTTGACAGAGTTCCTGATTCTGTGTATGTGTGTAATATTATACGTGATATGTGAAAGGAAACGTGCCACTCAATATTTTTTACGTTCAATTAAACAACTGAAGCTTCGTTATCAATGCACTAATGCGTAAGCCTAATATGATAATGTAAGAAGGATATAAATTCTAATAGAAACCTCGCCATGGAATGCCTTAACCAGTCAGACATAAAGAACTAATTGTAAAGAATTTCACATAACTACAAACAAAAGAACTCGACACTTGTAAACCAAACAGTGCAAATTTCTTAGGCTAGTGCCCTTATTTATAATAAAAGTAGGACTACGGTGTTACGCATCACATCCGTGAACTTGCCAGGAATAAGAAAAAATGTGTATAAAAATTTGCATTGATTGCCACCGCAAGATGGCAGGTTATTCCACCGATCTTTATTTCCCTGCACTCAACAGGCCTACTGCCAACACGCAGACGGTGAAATTGTCTGAAGTAAGAGCTACATCAGTCCCTCGTCATACAGGGCCTCCGTGTTATGTAGCAATTGATCTGCGAAAAATACGCAGCGTTTTTAAAAATAGTTTTATGATGTGAAAGAACATAACAGCTTGGCCTGTCGATTTAGCTTATAGTCTGAAGTCTACAATTAATGTTGTGATGGATACAGGCACATGGAAACTTG
>BLKM01000900.1:983536-1072004 GCA_013340265.1 Coptotermes formosanus
AACACACACACACAAACACACACACAAACACACACACACACACACAAACACACACACACACACAAACACACACACACAAACACACAAACTGACTCTCACAATGTTCTGAGGTCATACAATATGAAAAGAACAGCCGCCATTCATGTTTATGATGTATGAGTTCTATGCCTACAGTCCATGCTACTGGACAATATGTAACATTGGAACAGTATCGATTTTCCGGTTGACACCCTGGCCAAAACGGTTCACTAAATTTGGTATGAAGCCTCTATATCCTCCTTAGTGGTTGATAATACATTCACATCACTGCAGTATCTATAGTGTTACACTGTAGTGGCCGGAAATGGACCTGCAGTCCCATGGGACACAATTTCTGATACAGCGGTCAGTAACCCGTGACAGGTCAGACTATCGCAGTTGTACCCACCCGCACGCTCTTTTAACGAAAGTGTGTAGCAAAATGGATGGTGCGAGCCAGAGAGTTACTTTTCCGACGAACGCAAGGGCACATTAAGAAACCGAGCAGGTATTCGAGTAGCAAATCTTAACTCAATTAGTTCAACTATATATTAAAATTATTAATATTATTTTTAAATGCCCAGATATGAAAAGTTTGAATCAAAATGTAGTATCAACTTTCTCATTGACGCGTTCTTTTGTTACATAATGACATATCTTTAATTACAGGCGTCACATAAAGTCACATGAAATGGGAACCTCAATTAGCAGTTGCTTAATGTTTTAAGAACACTCTTATGGCATTATCCTGAATGGACTGAAATACAAAAAACCAATCAGGATAAATTGCACACTGAACGAGGTTACAAGCTGTTACCTCTCCAATAACAGAAAACGACTGCTAATCTGCACTAACCCTCTCTACATTCAGCACAGGCATCGAATTCCATTCACTCATAACTAAGAAAATGATGTAAAGTTTTTTTATCGAAAAGCACGCAGTCACTGAGATAGTCTCACAGTTTACGTGTACAGTTTTAATGTACGATGCTTAAACAGCTTTCCCGTGCTACGTTTGTTGCTTTCGATGTCTGAAAAAGGTAAGGGTGTAATTTCGCTTTTTAGTCAGAAGTACAAATTTAATGACTCCAATATACATAGACTAATTTTAAATAAGTATGTTTTTGGTGATGGTTTCGAGTAAAACGCCCACCACAACAGCAAAATGCGTGTACTTTGTTCAGTTATTTTTTCTCGGAAGACATTTGGAGGAAAACTGCGCAGAACATTTGGGGAAACGCAATAAGTCTTTCCTATACGAGGGCAGCAATTTATCTAACAGCAGTTGAACTGGCGGTCACAGTGTCTCCATTAAGTCTCGTACTCATGCAACACGTTCATAAGGCTCAATAGGACAAGCAAAGTCACTTTAATGACAAAACATACCTTGGAGCGTCCTTCCACATGTTTGCCGTTGTTCAGCTGGATCCAGGCGTCCCAGCGGTGGCGGTACAACGTCAGGCGGTTCCATTGGTTCAGCAGTACCGTCTCTTCAGACCGAACTACTCCAAGGCCGGAACCACAATCGAACCTGTAAAACACACAGAGGTCATAAAGCGATTGGAGAAATCTGGAGAAGGCGAGACTCGAGGTCTCAAAGCGGTGGTGCTGTGGTTTCAGGTTCGCTTTTGAAACGTCGCAGAACACTAAGCATACGACACAGTGACATCGTAGATAACCCGCATATTTACCATTCAGTCTCTGATGGATGGAGTGTGGGTTTCCTTAAGTCTTAAATCATTTGATCGATTTTTATATTTGGTATTAAATGTGTCACTGGAGGTCCGAACAAAACCGCAACTTAATATTTCATACAGTCAGTAATATGAACATGGAGGACGAGAAACTTCTGAGGCGCAAGCAGCACTAGCACCACGTAACTGAGTGGCGACAGTAAGAGGTTTTAGACCTTCGAGAATATGTAACTTTCATTTGTAGTTTTAAACGCGAAGTAACAACGCGACGGCAGTTCGAAATTATAATTTGCGTTTCAGTTTGGCACAGATAACGCTGAATTAATGAACTATGAACTTTTAAACCCACATTATGGATCCATCCATGCATGGCGCTACAGACCCTTCTGGGCCCTGCCCTCCCTCACAAGACGCCTCCATTTTTCTCTGTCACTAGCTCGTGTCCTCCAGCCTCGTATTCCTAGAATCTGTAATGCATCCCTCTGGACGACGTCCTCCCCTCTTGTTCTTGGTTTTCAGATTACGAATATTCTTAACAAATAATGCAGGCTACTTGGAAGTAAACAATTACAAATATGGTGACGGTGCGAGGCTGATTATACCATGCCAATGTACAGGATATACACAAAAGAATGGTGCGGTTTCAAAAGTTAACAAGAAATTTATTTCTCACCTTACACGGGCACAACGTACACCGTCAGCAGAGGCAACTGTCCAACTTTCTCATGCGTTAATCACAATCCTTCAATGTGTGCACCCTGGGTCACACGACACACATCCGCACGGTAATCAAATTCATCCCAGACTCGGTGTAGCATGTCCGCTGTAATGGTCTGCAGTGCATGCGTTATCCGATCACGAAGTTCCTTGAGGGACATGGGCAATGGTGGTCCGTAAACGCTGTCTTTAACGAACCCTCAAAGAAAGAAATCGCATGGTGTTAGATCCGGCGAAGGCAGTGGCATATCTGGACACCTCAAAACGGAGCACACAGAACGCCTTCTCCTGCTGCAACGCCATATTGGAGACTGGCCCCGCGGCCCCGCAGTAAGCATGAGAAGCGAACTGCTGGTAGCGCATGAGAAACTTGGACAGTTGCCGCTGCTGGCGGTGTAAGTCGTGCCCGTGTAAGGTGAGAAATAAATTTCTTGTTAACTTTTGAAACCGTACCGTCCTTTTGTGTATACGCTGTATTACAGGCAGAATCTGTTGCAATACTTAATTGGAAATTGTTAAGAATGATGATAACAATAAAACAATAACCATAAGAAATACAGTTTCCACTTGTCAGAAATTAAATACATGTAGACTGGAACCAGGATTCGACCTTAAGTAGATCCAAACACAAATCAAGCATGCTCACCAATCGCCTGAATTCAATGTCACTGTTGCATTATAAATTAAATTTCATTTACAAATTTGTAGTACTAGACGTTCGCAAGAGGAGCGTGGCCTCGGCATGTCGGCCCAAAATTTTGAACATCTTGATATCATACTACGATGGCAAGGTACAAATTATTTTACATACAGGCTACAAAGGATTAACGTTAACTGCACACAAATAGCGAGTTGCGGTTCTAATCTAGAGCGTAACTAAAATAAATTCAGACTACAAAGACAAGTCATTTAACATGAGAGCTCTCTTAAAATCACGGCGAGGGCTGTTAAAACAATCAGGTTCACTGAACCCCCAACATCGTTTCCGGCTACTTAAAAGTGCGTACTCGTAAGTCCTTAGAATCTCCGCTCGGAAACCGACAATCCTAGTTGTGGGTTTTCTTAGACTTTTCTACCTCACTTCAAGCCACGAAAGCCCTGTACACGCACAATATCCTTTATAGTTGCTCCTCCACAGTCACCCTTCGCCTGACGCTGTAAAACCTACGTAATTCAGTAATATAAGAAACATCTTCCCCAATTTGTGGGGCCAACAAGTACGCCTGTCATCAGCAAATTTCGCGGAATTACATTTATTTTTGTGTCGCGGTTGCGGTTAGGAATATAGAAAAAATTACACGCTGAGCAGCTGCATGACTTGTACTGTTCACATAACAACAGGCAAATTTAAATTACGGTTAATGAGATAAGGGGGGGGGGGGGAATGTATAATTCACTGAGGAAACGAGAAGCATTAAAAGATTCTAGTGATGAAATTTCAACGGAAAATACAACTTTTGAGACGGAGACGCAGATGTAGAGATAATTCTAAATTAGGTCAAAGAAGCTATTCGTTCTAACAGTATGATTTTGTGAATTGGGTAATGAAGCTTCGGGTACAGTGAGAAACGTGAAATTTATTGAGCAACTGAACGATTGTCGTCTTTTTCAAGAAGTATTCAGCTTTTCTGAACTGTGTTCGACTGGGTTTTCACTGCTGCCTCGCTCCCCTACCCTGTTTCCCTAAGACTAGTTACATGAAACCCGAATTCTTGTACCTAACATCGTGTACAGTGACTTCACATGCCGACTTCCGATAAGCTCACTCTTATGCCGTGATGGAAGAGATTCTAATAGGTCTAATATTTGGACAGTTCAAAGAGTAGGTTTAATACAGAATATATTAAACTTTAGAAAAAAGTTTTCTCAAATTAAACGTTACGCCGACGGACGGGCGTAGTGGCCGTGAATACAGGGCAGCATGCATTATTAACATCTGCTGTCGATGAACGTTAGTGCTAAATTTGACTCTCCAGCTGCTTCAACCCGAAGGTAAGCTCTCACTAAACCCAATGAACAGAAAGGCTCAACGGGTCTCAGTACCAGCGTGGACCTTGACGTAGTCACTAGCAGTATCAAGGATCGACATACGGTCACCCAGAGCTGAACTACATTTAATGACTGGGGTACTGCAACGAAGAGAACAGCTATACAGACTTAAAGACTTAGGGTTTAAAGTTATAATAGATAGATAAATAAATAAATAAGTATAATTAATTAACCATTTAAAGACGAAGCGTATCTGTTTTATATAAGGACTCAGTGCGTACCGCGCTGTAAACACTCTCCACTTCGGTTATAAAAACCAATCTGTTAATGTTTTATAAGGCAAAAGTTGCTGTTTGTTCTGAGATCCGTACAAAACACATAAACGCAATGTGGGCACCACGTAGAATTTTTTAATGTTAAACCTGGTGGTACGTAAAGTTACCACTAGGCTTTGAAAGGTTAATATACAAATATTTTTAAAAACACTGTAGATATTTGTCACGGACAGCAATTACCACCAAATAAAATGAATATATAATGTTATTTCCATTGCGATATGTGACGTTCCCAAAACGCTGTTGGTGAAGATCCAAGTCTGTGACATGTTACACCGTGCTGATTGGTTAATAACTGACAACCTTCGAAGGACCTTAGTTTCTTCATTTCCGGGGTCAAACAATCCACTTTTCTTGGACTGATTAACCCTAATTACGGAGGCATTACCACCTTTCGAAACGTCCGTAATTATTTACCACTCGACATGTCGTAACATTCCAACACACTTGAATCTTTTCTGTTTTAATTTCTGAAGACATTTTATGCAGGAAAAGCTTCAATTCCGAATTTAGTTCATGACTGTAGAATGAAACTCATACTTCTGTGGTACTTAGTTGTACAATATATCTGTGTTACTCTTTTCCAGGCTGTTTCAAGTTCATCATTTTTATTTGACTGCGCTGTACCAGAACAGTACTTCTCTCAACACATACCGACGGAAAGGCGAAACAAGTTATCTTCCATTCATTGTGGAATAAAAGGGGCAATAGAATTGCGAAAGCGCCCGTTTCCAGGGACTACCTTGAACTGTAAGTTGCGAACAGTTTTAGCCCTTCCATTCTGTCTCACTGATACAGTCTAACAATCTTACAAACACAGGAGAACGAACGAAGTGAAGCCTGGCAGAAAGAAAGGGGGAAAAAAAGCGAAAGAAATATAAGGAGGGTCGAGGCAAAGGAAGAAGCAGGACAGAAAAATAAAAAAGGTGAAGTAAAAGAATGAAAAAGAACTAAACAAGAATTAAACAAACAAACATACTTAAAAAATTAGGCCATAACTTTTTGGAATGTGGAAAGAAAGACCTGATAAAGCAGTTCTAAATGAGCCTGGGTTTAACACAACCACTGTCCTCTCCAGCGTGTGAGTCTACGAGCAGCCATTTTGAAATTCAGAATGAAGTCACGTCACGTGTAAAAGTAATCTGCACTTGAAGAAGCTACAAATTATCCTGTGGCACCGCTGGTACCTTGTCAATGCACAGTGCGGAATAAATAATGAGGTTAGAATTTTCCGAAATTCATTTACTTCTCAGTAAGCCTATTTCAGCGAGTTTGTTCACCGAGTCCTACGTATGACGTAGCACATAGTTCTCGTCACCTGCTTCCATGGTGATGAGCGGATTTTACATTCCGTTGCTGCTTCCCCAAAACTGTATTACTGGCCTCAGTGTTTTTAGTGTAAAATTGTTACTCTATCATGTGGTGGTGATGATAGTGATTGATGACAATCATCATAATCATAAA
Source organism: Coptotermes formosanus (assembly GCA_013340265.1). Classification (NCBI taxonomy): domain Eukaryota; kingdom Metazoa; phylum Arthropoda; class Insecta; order Blattodea; family Rhinotermitidae; genus Coptotermes; species Coptotermes formosanus. The sequence continues at coordinate 989,754 of BLKM01000900.1, forward strand.
CTCGATAGTATTAGGTTGTCAAGACTTCTCCTCATTATTAAAAATGTTATTCATCACTTCGTTCAATAAAGGAACGCTAAATATGAAAGGCCGTATTTCTTCATTTCTACCAACCGATTTCTCGCATTTCTTTGGTATCCGCGTACCTCATGTATTCGTAACTGCCAATCTTTCTCGGGTGTCAGGATTTCTTTCTTGGTCTAATTTAATAAATGCTGGCACTGTTCTCAGGAACGAATCAGTAGCATACTACGTCTAAATTTTCGATTCCATTTTGCTTTGAAACTAACTTTCAGTACCATAATTGAACGTTTACCTTGATGTGAAATAACAATAAACTACTTAGGCGTAAGGACAGTAGGTCCGGGTCTCTGTTCTGGTTGCTAGGCGACTGAAACGGGCTTCACAGTGTAAAATCGCTCTATGTTCAGATATATTTTGTTGCTTGGCCACAGTTCAATGTATAACGCCGTCTGCAAGAGGCGACAGGGTGGTAAAGGGACCCAAAATCACACTGGTTAACAGGAAAGCGCATAAATACAAAAGACTCCTTTAGTCAAGTCAGCTTGTTTAAAACCATGTGGTTTAACAACGGTGTTTTCGCTACTTCATTGTTAGTATGGCCAGGCGGTCTGTGGGAATCACTGAGCCTCCTTCTCAACTGGTACCATGCGCTTGTTCTCTGGGGGTAACGCAACCGGAGCGTGAAGCTGATCACTCACCTCTAGCGCGCAAGACTACGAATGCGTGCAGCTGTAACCCACCCCCCGTGTGCCTTCATATGGATGTACTTCATTAGGCACAGCTTTAAGTTTAATGTATACGAGACGGGCCGATCCCAGTGGCCGCGCAGTCTAAGGCGTAGGTCTGCGGCCGAGCGCTTGCTGGGATCGTGGGTTCGAATCCCACCGGGGACATGGATGTTTGTCTTGTACAGTGTTTGTGTTGTCAGGTAGAGGTCTCTGCGACGGGCCGATCCCTCGTCCAGAGTAGTCCCACCGACTATGGTGTGTTCTTGAGTGTGATCAAGTGAAATCACATAAAACCTCGACACCTGCTGTAAACAAGTAGGTAGAAGAGGGAAGGACTACGAAATATATGAGACGGTAACAACTGACGTTCTATTAACCTTTTAAAGCCTAGCGGTAACTTTACATACCACCAGGTTTAACATTAAAAAATTCTACGTGGTGCCCACATTGCGTTTATGTGTTTTGTATGGATCTCAGAACAAACAGCAACTTTGGCCTTATAAAACATTAAGAGACTGGTTTTTATAACCAAAGTGGAGAGTGTTTACTGCGCGGTACGCACTGAGTCCTTATATAAAACAGATACGTTTCGTCTTTAAAGGGCTAATAGTGCTGACTATAAACATCGCCGCAAGCTAGGCCCAGTAGGCTATATTTGTCCGTCCTATTGCTCATCCCTACGCTAGTAACGAGAATACTCTCGCGTTGTTTTCGTTGCCGAAAGTGTTCTTAAGACGCGTTACACCACTTATTTACTCTCAAAAGCGAGACTGCGTTATTCTTGCTATCATGTCTGAACCATCAATAGCTTTTCTGGTTCGGGGGGGGGGGGGGGCCGGCTGATCGGCGTGCCTGTACGTCTTACAAAACACACACTGACGCTGCTGCACGAGGATCAATGAAGGGTGGAAGCTGCACCCCACTCTCTTACAGCACAAGATAAAGTCTCTATGCACTTTTCGCAATTCAGAAAGCTGAATGTTTGCATACAACAACCTACTTAATCTGTCTCACGAAATTTGGCAGCAGACTCAATACAGAACTCCAAAATTTCGGCAATAAATCCCTACTCTCATATGCACAGTCGGCCCCATAACAGTACCAAAGGGAAAGGAGAACTGAGACTATGAGAAAGAAGAATAGTAGGCAGAGGAGGAGGAGGGGGAGGGGGACTTGTGAGAAAGGAAAAGGATAAAGAGGCCCACATTTTGAGCAAACAAAAGGAAGACAGGCAGGTCCATGCAAGGCGCACTTTATTGTAGAGTTCAGTCAGAGGATAGGAACGTTTTTCTTCTTCTTCTTCCTCGTTGCTGTGTACGACTCGATAGAACTTTCCCCAACGCTCTTTCATGCAAGTTGAACTTCGTGCTTGTCCCACAGAAGCGAAAGCAGTTTATGGGATAAAAAGGGGTGAAGTGTTAGTTCCCGCCGCCCATTGGCTCAGGTTTAATCTATCTCCCTAGACTGCCACTATCAGAGAAAGTTTGAACTGATGCGGAAGCAAAATCCTCCATCCAACTCCCTATCAAAGCACTCAGCTGGACTGATACATAACAGTTGGTATATGAGGTGCCTTTTGCAAGCATTTCTGTTGTTGTTGAAATTGTAAATAAACATATATGGGTACACGATTCCTAGAATTTTGCAATCAGCTTTTCAACGACTTTAATATCGTGTCATATTTTGGAAAATGGATGTATGTAATCAGTGCATTTAACTGTATTGTACTAAGTGCTTAAATATAAAACGAAATAAACCTGCCTATTCGAATGTGAAATATAATTAGCCTCAGTGCTTCTAATTGCGACCTAATAATGTTTGAGAACTTAATCCCGTCAATATTTTCCGTATAAATTTCTCTGTCTATCTCCTGTGTCACATAACCATATTTTTTCATCTCTTGATCCATCCCGATGTTGCTGGGTTTGAGAAACGATTAGACTGACATTACATTCCCGAATATATAAAGAGAATCCACGTGTTTACAAATTATCTTAATGCTAAAAGGCCATTTATTATGACCTAATTTCACTTCCGACGTGCCATGAGTATTATTGCAATTGCAGCAACGACAAACTTCAAACCCTGTAACGACAGTCACTGCTACTTCCTGCTTGGGACGTAACAGGTCCAAACTCTGCCACGCGACTGGATGTTAAGCAGATGATTTTTCAGAAGCAGCAGGCTACCAATACACCAAGACCACATCCTTCCAAATCCTTTCTAATTCATCATTCATTAGTATTCTTCAGTTTGAGGCTATATAACTGAAAAGCCGTAATTAAATAGGTTACCCCTTTAGAACATAATGGCTACGACAGGTAGGTTCCAAATTAACAATGTGAAGGAAAAAGTATGAATTTGTTACTTAGGATGGGAGTTAAGTGTGGATAAAGGAAGCCTCTCTCCTTCACAAAATTTTCAGCTCAGCAAATGGGAACAGACGATATTAAGCGCAAATATTAACTCTTTCATGCAAACACCCTTAGTGCATAAAATTTCGTGGAGCAACAAGATTTCTTATTTAACAGGAAGTCTTGCGTAGGCATAATATGGATTTAAGGTTTGAATTCACAATTTATTAACAATCCCAAATAAACAGACGACTCTGGGGTGGAGAGACCGGACACAAACTCAGTTCTCACAATCGTGGCATGATTAACTTTAAGAGTTGTGTCAGAAAGTGGACTTGGTATCGCATCTGCATTATAAAACACATTTATATCCGTCTGAGACTTTCAAAGCAAGTCAGAGCACTATTTATGTGTTGTCATAGCATATCACCTTGGTATTTGAATCGCGTTGTGCTGGCATGTGTAGGATGAGGCGGATGTTATTGATAGCCGGAGTATAATTTTTTGCGAGAAGTATGCACCACACGTTGGGGGGGGGGGGGGGTGAGGAGTAGAGAAATGGAGAAAAGAACGAAAAGGGAGATGAAGCGAAAAGGACAAGAAAAAGAAAACAGGAATAAAAAGAGACGAAATGTGATCTTAAGAAGGCGGACTGGGGAAGCGACGGTGACGAAAAAATACTTTCATATTACCTGCATGTTGCCTGTAGCTACCTAGATGTTGCCTCATGTTGCCTGTAGCTACCTAGATGTTGCCTGTAGCTACCCAGATGTTGCCTGCATGTTGCCTGTAACTACCTAGATGTTGCCTGCATGTTGCCTGTAGCTACCTGCATGTTACCTGCATTTTATATTGTTCATTTCGTGCACTGTCGATAATCAACTCACAACACTTATTCGAACAAAATCCACTATATTGTTCCCAGATATTTTATGTTACAATGTCACGTTGAACACTCCCACTTGTTTCAACACTTTATGGGACCATCATCAGGGATTCACACTAAAGTAACACTTCACAAACCGAACTAGCAATCCACATACAGAATAAAAAGATGTAAGGATGTCAAACAGTTAACATGTAGGCGTTTGTTGTAAAATGGTTCCGTGTATACAGCGTTTTGCAGACAGTGAACATCAGCCGTCCTCAAAATATCGCAGATTTCCAAGGTGAAATATGAGCAGCCACCGACAGTACTGGTGCCCAGGGCTGTGGAGTCTTTACACAAAAGCTCGGACTCCGACTCCGACTCCTCGATATTTAAAACTCCCACTTCGACTCCGACTCCTTCATAAAAGCTCAATATGTATTAATAATGATAAACCTATACGACGTTTCATCACCACCACGTGAATCATCAGGCTACTTTTTAGGCTTATAACCTATATTTAAGTATAAGTCTAATGGTTACTGTAGCTATCAGAGCCCTGGAGTTGGAGTATCTAGTTAAGATTTTAGACTGAGGTCAGAGTCGGAGTCGGTAAAAATGTACCGACTCCGACTCCACAGCCTTGACGTGGACAGTGTAAACTTCTTTGAGTGCATACGGCATAATTTCGCGGCGGACAGTGGGCATAACGAGCACTTGCAGAAAAACGGCAGTGTCGATTTCTCAGTAGCCCACCCCATAGTCCAGCCAACAGGCGACTCAGCCTTCCCGGCTACAGTAACAAACTGTGCTGTAAACTGTACTCCTTGCCACAATATGTACAGATTTATTCCATATGCACTCTTTGCCATTTTGAATGTATCACTGTTACTGATGTTGCTTGATTAACCTTTTAAAGCCTAGCGGTAACTTTACGTACCACCACGTTTAACATTACAAAATTCTACGTGATTCCCACATTGCGTTTATGTGTTTTGTACGGATCTCAGAACAAACAGCAACTTTTGCCTTATAAAACATTAAGAGACTGGTTTTTATAACCGAAGTGGAGAGTGTTTACAGCGCGGTACGCACTGAGTCCTTATATAAAACAGATACGCTTCGTCTTTAAAGGGTTAACGACCGAGCCGGTGCTGCCGAGTCCTGCAGCACCACGTATGCGAGACCTAAACCTCATAACGGTGTAGGTGAGGATGTAGGTCTGCCGGGACACGACCTTGCGTCCTTAAGTGATCGTTCCCCTACGTTCTTCTTGGACTGCGTGACCCTCAGAAATACACGTGCTACTGATACTGACTGCGTAGTTTGCAACTGACCTTCGCAGTTGTTTGCACTACCGAAAGCCAGCCGTCTCTTCTTTGTGACCAGTGACGGATGTATTCCAATTAAAAATAAATTGGACTGAAGTGCAGTCATTATAACGTCGTGAAAGGGAATGGATATTTCATACCGCCAAAGCGAGTGCTGTTCTAACCGAGGAGTGTAATGTTATGGTTGACAGTAGGGAATTAATTGGCAACACACACTAGCTGATACTACAGACGAGGTGTCGCATAAACCAGTGTCATTATAAGCGGGCTAGACTCTATGTGACTTTAGCTTGTTCTAAATGAAACGCCTGACGTAAAGCGACCAGTATGTGTTAAAAGATTAGGTCATGCAGTGACAGAGACTCATGTTTGTGACAAGGTCTATATGTTTTCCCCCCGACAGTCGTCGCGAGTGTTATGGGACTCTACCCACGCTGTGCAGGTCAACTGCAACTCTTGAGTAAGGAAAAGTACGTCCTTAAGGAACGTCGGGAACCACTTAGCTAAACAGCATTACACCCTAGACGAGCTGAATATTCAGGTCTCTAGTCATTACTTTTCTTTGCGTTTCATTAGGCATAAACACTACGCATGTGGAAAAGGGTTTAAAATGAAAAGTGTATATCACAAGCAGATATACACTTTGTCTCTTTATATGACGAATCACCTTTAACAGAACGACACAATTCGATTTACGTCACATTAAAGAAAAGTTAAAATTAGGTAGGTAAAAACAAAAATTAAGTTTTTTTCGACAGGTTTTAGGGACTGCCGTCAACACTTAAGTTAATATACAATACATAATACAGACGCAGATGGACCACGTTCACATGTCACACCTAAAAATTCAGAGTAGGAAATTAATTTGGTACTGAGTTTATTCTGCCAGAAGTGCAATTCTGAGCCTCAGCCAATACGTATCTCAGTTTCGTCGGGCTAAAAACCACACATTTGTCAACGTAATTTTTTTTTTCACGGCAAGCAGAGGGCGTCTCTGATGACGCCAGGACACAAAAGACGTTTGAAAATGGAACGATATATTACAACGGTAAGGTATTGTCATGAGGATGCAGCTAGATGGATCTGTCTTGTGTGGTGAAGATACTGAATAATTCATTGCCATAACACTAGCTTTCCTTGAAAAATAGATACATAAAAACAAAGTTATATCATGAATGACATAAATAAAAAAAAGTCACTATGGAGTCCGTCACAGTATAAGATACGTAAAAAAAACCGAATCGCTAACATTCAAATAAGTGGTCTAGTTTCCTTTCACTGAGTAACCATGATATATCAACAGTCAATAAACTGGCCGTCCATTGTACTTCCTTTTATGTCAGGCGTATTTCCGATGTACAAGAAACCTTTCAGAGCCCTGACCGACTTTCACGGCACTACTTCTTTTATACCATCCCCACTGGCTAATAAATTCTACAAAATTAAAAATCGAATGTTCAATATGATAATACAGGGTCTTCATCTCACGTGGTGACTAAAGTTTGCTACTTCCCACCGCCATTACGTCGCGCGTTTTGGCGATCGGCTAAGTGGAACACCTGTCTATGGTATGCAAGCTGCCAGGAAGCGACAAAAGACAGTCGCCAGATAAAATAACGAGTCTATACCAAAGAACGCAAATGGGCACAATTCTGAATCAGCTCCATGGCGAAACTTGCATTCCCTACCCATGTGGCACAAGCCATGCAAGTTTGGTCAAAATCGGTGGCAATGAAGGGCACTTTACTCGTGACGCCGAAGCAGTTTTTCATCCCTATCTCGCCTATCATTGCAGCGGGGTTACCGCAACGTCATACCTGGCACTCCCCGCCCATGCACTAAAAGCAGTGCTTGTTTGGTCGAAATTGGTCGGTAATGAAGGCCTGTACTGTGCAGTACAACTCCAGTCATCAGTAGCACCCTCAAGGTGGGGGCAGAGTCAGTCCCTTAAACGTTGGAAGAATTTCATACTTTGACGCGGGTGTCTGCTTGAGAAAATTTTATTGGATTTTGTCGTCGCGGAAGCTTCGACGTATACAGTACATAGCAGCCAGTGTCCAGTAATTCGGCGATAGGCCAGGTGTGAACCTAGGGGCCGTATCTGGGACCCTCATCTAGATAAACACATCAGTTTTTAAGGTTCCTGACCTCCTGTCCTGCTTCCTTCTTCCGCATATTTGTAATTCAATTCTAGATCACAGAATCGGTGAGATGAAAGGATATGTACAAACTGCAGCGTGTGTCAATATGGCTTTGCGAGCGTATGATATAGTCTCTGTGTTATGTGAATCAGTGCTGAGCAAAGCGACAGTCACAGACTGTTACCGAGGTTCAACTGTCGAGTCCGGGTGGAGTATAGGACATAAGTCATATAATAGAGACTGACAGTCTATGATGGCTTACTGTAACAATGCTGAGTGACAACACAGCGGGATGGAATGACCGACAGTAAATCACTGATCTGGTGTCGCACTGGACGGATTAGTACAGGTTTCAGCGTATTATAATTTATGGTGTAGTATTACCATTTCACAGAAAGCAAAGCACGTTGTGCAACATTCAGTTAAATACTTTTTTTTTCTCGTGGTGAAGGGCCCCGCAGCAGACGCTACGGACGCACCGCAGCCTTGAGGCTTCTTGTGTAACTCCGTGATGAAGATGATTAGCTTTTTCCGTTTTTCCATGTAACGGAGCACCGGTGAAATGAAACTGACAGGGGAAAATCGAAGTACTCGGGGGAGAAACCTGTCCCAGTACCACTTTGCCCACCACAAATCCCACATGGACTGACCCGAGATCGAAAACGAGCCTCCTCGATGAGAGGCCGGTGACTAACTGCCTGAGCCATGGCACGCCCCAAACACTTGTTACTTTGCTTCCATTAGTCTGTACAAGTAGTCGGCCAACAACCGCAGTAAAGTAGAATTATACAGCTCTTCAATACAACACGTTCCGCATCCACCTCTCACTTCCTGTATTTAGAACTATATATTTTCCTCAGTGCATAAAAGCACCTACAGATTCCCAAGAAGACACTTTGCGTGTAAAATATTTAAACATGTTGACAGCTCAAATTCTTGTAACCACGCACACAAACTTTTAGTTATTTATTTATAAACTACGTCGGTCTCGCTTCAGATGGAAGCGAAGGAACGAAGGCACGGAGCCTACTGATCAGACGTTTTTATAAAAGTGTATCTTCTCTGCTTATTCAAGCGTAGTTTTGCACACTTGCACCACTGAAAGGGCCTCTCGGTGATAATGACTGTGTGTCTGAGTGTCTGAGTGAGGAATACAGACAACCCGTGGACTGACAACCAACATACCAACCCTTCAAATTAAACCTGACAATTTGCGCATATTTATACTGGAAATACGGAGGCTTCAGAAACAACAATGTTTCTAATTAAACTTAGACCTGAAAAGGGTTACCTAATTTTCGGGATTAAATAATACCCCGAAATCAGTTTCTAAATTTGACTAATCTCATTAATGCGGCTAGAGTAGAAGCATCAAAGGGAATGCAAATATTACTGTTTGTCGTCAGAGCTCCTTGCAGCCCTGTATTTATCCAGATGTTCAAATGTTTAACACCGCTGTAGGACCACACAAGTTTCCAGATCGAATTATGTTGTGAGTGCATCTGAAGACATCAAACATTTAAATGCATCAGTATCCTGTATCAGAATTAGAGGTCTATCTTTCCTTCTCCCTGAATAGTTCTGTTTATGAACCGAATAAGAACGTGGACCATTTAGCGGCAGAAATTGCGATAGAGTGAGGCAGGCAGATGGAAGAAAATTTGAATTGCAAATTTCTGCATACCGAGACACCAGACCTATCGTCGGGAAGGCTCCCCCCCCCCCCGGCCACGCCAGGGTATACAGCTTTCGTTTTGTTCCTCTTAATTTATTCTGAATTTATCTCAAACTGCGTCATTTTCTCCCTTGAAGTTGCAAAAGGTCGACTGGCTTCTACAGTAGCGACACACCATTATCGACAGCAAACCGTGACACCTGATAGCTTGGCAATCCTTACGCCCCAAACTCAGGCACGTTGTTGGCATTCGTGTCGCCGCTGTAGTCCACTTCGTTTCCTAAACGGGCTAAATCGGCGGAGGCTGAAGAAGACGTTATTGGCATTCGTGTCGCCGCTGTAGTCCACTTCGTTTCCTAAACGGGCTAAATCGGCGGGGGCTGAAGAAGACGATTCATGTAATCCAGTTCCAATACATCAAATCTGTGATGCCGTAGTCATTTCTCTAAGGCAGAATGTTGAAATGCAGGACAACTGTAACTTTCACTGTACACTCATATTATTCCCCGCTCAGTTTCGTTTCGTAGTCCTTACCTCTTCTACCTTTTCACAGTAGGTGTCGAGGTTGTTTATTTCCACTTGATCACACTGAGACATACACCACACTCGGTAGGACCCCTCTGGACGAGGGATCAGCCCGTCTCAGAGACCTCTACCTGACAACACAAACACTCCCAAGAGACAAACATCCATGCCTCCGGTGGGATTCGAACCCACGATCCCAGCAAGCGAGCGGCCGCAGACCTACAGCTTAGACCACGCGGCCACAGGGATCGGACCCCGCTCAGTACGACCTGAAATGTTTCGTATTAAGTTCCGAATGGTTCGCTATTCAGGTGACTAGGTAACCGACAGATTTCAGCTTAAGAACATTTCACTGTTATAGATTTGAACCCAACTTCGGCGCTGCACGTTCTTTTGAGCACTCACGGTCTCCGCTCAAGAGGACTGTCTTGACCTGGAGGAACTAAGACAGTCGTATCTGATAAACGTATTACAGAAAGCGTAGTATTGTGTTCTAGATGACACTGCAGAAAAGACATCTCTTGTTACACAAAGCCGTAAGTATCAGTCCGTATAAGGTTCAACTTGATCTTACAGAAACAGCGGTGTACACCGAGGACAGACTTCATTCGGCTCAGAACAGGGCCACATGTAGGTTTTAGTTGGCGGCAAAGAATCCTCTTGAGGCCTTCGCTCTTCTGGAATTTTATGCACCGTAGGTTGGTACTTGTTTACCGACGTTGCGGGATACCTTATCGGTCCCATTTTCAAGGCATGACTTCACGAAATTTGTTAGGAGTGCGAAAAGTAAATAAAATGTGGTTTCATCATGTGTACGTAACATATGTTTAAACTGACATAATGTCACCCTGTGCGACTTAAGAAGATACGTTGTGATAATTTTCACGAGAGCCATTCCAGTTCAATTTCCACTCACTAGGCGGCGCGAACCATACAAGCAAGGGAGGAGTTCTGACACCACATTTATATTCCCATACAAGTCATGATTTTTAAGAAAACACTTGGACTGACATCCACGTTTTTACTAACCTTGGAACAAAATAGGAAGTTATTTGTAAACCAATTTATATATATATATATATCCTGATTGTCATGTTTTTATATTTTACATTACATAATTTTATATTCTTTTAATCTATATATTTCAGAAACTTCAAGAAACTGTAACGATTAATTATAAAATTATATAGTGTCTTTCTCGATATGTTTCTATAGTTGAGCCTTAATATGGCGTAATTTAGGTCGAAACATGTAGCTAGATTGATAAATAGGCCCTACTGTCTAATAAAAGTTCTTGTGTTGAGGCTGATAGTGAGTTTGCCTGTTCTTCTTAACCAAACGCACTTACATGAATACCAGAAGTTCATTACGGAGTATACAACGTTGCGAATTGTAATCATGAGGTAAACAGCTAAAGCACTGAGCAGCCTATAGGTGACGTAGCTTCGCATAAAATTGAGACGAATATTACGTTCGAATTCACATCGCGTATCTCAAGTACGTGTAGTCATTCGGCCCACAGAACTACCTAATCTGGACTATGCATCAGCAAACTCCCATCTCCAGCGCCCGACTTCCTTAACTCCGTCCAAACAACCATTATCTGCAAGGTGGCTACGCTATTGCCGGGTTATGGCGCCGGAAACCCTGCTTAGAGTGCGACTTACTCCCTTCCCTCGTTGTACAAAGGAACTGTTAAATAAACCGTCACCGGCGCACATCCGACCCCATCTAATGCCAGAGTCTAAGATATGCGCCAACAAATTGCTTACAAATCACAAACACCGCCCTTTATTCCATTTCCTGGAAAGTAGCGATAAGTTTGTGCGGATATGGTTATGGCACGGAAATAGTTCTATTAGTTATCTCTGCCCAAACACTTCGTGCCTTCCTTCTGATTTATTTCAGTAGAAACATTCCCTTATACGCTGCTCACGCGTTGAGACTGAATCGGATAAACCCATTTTCGAGAATTTCATTATTGAAAGACTTTGCTTTTGCAGCAGGTTTAGAAGTTGAAGTAATGCCCTTCCTAGAAGAATTATGAAACTTGCTACAGATGCGTTTCATATATTTAGTAATAATGAAAAAGCGAACACACAATTTTGCAGATAAGCTACTACTTCAAACGTGTACTCGCTTTGAAACTTCACGGGTAAGTGCGGTAGTGGCATGCGTCTTCTCGGGTTAAACAAGACGGGTGAAAGATGGGGGAGGGCAGCCGTAAATGTCATGAATAAACGTGTGTGGATATATGATATGGTAGTTAGTCGGGGGGGGGGGGGGACTGCCAACGTCTCCACCTACAAAAATAATACGCTGTACAGTGTTACACAGGACAGGTTCGTCAACAATATTGAAGCCTATAATGTAAGGTGTATTTTATCAGTGTGAATCTTGGTTCCTCGGTCTAGGGGTCTTTGAGATAATTGTGCCAAGAACACTGTTTGAACCTCGGAGGGAGGAAGTAACAGGAAGATGAAGGGAATCACATAATGAGGAGCTTCACGATGTGTAGCCAATAAAAACCATGAAGTTGAGAATTGGACAACGAACGGGGAATGTAAGACGTGTGGGTGAAGTACGAAATGCATACAGAATTTGTCTGAAGGCTTGAAAGCCCTAGGCTTATAAGCCAGGCTAAAATTAAAATGGATCTTAAAAATATGGGGTGAGAGGATACGGCGTAATTTGAAACTGGCTCTGGATATGGTACTGCGATTTCCTGTGAATGTGTTAATGATGTTTCAAGATGAACAGAAGGCCGGCAATTTCTTCAATAGCTATGAATAAAATTTCTTTCTGTATTTCCAGTTGCCCCAAGGTACTAGACACGAAGTGGAATATAATACAACAATAAACGAAATCTAATCTAAACTACAGTGACTGACGTAACGTGGAAGGAGAAGGATACGTCTATTGCGGACCTTAATTCGATTTCTCATTTAGAGGTCGAAAAATATTTTCTTTACTTAATCGTAAGAAAACATGTATTGTTCATGTTAGGTATATCAGTCCTCCAAAATTGATCATTACACTGAACCTGCCATTCAAAATACACCGTTCACGACTGAAAACATGACTTTAAACAAAACAATAAAGTCGTAATTTATCTGCATCCTATTTCATTGATAATATGCCTCTTCTATGTCTTCTCACACTTTCCCTTCAGCCTCAAACGCATAAAGATCCAGGCAAAGTTTCTTGATGTTGGCTTAAAACTTCCAAATATCTGATTTCATGATCAAGGAAGCAGAAGCGGTAACCTAACGCCTCAGTTCCATCTCAGTGTAAACAGATTATACGCGCTCAAACCCCGGGAACGATAATTAGTTAATTAATAAATTCTCTATAATACCCAGGCTGGTAATTAAATTCCTTTTCGTCGCTGAGGCGTTTGCTGGCTTCTAGAAACGTCTCGGCTCCTTGTCACCTCGAAATATCTGTCTGCCATCAGTTTGTTTCAGACGGTCTCACACTGTTACGGCTTGAGGTGTGTGCTGGTTCGTGTCTCTCCATACTGTTACAGCTGTGGTGTACCTTACTTTGAAAGTTTACACAGTTACTTGTTAGACGACACAAGCAGTACACACAAGCGACAACTATGAGGCATTTATTTTAAAAACTCTTTAATTAATTTTATACCGTTACGACGAAACAGCCAGATCTCACATTCTCGGGCACGCGAGTGCGTGTGTGTAACTGAAAAAAAAAAGTGGCCCTTTATCTAAAAATTTGAATGTTAACTCAGACTTGATACATTTAGAAGAAAATATTGAAGATTAAATGAGATTTGTTAATAAAACTGTAATATTATGTTGAGATCACGACAAATGCTCCTGACATGTATTATGAATCCCATTGAGATATGAATTCACGTAGTCGTGTAGCCTAAATATGCTGATGGCGTTTCCGTGGTAAAATTACGGTGACAGACCAACATCGGGAAATTTCTGAAATATCCCGGTCACTGTTACAGATCACCGCTACCCTCTGACACTGTTGACCCTTGGCCTTTGCACTGAATATAAACCACTTGCAACAGAGTAGTAAAATGGCAAAGGAAGCACTTGGAAACTAACACTTGAGTAAAATTTTAATCCCTTCTCCCCCCCCCCCCAAATACAAATATTGGGCGTCTGATATTGGTGCAGCGATACGCTGTCTGTGTTTGTCTACGCAGCCCCCATTCGAACTTTTAAAGCAGGTGATCGAGTTTCACGTCACGCTTTGCATCCTGGGTAACTAAGGCTACAAACACACACTCAAGAGTATGTAATACTTGCTGTGTTTCCGCGGCAATAATGGTTACGCGAACGCGCCTGAAATTTAAGTTATACGTACGCTGTCTTATTATTTATTGTGACTGAGGCACTTCAGCCACGTTATACTCGTGTACGCAAAACTATCCACTCATTGGCAACGTAAGCACATTATTAATAACACCTGAACATCGTCGTGGGTCGGCGGGCCATGGTTTGCCAAACCCGCTGTAAGATGTACTGTTAGTACATAAAATTCAACTGCTGTTATAGTGGAGCATTATGGTAGTGGCGGTTCGCTGCTGCTGGCGGATGTGAGCGTGGAGGAGAGGCGCCAGGGGCACAGTCAACGGTCTTAGCTAAAACCTGGTTGCGGCAAGTGACCCGAAGAAAGGGAAATGGTGGGAGTAGCTGACACAGGGAACGCCCCGGCACCCACTCTTTATCAATCGGCGGTGGGAGGGAAAAGGCACTTGTACAAAGGCAATCAATATTTATAGAAGGCGGGCGTCTTCTCACTCCGCATAAAACAGCTATTCCGAATTCAAAACAACAATAAAGTGAATTTAGACATGATCCAGGAAACGAGATGTCTGTTTCAAAATGAACATCGGCATTACCAGTAAAACAATAAAATGACGTTTCGATTAGGCGCATTTCTTCTAATGGAGGGCTCTGTTAAACGTGCCAAGCTGCTGGCAGGACTATGAGGCACGGAAGATCAAACTTACACAAGTATATACTCACTCCATTTCGAACATGCTGTGCTAATGGGTCCCTGTCACCACAGCGCGGCGCGTCCTCGGGTTGCGGATGGAGGAACGGCCTCCAGATATGGAGGCTAGCTGCGAATATATTGAAGGAGCAGTCGCGGACAGCCGACAAGGGGTGTTCCTCCAGCTGTGGGGTTGGGCGATGTGCTAACAGCTCCTCGCCGTAAAAACTTACAATGTTGTGAAATATTTAGCACGGCTTCGGACTTGGACTGATCATTTGGTACGACGCTACTTCAAGAAGTAATTGCCAGTAAAAGCATGAAAGGACTGAGGAAAACCACGACAAACATGTCAGGGTATCCCATCTCCGGATTCGAACACGGCACCTTTTCGATAAGAAACAAAAGTACTGACAATTTCAAGGTTTGAACATAAACTAAATAATTTTGTATTGTATATACCGTACATTGTATCCTAAGTCTAACATCAACCAACAAATGCACAAGATTATTGACATATATGAAAAGCATCTGAGACCCCTACATATGTTTGAGCAAAAGAGTTCTTGGAGTTCTCTGCTAAAAAGCCCCTGAAGATGGCAACTCTTTTACCGAAACATATGTGGGAGTCCCCTACATATGTTTCAGCAAAAGAGTTCTTGGAGTTCTCTGCTAAAAATCCTCTGAAGATGGCAACTCTTTTACCGAAACATATGTATGTATGTAGGGGTCCCTTACATATGGTATGTATGTATGTAGGGGTCCCCTACATATGGTTCAGCAGAAGAGTTCTTGGAGTTCTCTGCTAAAAAGCCCCTGAAGATGGCAACTCTTTTACCGAAACATACGAAGGGGTCTCAAATACATTTTACGCATTTCCATAATCTTGTGCATTGGTTGGTTGATATTAGACTTGAAATAAGCTAAGTAAATAATAAATAAATCGCCTTTAATGAAATACAAATATAACAGTTTATGGTTTGAAACTGTACAGTACCTGTGATGTGATTTGCTTTGCAAAATTGTGTTTCTATTTTCAGTAAATAACATCAATAACAATGCACCACTATACACAAAACAAGGGCAGTTGATACGAGACGAAAGAATGTGACGGCGTACTCCAAATTTACATACACATTTGCACTTAAAATTGTTGTGGAAGCTGCAAATGGAGCCAGAAAGCTCAGTATAAAACAAGGGATATGTAATGAGAAACGGTAAAGAGTCAGGGCGGGTAAAGTAGCTGCATCACGCTTTTGCTTATAGGAGATTTAATGGCAAATAAATGAGAAAAAATGCATCAGTGCAGCCCGCAAAATTATGGAAATCTGCGTGGCAATAGGCAGTACAACTGGCAGCCTGTCATACTGTCGCATTCCCATATTGAGTTTCGTGTCAATGTCTATCGATCTCAAAACGCATATTAAATCGGATCCTGCATAATTAAAGGATTAGCTCTGACTGGCATCGAATTCTGAAGGACTCTTAAAATCACACAATAATCGGCGAATCTATTTCAGTAGCAACAAGCACTAATCCGAGAAACACAACGCAGCGATTGATGTGGCAGACACAGTTGCTAATTAAGCTTTCGAACACTAATAATTATCTGCATTATATCTAAGGGTTCGCCAATCCCAGTGGCCGCGCCGTCTAAGGCATGGGTGTGTGGCCTCTCGCTTGCTGGAATTGCTGGTTCGAATGCCCTTGGGAGGAAGCATGCCTGTCTCTCTTAAGTATTGTGTGTCGTCAGGTAGAGGTCTCTGCGACGGGCTGCTCATTCGTCTAGAGGAGTCCTACCGCGCACGCGCGTGCGTATGATTGAGTGTGATCGCGAAGCCTCAACAGTAATGAGGCCCTGGCTCACTAGGGCTGTCCAGCCACGTTGTAGAGAACACGGTATGCTTTTCTTTTCTTTCTCCAGTGGCTCGACAACCCCTAATTGGCCACGGCCTCCTCATTATCGAGCTTCACCATCACAGTCAGACACACCACATTCGGTAGGACTCCTCTGGATGAGTGATCAGCCCGACGCAGAGACCTCTACCTGACAACACACAACACTCATAAGAGACAGACTCCATGTCCCCGGCGGGACTCGAACCCACAGTGTCTGCAAGCAAACGGTCGCAGACCCACGCCATAGAAGGTGCGGTCACTGGGATTGGCGATAAGAGGTACAGCGTCCTTAAATAACATAACTTTCATATGCAGTTCAATGGAAAATTATCAAGTGGTTCAAAATTTCTCTAATGGCGGGATGTGGACCCACTCGATTACACGGGCAGTTACAAAATAAGGACAAACTACAATTTATCACGCACGTACAAACACACACAACGTTACTGAAAGGAGGTTTTTGATGGTAACCTGTGCATGTTGAGTTCAATTTGTAGGAATAAAAATGCCTTCTAAAGACTTCACGGTTTCATATTAGTTTAAGAATACAATTTACATTGACGAAAAGCCATAAATGACAGGCTCAAATCTTCAAGAGGCAGCATGTAATTTGTTTCCCAAGAAAGAACTAAATAAACTGACAGAATAATTAATGATACTTCGCAGCGATATACTCAGTTTATGATACGGACAGCGTTAAAGGTCTGTCATGAGACGCATTACGTGGCTTACCTGAACTCGACGAACCCCTGATGCAGGAGCAGGGCCATGAAGTCCCCCGCCATGTCGTCACGCTCGCCACTCAGAAATAAAATTCCGTCCCATGCTTCCGGACGGAATTCCAGTTCCAGTTGCACGTGTTTATATGCGGCACGAAGAGCGGGAAACGCGAGCCAACCCTGGCCTGTGAACCGCGGTGACCTTATCTCCACATCTGAAACAAGATCGGGATTTGTGTAAAATTACCATTCATAAGTATGGGCGCAAATTCCTCAGAAACCGGGATAAAAATACATAAAAATATACACGTCATCACATCCCAAAACAGACTTTACCAGTACCGCTGTGAGAATTTCCAATCTCGCAAATATGGGGTAATGCGTACGCTGATGAAGCAGTGTGAGTGGAGAGGTCGTAGCTGAGGTGCGATGCAGGATGTGTGTATCGCGACGTTTTAGGTCTTGCAGCTTGGCAAACCCTCAACAAACTTGAGTGCAGAAAACATACGACACTCCCTGTATTGGACGTTAGATCAGGCTGTGGGTTAATCCAATTAATGAGGGTATTGCATACAACTGACTCACACTGATGAGTGCGTGATTAAGTCTGTTCAACACATTGCGTGAGAACGACACCTAATCACATTTAATGCATAATTACTGTGCAACAACATTAACTCTCCAGCCGCAGACCTGATTTCATCCAAAGATATCTCTCGTAAGTTGCGTTTAACGATGGTGTCATTTACTAACATTACATAGCGTGGATAGGAGACGAATGGAACAAGAGCATGCAGCATTAGTGGAATGAAACTGGGAAGGTAAAACGAAGTACTCAGAGAAAAAGCCTGTGACAGTGTCAATTTGTTCATTACAAATTCCACACGGACTACCTTGGGGGTACTGAACTCAGGACTTCGCGGAGAGAAGCCGGCGAAGACCTTCCTCAGCCAGGGCCACCGTCCACATGCGGTGACTGAAAGTTCATCTCACCCGCTTCAACTCCATATGTACTTCCGCACCATCGCGGGCCACAAAGGTGACGGTCGAGAATGCCGCTTCATATTCGGGAGATCCTGGGTTCAAATCTCGGCCCGTAGACCGGCTATTCTTGTTGACTTTTCTCGTGTTTCCATCATTCCTTTCTGGTACATGCTACATAAAAAATTAGGTCCCGACAGCTTCAGGCTGCGGTCATATGACAGTAGCTTAAATACGACGTACTTACGTCTACATGCACAGCACATTGAATGGGAGAGATAAAAAATGCGAACAGAACTTCCGTAGGAAAATATTAAGGGAAGAGAAAAACTGGTAGACCTACACCAGATGGAGGGATAATATTGGAATAGGTAAAGGTAAAACGTAAAGTTGCCCATGTGCTCGCCACGCAGCCATATGGTTATAGCCACTCTCCAACTTAGCGCTAAATGGGGGTGTCGGCTTCACGCCCAAGTCGCTGTCCCCTAATGAAAGGCCACAGTAAACACTGACCACAGAACTGGTCTAGAATATTTATCTTTCGATTTGCTTACATCATAAAATAAAAAAGCTTCTGATCGATCTTTACTCAAAACCTGCCAGTTTTCTGTGCCGCTGTCTGTGACTCTGCTATCGGGCCTCGTTACCCGTCGCTCTAATTATGGCATTTAACCTAATGGAAAACTCATTTCTGATTAACGGACTTTGGCTTGCCCGAACTTTGAAGGTCGTAATCTATTAAACGAGGAGCTCAGCTCGAAGGATCTTACACAAAACACGACATGTTACGACACTTAGAAATAGTGCGAGCCTGTAAGCCGCACCAAGCAAGAGAAACCCGTCTACCGCTACCGAAGCTCAAAACAAGATTTCACGATTCTATGCACTCCGCGGATGGCTTAGATAACGCAATTTGATACCACATCCACTTTCTTTTATTGATGCGCATTTGTGATATAAACCTCTTTAAGCCGCAAAGAACTCCGTCACATAGAGGGTGTAACGTCAGCAGTATGATCGCTTGTGAGTTCACACTTACAAAATATGCCGACCGGGCGAAACTTTGAGGTCACGACTGATAAATGTAACATGGACAGAAACAAGGTAGACAAAATATGACGCAAAATCAGGTAACAGTAAATGATTTTGTAGCACACTGTGACCAAGTACGGAAGTATAATACTATAAAGTACCAACACAGTATACTATTAAAAACGTATTTGTTGAAAATCAAACATGTTTTGGGCGAGGCGCCATCCTTACGGTTCAAATGAGCATAAAACGAGAGACTTTCAGACCATAAAACATAGTAGAGTATAGAAGTGAAAAGTATAAAGCGAAAAAGACATACTTTGTGTATATATAGTACTCGACATTTTACAGTTTAAATCTCGTTTAACCTTTTAAAGCCTAGCGGTAACTTTACGTACCGCCAGGTTTAACATTAAAAAATTCTACGTGGTGCCCACATTTGCGTTTATGTGTTTGTACGGATCTCAGAACAAACAGCAACTTTTGCCTTATAAAACATTAAGAGACTGGTTTTTATAACCGAAGTGGAGAGTGTTTACAGCGCGGTACGCACTGAGTCCTTATATAAAACAGACACGCTTCGTCTTTAAAGGGTTAATATGGTTGAGAAATCTCAACAGGCACTGTAACAGAACATTACACACAGCTGACTTTGTTTCATCTCAGACCCTTGGCAGGCAGCAACAAGCTTAGAAATGCGCAATCTCCCCCCTCCTACCCAGTGTACGCACATTTGACAAATGCTTTCCTTGAGAATTTACATTTATCTACGGTATTAACATTCATTTAAGCTTATAGCAAATACAACTCGGTTTCTTTGACTTTTTGTCTTCGAGCTACATACCGTGCTGAATTGTTGCAGTAGAGAAACACACGGAAAGTACCTTCACTCAGTAATATGGATATGTTGTTAGTAGAGCCGATTAAGAACAGCCATGAGTCTACAGTTCCCTTCTCTTCCCTTGTACGAGAGGCGCCGGTAGAATGTGACGATTTTCTGATCGCTCTTTTGATTAATTTGGTGGAATGCAAGAAACATAAAGTGACGGAGAATCAGTACTAAAATGTCACTTAACCTTTTAAAGCCTAGCGGTAACTTTACGTACCATCAGGTTTAACATTAAAAAATTCTACGTGGTGCCCATATTGCGTTTACGTATATTGTACGGATCTCAGAACAAACAGCAACTTTTGCCGTATAAAAAATTAAGAAATTGGTTTTTATAACCGAAGTGGAGAGTGTTTACAGCGCGGTACGCACTGAGTCCTTATATAAAACAGATATGCTTCGCCTTTAAAGGGTTAATACACGCTTTTTTACTCTTTAAAAATTTCACATCCTAAGTGGTCTCCCTGGCGTGCAATACATTCATCCCATCGCAATCGAAGTAAGAACTTGTTAAGATAGAAAACTGTCTAAAATTTATAAAATGTTTCAGGCTACTGGGCTCCCGTTACAAGCAGGCTTTACTGTACTGTTTCCTTGGGCGTATTCACTCTTACGTTCCCTCTTCGTGAGGCACCCTACGAACGGGGACGGCCAAATATGATTACATGATAATCACATTTACCCACACCCCATCGACCCTCACACAGATCTGAATATCTAAAGCATCGCAGGGCAATTATTCGTACTCTAGTGGAGACATTCTGGGAGTAGAGGGCGAGCTGGACAGTGTTAAATTGTTAAGGACTCCCCTCGCAAATTATTGTCATCCATTACATTACTCTTACAGCAGAAGTGCTACGTGAGCAGGACGGGGTAATACCACTCATATATAAGCATTGTAATGAAGGGGAACAAAAGCGAGTTTCAAGCAGAAAGTTATAAGGCTCGCTCTGCCCTGTATAAATTTATAGAATCACGAATCCACTGACATTATTTTAATATATCTATTTTTCTATACGACTTCTCAAGTATAAATTGTGTACGTTAAATCCCCGGATATAGCGCCATAGATTCCGACCTCTCCATGTTCAAATTACGATAGTTCAGTGTAGTGGTTAGGTTTGTTCAGGATCGCCCTTTGTACCAAACTTAACATGCCTGTCTGCAACGTTTTATGCTTTGCGACCGCTATACGGAAAACCAAAGATAATTTTTGCACTACCGCCATATTATTATCTTAAACAGACTATTACAAAAATGTCATGTAAACTACAGTTTAGAATTTTTTCGAAGAAATATAGCCACGCATCATTTCGGAACCCTTAAGTAACTGGCGCTGTTGTCGCTTCCACCTTAAAAGTCGCGCGCGCTGTCATGTTGTTATTAGTGATATAGAAACCAGAAAGCACAGCAGTGGGTTGGTCTCCAGTTCTCACACCAAAGTTTCGTGAAAATCGGTCAATTGTTTCAAAAGTTGAAAGTTGGCAAAGCCTGGCACGCACGCACACACACACAACCGTGTAATAATAATATAATAATACTTCTATTTCCGTAAGAAAACAGATCAACCTAGACGAGAATGAGTGGAACCTGTCGCAGTAGGAATTGTACAAAAGTTACTGAATTTTGAACCACAACGTGCATAGGGCTCTGTTACAGCCAGTGCGTCATGCACCTTTCGGTACACAAAGCCATCCACTTCCAGCAGCGGATTTTACAAATCAGAGGACTTGTTCCAGCAAAGCCATTAGACCTTGAATCTCTCCAATTACGGCAGCCTTTCACTAATAGCACGAGGAAAGTTATTCCTTCGTACTTTCATACTGAGCATAAATTTTGAGCTATTGAAAGCCCCTTTAAACCTTTTGATAAATGAAAGGGAAAGCGGCTCTCTCTTCAGTTGTGCGGAATGCAGTCAAATTAACAAGTCCCACTTTACCTGCCCACACGGTACGTACGTTGAATGACCAGTTTAGCTGTTTCAACTGTATGAAATTACATAAACATTTGGAGTATATACGGGAAGTGCTGCTAGTTATTAAATTGGGGAAGCACGCACACAAGTTTTACACGTACATGAACCGAGAATTAGCGGCATGTTCCGTGGTCTTACCCAACACGTTGAATAGCTTCCACAGTCATCACTTCAAAGGCCTGCAACATTTGATCGATATTCTGCAAGTTATGACGGCTCCGTATCACAGCCTCCAGACGGTCCTTCCACCGCTCGAGGAACACGTCGTCTTTTCTCACACTCCGGTATAGAATCTTCCGACGGTCCTTACCCCAATAATATGCATCTTCTCTCGCTTTACTGCCAGCCACGATGAATGGTATACTGTGCTACAGAAACCACACGGAATGCCTTCAAACACTTTACAGCATCTACCCAATTATCATCATGAAATTCACCGAATAACACAGACCACTACACAACATTCCTCTGCCACCTAGTCCTTAGTACTAACTAACCACACGAAACACATCGAGTGAACTCCAAACAGTGCACAACACCTCGCTAAGAATTTCACATCGTTTGTTGCCCCGTAAGTTTTTATTGAGTTACTGTCTAGAAAGTTACAGACGATAATGCATTATTCAGTGCTTAACAAAAGTTGTTACAAGAGCTAAAATGATCTCGTAACAACTTTTGTTAAGCCTTAACTGGTGCATTATTGTTGGTAACTTTCCATACAATACCTCTTTAAGAGTTAACGTAGATAACACCAGGCGAAGTGGATGGCCACTGCCAAAGTCCGCACGGCCGCCACATTGCTACACAAATTACACGGAATTAAAGAGTATACAAGGTAAGACTGGAGACTGTGAATTAGCTGTAGGTAAATAGGGTTTCTATTGGGCCGGTCAGAACTAATTTTAAGATTCTCCCGGCAACTTTTGGAGTGGACACGAACTAAAGAATTCGCCATATTTATTCGAAATTTCCGAAGATAAACATGGCTAAGGACATGACCTCCCCACTACCCATTATTTTTTTTTTGCACGTCGTGTAGAGAGCCCATAACAACGGCCGTATGGGTAGCGTTATTCTGGGCACACGGAGAGGGCACTGCCCAGAATAAGTTTATTCCCAGCTTGTTACTAAGCTTTGCTCACGGTTCCACAGACTTTCCACCCTCCATTCCATAAAACTTTCTGCAACAAATGTCCCTTGGAGGGATGGTGGCTCTAACAATGGAGGAACAATTATAATAGCGGGGTTTAGCAGAGTAGAATAAATTGTTGTTACAGCTAGTTCGTAAGTCCGATGTGGAGATGTCAAATTTTTTTTAATAACTGAAAGTCACTTAAAATGATAATAAAAAGCACAAATACGTGTTTTTCCGTAAGGCACAAACACATTTTGACCTGCGCTCTGCCATAAGTACAGCCAGATCAGTAACAGTACGTTAGTTGGGAAGTTTAGCCGGAGGACTGGTGGGTCGAAGTCCGTGTCCGTCTGTAAAAAATAAAAGCAGCAATGTGATCCTTTGTGCCAGTTCTACTGCTGGTCGCAGCAAACACACAAGAATTAATGGAGCACTGTACAGCAAGGTCTCATTTATACAACACGCCTTCCTGTGGCGTTCTGCGGTTTATATACAGGGGACCGTGCAAGTTCGAACGTACGATACCGACTTAAATCCCACAGCATGCGGTAAGAAGAGGGCATCATTTGAAATTATGGAAGGAATTACAGCATATTTACAATCCCTCATCCTTTCTATCCCTGCTGAAACACTGGCTCGTTATTTACATGAAGGGCGTTACACTGAATGGCCAAACGTCTGCATGGCGTGTGGACTTGCTTATGCAGATGGTTGTGACGAATAACACAAAGTTCTGGGGAACTGACAACGCCAGCTACCCCTTAAAATGGTTCACAAACTTTTTTCAGTTCGCGACGCATCAGGACGTCTCTATGCTCTCAGAGAGACGCCATGACAAATTGATATTTTATGGCATCGTGAGCGTCAGGGACGACATTAATAGTGGAAAGTACGATGTAATATCATATTATGGAGCAGGCCGGACTGACGGCTTTTATGTAACAGCTTGCGAGATAAAAGTAAATTTGAAAAAAATTCTTTCAGGTCTGATTTTAATTTTTCTGCGAAACGTGAAAAGACCACCATTACTCGGTTTCAGTGTCAGAAAAGTCCGTCCAGTTCGCAGAATACCACTTTTCAGCGAAATTACATTTTGGGGACTACTGAACTGTCTGATTAAACAGAAAGCACAACTACGTACACAGTTTGTTCATCAATTTCTGTGCAGTACAGACTGTGTCTCTATTACATTTGGCCTACAGGCTTCGTATTGACGTCATACTTGTAAGTGTAATCTGTAATCCAGTGACTCAGAATAGCTCTATCTAAAGTCTCAACCAGATTAGGTGCTTTACTTGCCTGAAGAAGGTAGCAGAACCGGCTTCCGGAACGTCATGCTTCATTACGAAAATTAGAGTTTGGAAAAAGTCCAAAAAAACATCGTCAGTGAAATTTAATCCTGTAATTCAACATTCCGCATGGATTCTGCACGTAGCATAGAAACTGAACAGTTACCAACGTAAGACATTCATCCCTTTGTTTGACACCTCAGACAGACGAGTGTTCGTTTTCATGAAACCTTTATCAGTGTCATCGCAGAATATTCACACGAATTACCTGCCCACATCATTCATGTTTTTATAATAATAAAATACGTGTTGTGTATTTAACAGCATCTAAACACATGTACATACGCTTACTTGTGTACAAGCAATCGTCTTTCTTATCCTAGTATACTTTTTAACTAGTTGTATGTATGTTTTTTCGCTTTAAGCCCTTTTACCATTAAATTAGTAAAATCACGAATTAATGTATTATTGAAAAAATTCTTTTACAACTGCCTGGTCATTTAACTTCTGCATGTAGCTGCAGTAAACTTTGAACGTTTTGAATCGTGCATATTTTATTTTCTGTGCATGTCTTATTTTGATGATGATTATTATTAAGTCACTTTATAGTCACCATTCCCACGTCGTTTTTGTAGGTACGTCGTCATTTTTACAGTGTTGCCTCAGTTGATGCATCACCTGTTATGCACGAAGTTAAAGCTGCCATATGTTCAATGTAATCTACTGCATTGTGGCTTTCACTGTTTGGAAGTATCATCCTGACTTTTGAGGCCTGGCATTTGACCTGTATAAACGTTATATGCTCCAGCTGTGGCGATGGTTGACTGATACTGACAGGGCCACTTTCTATTACAAAAGAACTCCATGTGTTTATGTAAGCTGCACCGTAAGCAACCCAGGAAGAAGGGTGAAAAATTTTGAGTCACAATCAAGAACCTACGACTGCTTGACCGCGAAGAGAAATGCACTAAGACCAATCGGAAAGTCGGTAACTGCTTATCTGGCGACATTGCCTTATATCCCATACGACTTAAGTCTTGCAGTAAGAGTATTTTCCAAAAGCGTTGTTTTGAGATTTTACACATCTAATTATTCTCAATATTCAAGTACTGCAGACACAAAATTATAGTAGCAGACATAATAACAGCATCAAGTCAAATTACTATTAGGCTACTTAATTCATTCTGTAGTCTGTCTTAAGACAGGCTCGTAGCCTCTTCCTAAGCGAGTTCTCCACATAGTCCGATCTAGTGCTTCCTCTTTCAATTTCCAATATCTTCTTTGTCCCTTAAAGTCATCCAGTAGCTGCCTACTTCCTCTTCCTCCTTTTCCCGTCAATTCTATCCTTCCCTCTAACTTTCCTTCAATCACGCCTTTTAAAAGGCAGTTTCTATGCAAGATGTGATTAATTCAGTTAGCCTTTCTTCTTTTATTGTGTGCAGGATATTCCTTTCCTCCTTGACCACTGTTTGTACTTAATTAAATGTCGTGTACTGAAGACTGTTTAAAATTAGATTTGTAAGACTTAAAGAGGTCTTCGTTTGTCTAGGACATAGAGGCGTGTCTTTAGGTGAATAATGCCTGAGGTTTCGGGACGGCATAGTGGTCTAAATTTGCAAGGGTAGAACGTCCAATGAAGGTGATTTTTCATCGGACACTGGGCCACTGATGAAGAGACCTCCACGCACCCTCGAAGTGTTTGCTACCAGTTAGCCAGTGACGTGATACCAAATCCCAGACGAACCGAGATCTCAACCGCGCAGATGCAGAAGTCTAAAAAAAAAAAAAACGCGCAACTTGGATCATACCGTGTCACATGCCAGAATTTTATAAGATTAAATCCAACAGCTGTATCAACTGGCGTCAACTTTTCCCCACGCGGCAGCTGACGACTTTGCTCTTCACTAGTCACCTGTATTGTCTGCTTCACAAGCAAGCCTTCTTACTGCAACGCAGGATGACAAAAAAAAATTGCCATGAAACGTGGAACGCCTGTCTAATATGCTTAGACAACACGCTGCACAGACGTGTCAGAGAAATTGCCGCATGTGCACGGTGAATATCTTGGCTCAGGTGGCAGTAATCTTTGCGGACTAGGCACGGCACTTTGTATAAACTTCATACATCTAAAAGAACAGAGGCGAAATGTGCATCTACGTCAACAGATTCTGTACAGACGCACGATTTGTTACTTCACGTTCCTTGCCGGTTCCGAATTGCAGGTGCACTTCCACATGCGCGTTTTCTCTGTACCTTCGTGGCCTGCGATTTAGATACGGAAGCCCGAGGTCCATTTTCACGGAAGCTTAACACAACGTTGCATTTACATTTTTGCACCTTCCAAGACCAGATCTTTCATTATCCTTTTAGTAGTTTCTGAGGTGAAACTTGAAAAAAAAATACAGCCAGGAACGACCTCCTCATTGGACGCTCATTTCAAGCACTTTGTCAAAGTAATGAGCCAGAACTGTGCCATATATTCTTGTCTAGAAGACGGAACATGAACTAGCGATTGCAGAGAACGGACCAAAAACCATTCATCACTACTGCGTCACGTTTTGACTCCTTTTATGTAATCACCCTCAGGGAATGTTGTTTCGAAAATATTATATCAAATACTTTCACTTGTTGCACTTTGCTGTTATTTATATACACAAATGAATACAGTTCTATATCGTACCAACAAAACTAGTTTCATTAACAAGTTCTGTATCAGATTATGTACAATAACCGACGCTGTTATACAGGGTGTCCCGTAACACCCGTCTCATAAGGAATATTATCGTTTTTGTTGCAGGTGGAATAACACATAATGAGCAATATAAATAAGAGGTACACTGTTCAGGGAAAGACAAACATTTAACTTTTGCATGCCTCTGGGCTTAGCCAACGAGCCTAGATTTATTTCCTGAAGTCACTTATTTACATACCCGCCCACATACTGTTAACGACCTTAAAGAAGGTATCCGTGTTGCTACTAGAGAGATCACACCTCAGACTTTATATCGTGCGCAATGCAGTCTGTAGCATCATATCCACCCGTGCAACAGGAGACACAGCAATTTGAACATTTTCTTCGCTAGTGCTTTTCCCTGTGCGACCGGAAGTATGGGACACCCGGTGTATAATATGATATAGAAAGTGTTAATGGAATTAGCTGTATTGAAAAGATTATACAAGTGTATTCATTTGCGGGTCTGTTATTGTACATAATCTGATATGGGGCGTGTCAGTAAACGTAGCGGTTTTGAAAGGGCTATACAGTTATATTAACTGTACCGATACCCCAATAACTGACAGGGGGAAAATAAACACATGCCAGTATCACTTCACTAACATACACTATCACGGTTAGGTACTGTATGAAGCAGAATATTATCGATGCCACAGTAACGTCAATTTGTGATTCCGTTAAGATGATATTTCTCGTCAAGGGGAGAGACAGCCGGCTGCAGAAAAAGAGGGAGGGAAAGAAGAGTGTTGTATAAAGTTGCTATCAAGTGTTAAGTTATCAGTGTTGGTGCTATATACAATAAATATGATCATGGAGCACTGCCCGAACAATACTGACAGGGAGAAAATGAAGTACAGGATAAAACACTGTCTCTGTGTTAATTCATCTACAGGAAACCACTCATCGATGACATCTAACAGAACCTGTTTATCCGCAGTGAAAAGTCTGATTCTAAATGCCTGAGCCATGGTAAAGGATTACAAGTAAATACAGCGTACTTATTAAAAACGGTCCGAATTTTGGGTACAACTGTTCGGATGCACGTAAACGTACGTACGGAAGAATTAGTGCGCCTAATGTTCATGTGGGAAGTACAACACTGATATAAGGACAACGTATGTAAGCAAAGAAGTGGACGTCTTAAATAGCCTTTGTTAACTTGCGTGCTTTTCTCGGTGCAGGTCAGAGCGGTCGTGGAACATCATCTATACACCTACAGAAATTTGAAGATGTAAAGGCATGAACCTTGGCAGGATTTGTTGGATGAAGGACAGTTTGCGTAATTATGTTGGCGTAATGCAGCTTTACAAATTTACGGAAAGTAATAAACCTTAAAATACTGTCTACCTAACTTCCAGAAGTTACGTAGGTCCTACACAGGCACTCCCAAACTTACGCAGTAGTTACCCTCCGGAAGTTGCGGCACAAGTCGAATTTTGCGCAAGTCAGAACTGATTACACATACAAGCAACTAAATATGCAGCTTATATACCAAACAGTCCAGGTGAAATCCAAACTCCAACACACTGGAACCTGATCGGCTGCAGCAAAGTCGCCCACCGCCTGTGTTAATACGTGTTCATTAGTTGCATCTCCTTAGAAGAACCCTTCGTAATGTAAACGTATTTACAATTCACAGGCCTAACCTTGCATCCCTCACGTCAAGATATGACATAATGGCGTTGATATATTGCCTCAATTTTTCTTAGGGGAAAATAAATTTTAGACCAGATGGCGAAGTTAAATTTGTGCAGCGACAAGACAAAGTTAGCAGGGACAAGACAGGCAACATTTGAAGTAAATTTCATACAAAAATAATACACTACACAGTACACACTTGCCATTCAGGGACACCGTCCGCATTGGATCCAGAACTACAGTAGACACATGAATACATGCACTGCCACACCTCAGAGTTTCGTTTTTAATTACATTTTATACATTTTAAAAATTCTATTTTTAAATGTGTTATGATTTATACATAATGCCTACAAGATATTAGAAATTTCACATATTTTATGCACATAATAACTGGTATTAGCAACAGACTCTACTGAAGGCTATGAAATGTACAAATGTAATCCAGTTTACTTTAATTGGATATAAGCT
Organism: Coptotermes formosanus; assembly: GCA_013340265.1. NCBI lineage: Eukaryota > Metazoa > Arthropoda > Insecta > Blattodea > Rhinotermitidae > Coptotermes > Coptotermes formosanus. Next base: position 1,019,139 of record BLKM01000900.1, read on the forward strand.
TGGCGTGTACTCCCTGAAGATGGCACTGTCATGCCGAAACACGTCGCAGTAAAGTGCTAACGGTAATATCGTGTACTCTAAGTGCATTTAGTTGGTACATTAAATGAGTTACTAATAAAATAAGTTTGCTCATCCCCACTTAAAATCTGTCGAAGTCCTATATTTGGCACGTGTTGTAAGTAACGTGACATTGTCATTCAGAAACTGTTACGAAAGGACTCTGTGAATAAGTTAAAAGGCACTACTCCAGCTCCTAACGAATTCACTGTATGTAGTGTTAACGACACAGAGCCTTCCTTATTGGACCCGCGACAAGATCTACAGCAGTGTTACCGGTCTATAAAGCTGCCACTTCCAGGTACGTAACGCTACTTCTTCTTGGAGAAATGGAATTAGATCCCTGCATATTTTATGAGCGCTTCGAATATCCCTCTAGGGGGCGGAAAGATTCTCATTACTAGACTGCGCGGCAACAGCAGCTGGACTGAAGACTGCCGGGGTGGTTACGAAGGCTACATTGCTAATAGAAATTCGTGAACTTTTGTCTGCAGGGTGAAATGTTAAGGAAGCATTTCCGACGCAAGTTATGGGTTTAGACGCCTGCGGTATTAAAATAAAGAAAAACTGACGTTGTTGTTGTGTTTATATGTCAAGCAATGCAGCTTTTTTGCTACAGGGTGCATGGCGGTAGCCTCTGCAAGTGGTCCTAGGCGAAGGTGACTGGTCAGGTTCATGTTCCGCCCGTGTCCACTGCCTGGACCGCAGAACCAGTACTGAAGCGGTGAAGAGAAAAATATCGCCCCCACCGGAATTTGAACCCTACTGTCCGGCTGAATGAAGTCACTATGCTGTCTTAGCTATCATGAGTAACAATGGGCGTCTGACCACTACCGCCGTATGTCTGCACTGCCTCATTTACAGTATCAGAGACCAGTGAACAACTTTCCTTCTGATACTGTACTGATGTGTTCACAGTAACGTTTGTAGGACGAATTCAAATTAGGTCAGCATCAATCCGATATCAACCCTATCAAAGAAGGGAGAGACATAGAAAGGGGATGACCGTAAAAGTTGAAGAAAAGGACGAATAGGAGAAAATAAATGAGACCAGTATAAGGAGAATGAAAAGCACAAGAAGCAGGAGTAGGAGGAAGAGAACAAAGTAGAGGGGAATAGACAAAGAAAGGGGCGAAAACGAGAAGAAATAGAAACGTAAGGAGGAAAGGGGAAAGGGGATGGTGGAACATAAGAAAAAGAAGTGCATGCGGGAGAAAAACAGTAACAGGTGTAGAGCAAGGAACAATAAAATTATGACGAGAAATAGAATCAAAAGACAACGCAGACGTAGGAAAGAACAAAAACACAAGAAAACTGATGATCTGAAGACGTCTGCAGTTCTGCTTGTTGCAATCACGTGCAGAAGATCCGCATGACAGTTATATTCTTTTCCTCTCTGTTCATGTCTAAAGCAATACTACAGGCTCAAATACGTGAGACAGCCCATTGTTCTGCTTCATGCTTTGTTGTCCTCCAAGGAGTCTGCAGGATGAATATGCCATCCAATACAAACAAAGTGTTCCCAACGGGCACAGGAATGTGCCTTGGCGTCGCAATCTCAGACGCCTGCAAACCCGACCTGAACATAATTTAATCCCTTGAATGACAACACCGCACAAGTGGGAATTACATTGCGTTTGATACACTGCTTCATCGCGTCACTCTTACAAGTGTAATGTCAAGAGGCGAGTTCACTGCACAGACATATTATAAATAATCCTACATATACAGTTCTTCTTACAGGCGTAGATGGGAGGGTAATATTGAAGAGGAACTAACGAAAATATGATGGCGGGCGTGGAGCAGTTTCTACTTGCTCTGGACAGTGACAAGTGGTTGGATTTTGTGAACGCGATAATGAAACTTTATGTTGCATAGAATGTGGGAAATTTATTGACAAGCTGAGAAACTATCAGTGTCTCAATAAGCCTGTTCGAGGAACTTAGTTCCTCTCATAGCGATTAAACGACTTAAACGTATAGCAATTCCTCCTCAACTGCGGATTTCGGGTACCCGCTATTGCCCTTGTGTATCAAGCTTCGTTAACCGCAGTAGCCTGTTTGGTTTTATGTATCTGAGGTCTGTTTTCAGAAAAAGCCGATATTCCCTGAACAGCAACAATACGAACATCACACTCAATACAGTTATCACCATTGTGGATTAATTTAACTAAATTATTTGTACTAGGAGCCGAGATAAAGCAGTTGGTATAGTGACTATGCTACGAGCTGGTTGACCCGGGCTTCCAATCCCGACAAGGGCGATTCTTTTTTTCTCAAGATCGCCTGTATTTGACATTACACCTTCCGTATTATATTCGCTGCTGACAAAAACGACCTGTGTGATGATGATAAGAGTATTAGCTGGAACCTGCGTCAGCACACCATCAGTAATAAATAAATACACTTGCACTTACTGCCACTTGCACTTACTGCGTCTGCCACTTGCACTTACTGCGTCTAACTGCCACTTGCACTTACTGCGTCTAACTGCCACTTGCACTTACTGCGTCTAACTGCCACTTGCACTTACTGCGTCTAACTGCCACTTGCACTTACTGAGTCTAACTGCCACTTGCACTTACTGAGTCTAACAGAGAAACTTCACGAAACTACCCTTCAGTCACTCTAGTACTTATAGCACTTACCAATCCATTAGTCGATATAGGCAACTTCGTACTATATTCGCCGACATTTTACAAATTCACAAGCGAACTTCCGCAGCCCCGTTAACTTCCATAATTATCCTAGTATTAGGCGCAGCTGAAACTTGCTGCATTAATCTCCCAGCGTCTCTCCGTCCCTTCTGTTTGTATTTTCCACGTTGCTTCTAGCTGGTTGTGTGTACATTCGGTTGCTTACCTCAATTACAGAAGTTACGAAAGCTCTTGAATTGTGGGTCAGTTAAGAAGTTTTGAAATAGGATTTAGGTTTGTAAAGTTGTTCTGCTGTGTTAATAGCGTGTCGGCCTGCAATTTTCTAGGACCATATCTCGAACAATCGGAACCAGATTCTGTAACTTACGTACCTTGAGCAGCAAGCAGTAGGCATGTGTTATGCGCACAAAGGCATTCTCCATCAAAACACTCTTAAATATCGATGCATATCGATTCGTGAAAATAACAAGCTAAATAACACGTTATGTGACGTAATTGTAGATCGTTATATAACCCTCTTCCAGGAAGTAGCAGGTTGTGCACGGCATATGACAACTTTATGAACAATACTGGGAAGCAGACGCAGTGTCGTGTTATTTCCTTTCCTTTTACTCATTCACATTAGTTTCCTGAATAGATTCTTGCATTATGTTGTCCTTATTCTTTTCACATTCTCCTTCATTTTCTGTTTCTTGTCATATCTTTCTCTCCCGCCCTCTAGTCTGAACGTATTATCATTGCACTCCTACTCATCCTCCTCCTCCTCCTCTTCCTCATTCATTTTCTTAAATTTTCTCGTTCCTTTCATCTTATTAATTATCCTTCTTTTTTCTTGTTTCCTTTCATTGTCAAACTTCTTTATCGTGTTCTCCGTTTTGACCCACAGCAGTGTGCATATACAGGTGTACTTATAAAACATATACATGTATAAAGAAACAGAGAGGCAAAGCACAGCATGTCACCGACCTGAAATCCGATTTCTGCTTTCCGCCACATTATATGGCGTGTGAAAGGCCCTGCATGTAATCTCAGACTTACAGTTGGAAGAGTATATTTGTAAGCCACTAACAGCACTAAAAGAAACGGTCATAGAAAAGCGAAGGGTTTGTTTAAGCTTTAAAATTTTACGGCACTTCATAACAGCTATTATTTCCTACGAAAAACACAGTTAAGAAATATAAACACACTGACATTTACTGAATACATGTGTGTGTATGCGTGCGTGCGTGCGTGCGTGTGTGTGTGTGGTTAATGAACATGAAGACAACAGACGAGTGTAGATTCAAAGAATGCATTTATAGAAAGCGTTTATTCATTGTATTACAACTTGCTGTTTCTTCAGGTCTCCTAGAAGATTCAGCAATGTTCATTCAGAGTTTTCTTAAAGCTTGAACCGTGCCTATGGATGTTGCTACAAAAAGGGTCTGTGCATTACTGAGGTACGGTCGCTACTAAGTGTACTACAGCCTGGATTGCATATAAATGAACTTTATTGAGGGACAGAGGCCTTAGATTGGGATTAGCTAGAGGGAAGGAAAACAGCCACAGCAGATGACAACTGAGGGTAATCCACTAAGCTGTTTTATATTCATATGAATGAAGGGCTTGATACTTCACGCCTTCTCCAGATCGATATATCGCTTTGTGCTGTAGAGGATCGATGTCAGCCTACATGGGCACAATAGGCGATTCATGAACGTCTATGTGGCAGTATGGCAGGTCCTTCGGTCAGCTGCTGTGTCAGGCGTTATTGTTACCAGTAACAAGGCCGAGGGACGGTTCTGTAAGAACACTGCTAAATTAAAATCTACCTAATTTTGATGTGCAAATTCCCACAAGTAATTAAATTTAGGGTTTAGGTTTTTAAGGAATGTGGTGCGACCTCACAGGGTAATGGGTCCCCGACGTTTCGAAGCCACTAGGTTCTCTCAAGTCGGGCACTAATTACCCAGTAGTGCGGTGCCACATCTCAGAAGAACAGAGACCTCAGCTACGCCGGTACTAAACGTCGAAACTCGCACAATTAGAATTAAATTCGACTCAGTTTATGATAAATATTCCTTTATGGTCTTTTAAACAATCAACTAAACAACAAACGAAAAAGAATAACGGATTAGGTATTTGGTTCCAGAGCAGGGCTGGCCAACTTCGACCCACAGCACGGCCACATAATTCGTTAAGGATTTGCCCGAGTGTCTCACCTGTGTATACATATATCGAAAAGGGGTGGGGGGAGACTGAGTTAACTAAATGACCGCTATTTGCAGACAAGTTACGCTAAAAGTACGGTCAGTGGGGTACTGTGACTGTGATGCGCATGTGACTGAACTGATCACGCTGAGTCTATATGTCATAAAGCAACACAGGCTAACCGTTTGTCTGACGGATAGTAACAACAGTTAGTAAGCATGTTTGAACTTCAGCCGGTCTGTTGAATTTGTTGTTTCAATTATTATACGCTATTCATCTTCTTTTAAAGCAAGTCACGGAGGAACAATGAAGAAAGGTAGTATCATATTTTCCGGGTTCCTGGATTATTGTGATGGGGGCACGTCTATATATGCTAATGGGAGACTTCATTTTCTGCATGGGCTCACCCCAATAAGGGGAGGGGGCGGCAATATCTTGGCCTTCCAGCACAACAGGAAAAGAGAACTGATAGAGATATTGTTTCATAGAGGAAGAAGAACGCAAGAAAACAAAACAAAGGAGAACAAAAGGAGATTCCTCCTATCACACAGGGTGTTCTGTATGCAGCGTAGACGGTAACATCGTTGCTACATGAATAATGTATGAGGAACCTTTAAACGTGTGGGGAAATGAGAACAGTGCGTTAATCTGCCACGGGTATATAAGCAGGTCTATGCAGGCAGATATTTAATTTAATCCCGCCTCAGATTTCTATCACAATGGAGTGAAGGGTGGTCATTTATTCTACGGAATATTGCAGCATTAGGGTTGAGGAGAACCCCATACCTACGTATAAATTGAAAGCACCACACAACGATTTCTTGGGTATAAGTTTCTTTAAATTCATTCTTGGGGAAATAGAACGCCCACCTCATAAAGGATCCATTTATATGAACTTCAACTTTCAAATTACAGACTCTGTTCTTTAGGAAATGGTATGATGCAACGTCATGTGGGATACGACAATGTGCGTTATATATAGCAAAATCTCAATTCAGCATTAACACACATGCCCGGGCAAAGTGGTACAGTTTTTTTTTTCATTACGCTCTTCATGCACGTAACGAAATGAATACGTCAGAGCACGTAACAAAATGAGCACGTCAGAGTTACGAGATGTCTAAACACTTCATAAAAGAATTCGACAGACACATGTTTGTATTCATGCGCTCTTTGTAAAAAAAATAAGATCTCACTTCTGTTAATAGAACTCTGTTGCTAATACCCTCCTAAGTATTTTGTATATACCCGTATTGTGTGTTGCCTAAAGACGGCCGGGTCGGGCGAAACGTGTAACGAGTACCACATTCTGAAAACGGTGGGGATTTGGTTGTAATTGACGTGTTGTTTCAATGTAGTTTTTGCTCGAACAGTTGTTCCGGGTCGGTGAGGAAACATTGAAATGCGGGTCAAATGGAAAATTCAAAAACATTATCGTGACCTAAAACAGGGGTGCACAATTCTTCCAAAAACGTAACAGCCACCTCAAAATTACAGGTGCCAGAATGGCGACACGAAGCAAGTTCCATAGTTACGACACAAAAATATGAGGTGCCACCGTACAAAATTTATTCGCCACGGTGACTTGGTGAACCGATTTGTACACCCGCGACTTACGCCAAGAAAAATACTTCCCGTTATTATTATAAACTGCCGCCATGTTTCAAGGTCATTATTAAAACATTATATTTACTCTGCTGACAAAGAATCTCCTTTTTTCACAGAGTGATATATTTCAAGTCCGCGTTCACAATACTCCTGAACTGTTCCCTTGCCTTAGCCACTCAAATTTAAAGTCTCCACCTTCAACCCCTATCAAAGCTTCATCTTAACATTAACCTTCCACCTGCGCACGCGTCTTCCAAGTATGCTCGCGACACGTTTTTCGACAAGCGTCTTCATCCTCTCCTTCTTTACGCTGTCTGCTGTGCATGTCTCACGTATGGCAACGTCCTTGCTCCTTTCACATTCCCTATTAGATGACCAACTGAACAGACAAAGCTCTTTCACAGGCCATGGAATTTATCATTCTTATGTCAATTATTCTAAATCAGGAAATAACTAAGCTACGGGCTGGATGACAGGGAAATCGGGGTTCGCTTCCCCGATATGGACAGATATTCTTTGCTTCGTCAACACGTTCAGACCGTCTACGGGGTCCAGCGGGTCGCGAAGCTGACACCTTACGCATGGATCTGCATGGCTTGCTGATTAAGAACAGGTGAGTAGTTTACATTCCTATTAGAGATTTTTTACCTCGTAAATATGCGATCTACTACTGAGACGTGTTTTTAAAAGCTATCCCCTTACAGGGCTGCACAGACACTTAGGGCTCCAGGGGGTTGAGGTTCCCAGAATTTCTACACAATCGGCACATGAAGGTGGTAAGGTAGGGAGACATACTTTTACCAGACTTCTGATATTTTATTACAGGGCTCCATAAACTTCCCAAAATCCTAGCAGCCATCTCCAAATTACAGGCGCCATAAGCGTGACGTGAAGCAAACTCCGAGGGCCCACAATTCTGGAGTGACCTCTGAAAACTCATTGTTATCTGGCGCCTTCTGCTCAATGCATGTGAACTGATACACATTTTTCTATGTAAGGGGGAAAATATAACGTGATATAATTACGTTGCACGTATTAGGCGCCACCTTACAAAATTTAGTCTCCCGGGCCACAAAGCGCCCGTGACATTTGCACACCTGTCTTGCTATACAATTCATTGCCTTCAAATAGTTGTTTTATTGATTCTGCTTCATTAACAGCAAAATTAACGAATACAGTATTATGCAACTCAGTAGACTAGAATAACTGACACTCAATTACACGTTTTTCGGATAGTTTAAATGAATTTAAGCTTATGAATCCAATATGATTTACGTGCAAAGAATCTGCTGATAAAGCAACCGGAATCGACTTTCGCCGCCTATTAGCTAACGAAATTACACGAAGAACGATATTCCGTTATCGAATTGCACAGTTCAGTAAATTTTAGCGAATCGTATCAATTTAACACAGTACACTGAGCCACAAATTGTGATAACACACCTGTAACCATGCAAGTTACATTGCCTGCATTACGCTAAGCGGAAGCACAGCTAATTCTGCATCCGTGTTACTTCTTGTATAAGCAGAACAATTTAAAATAACAGACGACTGGGCAGGCATAAAATGATGGCACTTTATCAGAATTGTACACTTGTACATACTGACACAGTGTACTCATTTTTAATCGTCGGCCGACTCCTTATCTTTCGATGTCCAACGATCTTTCTGACATTCTGATGTTGCAGCCTCTGCCAGTAGAGGGTGGGGCCATGAGCAGCTACAAGTTACACCACAAACAAGTTTCACCTTGGCCATACCTACCTGCCTACTGATTACTGTTACCAGAAGCTTGTTTGAAGACACCCTCCTTCCATTTCATATTCAACCCACAACTGACGGCCAACCTACACTTAAATTGCATCACTATGCTTAATGCTCCAAAGTACGTCAGTTCCGCTTTTCGATCTTTCATGTCCAACTAAGTGTCCCACAGTTCCCATTTCACTCTGTTATTTTTGTCCTGACCCTCATCCCGTATCATCCGTGTTTCATGAGCGTATTTGAAGGATGATTTGATTAACATATTGAGTAAATTTTAAGTACCTGCTAGTGAATTAATTTACCAACGTATTTATAAAAGAATTATTTCACGCATCCTTATCCTTATGGCCACAGGTATAGTCAGTTCAAGTAGGAAAGACATAAAATCTGTAGTCATTGGATGCTGGTTGAAATGAGTTTGAGACAGGATCCAGTTTTGTGTATCTGGGAGCAAATATGAGCATAAGAATAGCAGAACAGAACAAATAGAATTAAGAATATTAGCAGCGAATAAAAGTTACGTATTTTGGTCTTTAGAAGACCTTGAAGTCTCTGTTGCTCTCAGCAGCCACTATACAAGACTTTAATAAGGCCAATTCTTACGTATGGCTCTGAATGCTGGGCATTGTCTGGAGCAGATGAAGTAAAATTAAACTATTTGAAAGGAACACCTTGAGGAGGCGACATGGTCTATTAAAGGAAAAGGAGGGACACTGGAGTAGAAGTAGGTACAGTGAAGAGTTGCACAACCTCCTCGACGGAAGAAAACTAGGTGTGACTAGAGGTGGGCAGGCCATGTCCAATGAGTGGACGGAACGTAAATTCCAAGGAGGCTGTTCAGGGCCTAGGTAGAAGGCAAGAGGGAACCTGGAAGACCAAGAACGAAATGGCTGCAGGAGGGGAATAAGGGCGCCAGATCTACGGGTGGTGAGCCGTGCTGGACAGTGGAGGAGGGTATGTGTGGGTACGGTACATACCTGTAATTTAACTGCGGCAGACAAAATTAAATCATTTCTTCAACAGGAAAGAGTAAAGCATAGATCCTTAACAAGAAAAATATTAAATTATAGACAGAACTGGGCTCGAGATTTAGAGAGAATGAATAATATAATTGAATATGATCAAAAAAATTAAAATATGAAGAATAAGATGGTATCAGTTTAGACCAAAATTTCTAGCCTAAATATGAACTAATTAAGAAACTGTGTTACAATTCAGTTGTTTATAAATTCATTACCAGGGCACCAGTTTGAAAGGAGAGCCCTAAAATGCAACACAAATTTAAAAGCAGGAAAAATCATAAAAATGCTGACAAAGCTGGTAGCCTTGTTTGTTCTCAACAATGCCACCCATGTCTACAAATAACTGCAACCAATTGCACACTTGCTTAATAACCCTGGCATATGCCGTTAAAATACAAGCAGTGCCTTCCCTGTAGTAATTTCAGACAATCGGTTGCAAGGGGGCTAAACGAAATCGTGGAAAACGCGTTCCAATAAAGCAAATAAATTGGTCTCCAATTACATATAATTTTTCCACTCGAACGCTGTACGCGTTACATGTAACTCTGACGTACAGATGTTCTTGCTAGGAGCTAAGCATCTTTTAATGTTTCCATCAGATGTTTCTGAAAGCAGAGTGTTTAGTGCAGTAGAAAATGATTTATGACAGCTTTAACGCTGCTCAGTTGTACCAGAATAATGAAACAGAAGAAGCAGTCTGTTACAGTCTAGTGACTGCGAGAGACATGAATGAACTGGCGCACCATGTATCACTCCGCGCTCCTTGCACCTAATGGATGCTTATACTTGACGTCCTGTCCATCTGACGTCCTGTCCGTCTATCTGTCGGCATGTTTCATTTCCGCAGATAGTACTGTGAAACAGATATTGCTAGGCTAAAGGGAAAGTTACGAGGGAAATTTAGTTTTGATTCGTATCTGTCTGATATAATCTGTTCCATATAAGAAGCTGAGCAGATATACAGGGTGTACGCAGAAGAACGGTGCGGTTTCAAAAGTTAACAAGAAATTTATTTCTCACCTTACACGGGCACAACGTACACCGTCAGCAGCGGCAACTGTCTGAGTTTCTCATGCGCTACCATCAGTTCTCTTCTCATGCTTACTGCGGGGCCGCGGGGCCAGTTTCCAAGATGGCGTTGCAGCAGGAGAAGGAGTTCTGTGTGCTCCGTTTTGAGGTGTCCAGATCTGTGATTACAGTGCAGCGTGAGTTTCTTGCACGGTTTAGAAATGTGGCTTCATCGCATAAGATGAGTCTTTCTACGAAATCATTTTCCTCCATTTTCAACTGCATCTCTTCGCAAAAGTCACGCCTTTTCACTTTATCTGCTGGTGTAAGGGCCTGCACCAATCGCATCTTGTACGGTTTAAAACATAGCCGCTTAAGCAACACCTTCCACACCGTCATTTTTGGCATGTCCAGTTCCCTGCTTGCTCTAGCCACTGACTTGCGGGGACTTCGCTGAAACGCCGCACGCACTCTTTCAATGTTGCCATCATACACACGAGGTCGACCAGGACTCTTGCCTTTACACAAGCATCCATTTTCCACAAACTGTCGGTACCACCTAGTTATGTTATTCCTGTATGGTGCGTCTTTTCTAAACCGCGCACGAAACTCACGCTGCACTGTAATCACAGATCTGGACACCTCAAAACGGAGCACACAGAACGCCTTCTCCTGCTGCGACGCCATCTTGGAAACTGCCCTCGCGGCCCCGCAGTAAGCATGAGAAGCGAACTGCTGGTAGCGCATGAGAAACTCGGACAGTTGCCGCTGCTGACGGTGTAAGTTGTGCCCGTGTAAGGTGAGAAATAAATTTCTTGCTCACTTTTGAAACCGCACCATTCTTTTGTGTATACCCTGTATTTAAAAAGGCTTTTCTTAAAAAAAATATTTCATGCGATAATTTATGCATCCTACTTAGACCTATACCTCTTACCTGAAACATTTATGCCACGTCATAAAATGGTTCTGATGAAGGAAACGAGAAGTATATACAGAATTTTACCCGCAAGTTTAAAGGAAGCGAAAAATTGGAAGATAAAAAAAAAGAAAATGATAGTAAGTCAGAAGCGATTCTAACGGACTGCTAAAATAATACAAGCAGCTGCGTGTTTCAGACAGGTTTACCTTCAAAGCAGGCAGGCAGTCAGAGCTCCATCAAGTGCAGGGCAGAGCGTATTTACGGTTCTAATCACAAGTCGGATAAATCAACACTTTTACTGAGCCGTACATCTTGTACACCTTCCGGGTTATTTTCTCATCTCTCTTTCAAATTTCCAGCAGAACAGTTCATTCAAGTATTCAACATGTAATTTGTCGACAGTCTGTGTACTTACATAGCCTACCTTGCAGTGTTTTTGTTCTGAACGCCTTCGTATTTGTAGCTGTACCAGGAAGCTTCCCCTGACCCTGACTTCAGCAGTCCGTGGAAACCTATGTGGGAACCACTGGCTAAAATACATGTAGAAAGGGAAGGGACCATGGAACGCCACATCACCCCTTTGACATCGGTATAGTTTTTATAGATAGCCTTCAGTCATATCCTATTTTTATGTTCCAGAACCGTCCCAGTTACGCGCTTGACCGGAAAGCGAGCGTTCAAACTTCTGACTGAACACTTGAGAAGCCTGTTTTTATAGCACAGGACAACAGACCACTGCAAATGACTTCGTAATCTTTTACTTTATGTCTCTTCTCTTCTTTATTTTTCATCTGTGTCGATAAATTATTCATTCTTTCAAAGCATCTGCTTCAATTTTTTAACTTCCTGTTACTATTTCTTTATCTTTCCCTTCTTTCAAATTTTTCATCGTATTTTTCCAATCGCCCTTCCTTGTTTCATTTTTTTCTTAGTGTCTTACTAACTCTCTGCCTGTGATTGTTTAATTCTTCCTTCTTGTACCTAACATCACAAGTTAACAGCATGCATGGAACGGCATTCCACTGGCAGTAAAATACCAGCTAACCTAATTGTTTGGACTGGTGTTGTTGAAAGGAGGCTGAGAAACTTCAACGGACAGCAGGCTCGTTCACACGTCCCGACATCAAGTACCAGCAATCACATGGCTATGCCTCGCCGCCAAATCGACAGGACTGTCCATCCACACACCCTGCAATTTACTCCGTTTTAAGAGGTCACGGTGTTTAGGGCTGTGACCTGACTGGATGTATCTTTCATGGCGTCACAAAGAGCTAGTTTCCTGAAGACGGAAAAACGTTGCTGAACGATTCAGTTCGAACCGCATTGTAAACGAATTCCACCTACGTTACAAAAATCAGTCAGTGTGTCAGTGGTGCGCTAACGTACGCCCTGCTGTCAGCTTCGTTAGCCTTCACGCATATAATGAAGCCGAGTTCACTGAGATATATTGTACCGACAGACACGTGTAAGCACTAGATAGCGCCCAGCGTGCCTGTGTGACAGCACGCATTTATTTACATCCCACACAACTTAAATATCAAACCGCAAGCACTGATGAACGCAGTCCCGCGGTGCACAACACTTTATCACTGAAGGTGCACCTACAATCGGAGTAGATCAGATATTGAATCTCTGCTTATGGGCTGAAAGACAGGAGTTAGGATTCCAGAAGCGGCCTCCACCGTGTTGAGACACGTTCTGGGGGCCACCTAGCCTCGTACCCAGCTGGTAACGAGATCTCTTCCCTGAAGGTCAAGAAGCCGGACAGCGAACCTGTCGAATTATCTCCATCCAGTTCGAAAGCCTATAACACACGCACCTTCACTTTTGTTTTGTGTTTATGCACATAAACTATGTTAACCTTCAAGATCGTTTGCCTTTATGTAGACTTGAGTCAGCGAAATTGTGTTGGGCTGATTTTCGAAAAATACATTATTTCTTGTATCTGTAGTTAATCATGCAGTCATTACGAGATGGTTGTTATAATTCTTTACTCTGGATAATTTCTTTTTACTATATTTCCATTTTTTGGACGAAAACGAAGCCGCATGTCTTTCCCAACAAACTTACCTTTAAAAGAGGAGATACATAAAACTGAATATGCAATTCTTGCCACTAGAAGTCACTCCAACTTCTCACGTTTTATTCTGCGCCACAAACAATGACACACGGCTGGGCGAACTTCGTAGTTGGGAATGGGAGCAGCCGGCCTAAAGTCCTAAAATTTGATGTCGTAACAGACGTCGGAAAAATGCAACACTTGCTGCCTCTAGTAGCACGCAGATCAAGAAAGTGTCCGCGCCAATTATATACACAGCTAATGGTCTGATGGAGATCAATATCGAAATTAAAATATTGTACTGTGATAGATCACAAAAATACATACTAATACTTTGTAAAATACGTTTTATACAAACTTCTCATTTTATCTGACAGCTATCGTTTATCACATCCTGCCGCTTAGTCTGCCGAGCGCATGGGAAGTTGGATGAGGGGGCTACGTTAATATGATAGACAGGCCGATAAGAAGCGGTAACCGACAGTTGTCAGATAAAATAACAACCATACACGCTCGCAGTTACAAACGTGTCCAAGCGGCGGTAGCAAATTGCGAAGTTATATCTGGCACGCAATCAGACTTTGTACTAGCGGAAGTAATGCATGGAAGTGGATACTTAAACTATTTTATAATTAAGTTATAATTCTTATTAGCCTCGTCATATCTATCGATAAAGAATCCGAAGGACGACGCTGTCGTAAGTTGTTCAGGAACTTTCTATTACGCGTTAGTAATGAAACCCGTGCTAGCGTACTTGCCCAGTTCCTGATAATCCTTCTACTTAAACGGGTTCTAAAGAGTATACGAGCCACAGCTGTTGTCTGTCTAGTCTATGCACGTACTGATACACATTTCAACCGCAAATCTGACACAAAATTCGTATTACTATTTGCGTGTGGCTTACCCAAATCGCAGTGGCTGCCGCCCCTTCCTAGCGGACACTGACAGCGCTGCTGGCCGGGACGGCCCGAGTCCACAGGCTCCGTTGTGCAGGTGCCGCCGACACCACAGTCCAGCAAGCACGGAGTCATATCTGTAGCACGGAGGCTCTCCGTCGTATGTCCGTCACCGCCAGTGCTGCTGGGTACTTTCTGTTCCAGGTTCGGACTCTGGGTTGTAACAAACTGAACTTTCTTCTCCAGTTCCTCCACTACGGGAGAAGGCATGATACTGTTCCCCCTCAAGTCGCTAGTTGCGTCCAGTTCAGCGGAAATGGACGCGTCCTTTTGATACAGTATATCTTCCTCTTCTTCAACGATCGTTTCCATCGTTGTGTTCACCTCTAAAAAAAATAAAAAAAAAGCAAACCATAAGTACAGCAGCAGCTATAAGATGCGACATAAGGATTGGGCAATAGTTGCTAGTCGAAAGGTAGATGAGAATACTCCGCAGTACCTGTTGGCCGGACAGCCTCGCGGAAAGAGGCCTGTAGGCTGACTTAAAACTACATACATGACCGATGACGACTCTGCGTCCCGTAACTAAATAATGACCGCTAGAGGAAGCTTGAGAAACAAGGAGTTACGCACTCTTGCTTATTTTTCCATACGTCCTGTTTCAAAACTCAACACAGCGACTGAATACTCCGAGTTACAGTACATTGAATGTATTTATCAAAATGGCCTTCATGTACCATTTAACGCCAGAATCAATATAGACCAACAGCAAGGCCAGCAGATTTTAATAATCATCGACTTGCTGCAGTAGGCTATAGAACTTTATAGATCTATAAATCACAAAAAGTTACTTGCGAATCCGGTATGTACAATATCTTTGCACTCGTTACAAAGTTTAATGTAAACTTCTAGTCGACTCGGCCGATTGTGATGGTACACTCAGTTCCAATCCCATAAAGTGCTCTTATGCATGATAAAAAAAACTGGAAAGGAAGGCACAACACAAAATCGTATTTCTCACACGTTTTCTAACAGCCGAACGTAAACGTGTTTTCTTCGTTGCCATACAGCGCACACAGCGAAGAGGGATTCTATCCGTTTTCATACTGTCATCCGATTTCTAGAGAACTGTCCTCATTATCCCAATCCGTGTTTTCATGAACCGCTTAGAGTTTATGCCTTAGGAATGCTAGCCATGTAGGCAGCAAGAATAGTAAGCCAGAAGTGAAATAAATTGTGAAAAAGTATGAGAAACGAAAATTACAGTCTTACAGGATGTGATTCCGTGTAGTTTGGTAGATAGGTGCCAACTTTTCGGAAGCATCTATCTCGATCTTCAAGATAAATAACAAGAAATAAGAGGCAGAAAAATGGAAAGTGTTTTATGGCAGCCGATTGCATTATTTTATATCACAGCTACTGTATCACAGCTACTGTATCACAGCTGCTGTATTACAGCTACTGTATCACAGCTACTGTATCACAGCTACTGCATCACAGCTACTGTATCACAGCTACTGTATCACCAGTAATTATGATACAGATTAAGATACTCGTTCTGACGTCAAAAATAACTCAACAATAGTCAAAGAAAAAGTGAGGAAGTGGAACTCAGTGTATAGAATTTTCGATTAAACTTAAGCGAACATGCGTATTAATATTGTGCAAAAGCAAATTTCTTATTTAGGTACTAATTATTCCAAAAATACACACAACATTTTAGTCGGAAAACGTGGAGGCAAGAGACTACTTGGAGGGCGGTCTCAATGTTAATTGGAGAATAATATTAAAACGAATTTCAAAGAAAGACACTGTAATTACCATTTAGGTTTCATAGAAGACGGGACACATTTTAATCAGCTAAAGCGTACCAGATACTTTAGAACATCTTTGATTCATTCCATGATGTAGTTACTTTGTCAGTGACTATTTCCAGTATACTCTGATCTGAAGTCAGCAATCAGTTCAAAGCTTTGCTGCTATGTTACACATGGTTAGCCGCATTGTTTTTAATGATTTCCTCGACTTGCCTGTGACATATGGAGTGTGACTTTTGGCACCTCATTTTAGTAGAGACACATAATACAGAACAACATTATTTGATTTCACAGGCGAAAAACCACAGTGAGGGAAACGCCTTGTAAAATTGACGTTTAAAATTCGTAGATGCGCGGTGTACAACTGATTATTACAAACACACAAGCGCGCAACACTTATACTCCTGCTGATGTAATAAGTCCGTTACATTGTACAGCTACTCATACATTTCATTAGCAAGGGTTCGTGTTTCCTATCAGGCCCACCAGGAGAGGGCAAGGTAAGTCCACTTAACAAATTGCTGCACACACACGCTATTTTAGGGACCTTCCCCCACATATTAAAATGCATTGTAACACTACGTAATACACGTTAGGAGACCAATTTCACTTTAATGCTGGAGATACGGAGAGAGGTATCGTGTATTCGGTAAGCAAATGAAAAGCATAAGGCCTTCAGAAAATTGTTACAAAATGCGGTGCTGCAGGCCTGACAGAACTCGCAACAGTTTTCATAACATGTTCTTAAATATTCTTTCCTCAGTTATCACCAATTTTTATAATAAAAATACACAACCAGGACGGTCAAATTTTGTGAAGCTCATTTATTCCTATTGTGCTGGTTCATACACTGTCACAGCGAATAAACTCTCCAGTGATTATTGAACTGATCTTCAGCAGGTCTGCAGTGTATTATACAAATTACTATGTACTTTAATTTGCTAACGTAATAGGCTCACAGGGAATTAATAAATATCCAATCGTGTACGCTGTGAATTTTACAACAACAACAGCACCCACTACAATAGTGATGACCATGAAGATAATAATAGAGTTTTAGGCGCGTTCACAAAATTGCTAAAAGCGACTGTTAGCTTCGTCATGTGTCTGTCTGTCCGTCTGTCCGTCCGTCCACATGGGAGAACTCGGCTCCCACTGGAAAGAGTTTCATGAAATTTTACATGCGACCTTTTTTTCGAAAATCTGTCGAGAAAATTCAAATTTTATTAAAATCTGAGAAGAATAACGGGTATTTTGCATGAAAACCTACGTACATTTATAATAATATCTCACTGAATTATTCTTAGAATGAGAAATGTTTCAGTCAAAATTGTAAGCGAAAATAAAAACACACATTTTAATTCACTAACATTTTTCTCGAAAATCGTGCCGTTTATGAGATAATGTGGAAAAAAGTGGTACAGCCTGACAGGTCACAGATGAAAATATAATACGGCGCATGCGCTTTGCATGCCGGATAAATAAGACAAGAATACACACACACATACACACACACACACACACACACACACACACACACACACACATTCAGAATATTTAATATTTATTGCTTTTCCACGGTAACAATTGTTTGGCGAACGCGCGTCAATGTAACATTACACGTAAACTGCATGTCTTGTTAGTATTAATGTGCTGGCACAGCAGTCATAAGGCTAACTAAACAGACAGCACAGAAACAGAAAACATGGTACATCAGACCATAACCCACAGACACGAACAGGAACCACAATAAGAAGAATGACATCACGTACTCAACAACGTGAATGATATTTGCATAGGCTAGTTGAATTAACAGACGATTCAGCGGGATGGGTTCGTTACTCAACATACTGATATCTGTAAATTGGATTAGAGACTGATTCTCGTCTAGTGGCAAGGACATCAGCGAACTGTAAAACCGACACTAAACACAGCAAAATCTTCGAGATGCCGAGCTGGTACATGATGCCAGGAGCTCCCGACGGGAAAAGGAGACAATCTTAACGCACTTAAAGAGATTTATAACGAAAAACATGTAGACGTGGCGTCTCTCAACACATGAATTATGAAAACGTAAAGCTGAAAACATTTGTACAGATTTGTTTCACGTGATTAAGAAAAAAGGACGGCGGAAAAAAGAATACGAACTCACTTAAGTGGTTCAATTACAACGCTTTTGCAACTAATGCACTGTTTTAAAACAGTGCATTAGTTGCAAATAATGCACTGTTTTCAAACAGTGCATTAGTTGCAAAAGCGTTGTAACTGAACAACATCAAGCACGGAGCGAACAATTCAAAACTGACTCAAGTGGGTTGGGAAGTGTCCTGGCATCAGTAGGAATACGTGAAATCGATGCTGCGGGCGCAGAAGAATGCCGAAACGTCTATGTATGGTGAGCTATGTATTCTGAAGGAATGACACCAGATGAACAACTTAAACGTACAAAACGACTGCCCATAGTTTAAGTGCCGCCAAGAAAACTAAACATGTATTCATGATTTTACATTATTCATTCCGTGCTTTGATAAATAATTAATGTTTTTAACAACCAACTAAATGCAAAATGTGCCTATTACTATTACGTATATTAAAATGAAGGTAATAACAATACTGTGTATTCAGTTGCTTGTTAAAGAACATTAACGTTTTCATGATGCCTGCTACAAACTGACCATACGGCGCCACAATAATTATTTGCAGATATTATTTTTATTTATATACACGCCTTTTGTCCCTATAACCCAACATACACTGCTAAACCGCACAACCATCGCCACAGCTGCAAAATCCGTACCGCTCGCTTTCACACCACTTACAGCATGAAAATTCATTTCACTGATGTTATAAAGAATTACCCGCACTCTGTTCATGTCTCTCTTCGTATCCTCCAACCTTCCTGCTTGCAGATCCATGTTACGCGCTATTGTTTTTCCGTCAATGTCTTGGTCTTGCAAGTGATCTACTTACATTCAGAGCCCGTATGCGTTTGTTACCACCCCCCCCCTCTAGACCCAATTTGATCATCACAATGAAAACGGAGTAACGTTCTGTTGCTGGGGTCGTTCCCGAGGGTCTGTCTAGGGTCACAGTCCTGGGTGTAACAGCCCGTCACACGTTCTTAAGGCGAGGGTTGTTACTCCCCGCTAAACTCCCTAAACTGGGGGAAACACATCTTATCGGTTGTTAATAAAAACTACATTATGTTAAACCCACAAAAATATTTCAATATTTGTCCAACTAATGCATTATTATTATTATTATTCTAAATGTCTTTACATTACAATATTTATATCTTGATCCGACACGTTTCGATCCCGAGTGGGGTCATCTTCAGGGATCACTCAAAAGTATAAGCTACATGAACTGTATTAACAATATTGTACATGTTACAAAGTATAAAATATATAAGAGACAGTCGGTTAACATGTAGGTCAGCTTGTGGTTGGTTTTCTTACTGTGTACTGGGAGTTGAATCTTTCCGTACAGCAGATAGAGACCGTACAATAATATAAAATAACGTAAGGAATATAAAATCCAACAAAAATAACTACAGTAAAATTTGATTACCTTCCACACTTCTGCAGCGGACAAAAACCGACCAAGTGAAGCAGATACACTTACAATGTACCACGGCTGCTTGTGTATCTACGTGTATGCAATACGTTAGGTGCTAATATAGCCTAAACCCTGCAGTATGCTGTGCAAACCAGCCCTCAGAAGACGTACCGACACACAGTATATTTCTAAGATAAAAACAAAGAGACTTTTATTTATATATCAACAGAAAGGGTTAAACGCATCGTTTGTATTCATTCCAGCAGCATTCTCTTTGCTTGGGCGAAGGCGCCGGTACAGTTCCCATTCCGGACACCAACCATTCTTTTTTCTTTTGTCCAGATGTCACTGTATGGGCCATTTGTTGCCTAGGAAACGGTTTCTTTCTATTTATTAAGTTTTATTGCACTTGCATACCTACTTGAGCGAACGTGTCTACGAGTAGAACACAACAGAGAAAGGAAAATCGCAACTTTGCCCTTCCAGGAGAAATGTGTTTTTGTTCGTTTAGAATAGATCCCATTTACGAAAAGAGAATTTTAAAACTGACGCCCTGAACAAAAATTAGGAGAGACGAATGTACAATGTGTTTCTTTATCATTTCCCAGGGCAGCTTTATCGCATAGAAAGCCTTCACCTGTCGACACATCCCATGGCAGCTGCCGTGCCCAGGGAAACAATAAAGAGACGTTCTGCACTAAAGGCGAATACAGTACGATTAAAAAATAAACGCTTTGCTTAAATAACCAGCTTGGATTCTGCAAGAATAAATTGATTCAATTTTTATTTAGCACATTTTCTAACGCACAGTTTAAGAGTTGTCGAATGGCCTGATGGTTATGAATGCTGGCACACGATGGAGATGGGGGCAGCCACATCCTATTTTAAATTACGGCAAGATATTTTGACACCAGGAACTCAGAAAAACCACAGAAACTTATCGCGACAGCAAACAGTGTATGGGGTACGACTGTCCGTACATAACCCCATTATCGCCTGCGTAAAACTTGTCTCGAACAACACACCTTAATACTGCCACTTTGTGAGCGGCATCATTAAAAACTTTGCTTGGAAGTTATTGAAAATCGCACGCCTATTCCTCCCCGCGAGACCACGTTCTCATTACTATTCAATCCTCAATTGTATATTAACTTTATCCTGCTACTTTTTAAATCTGTACGCCAACACTCTCATTCTGCAATACACAAAAAATAAAGAAAATATATAATTAATACACGAACAGAACTCAAACACGCAGGTACTGTAACATGCAGGTACAGCTGCCCTGGAAGTCAGACAAAGCTCTGTCTATTGCTCAGATGTGTAACGCAGTGTTGCCTCGGGGGTCACATAATTGCGCAGTGTCAATTTTGTCACAGTCCGCTAAATCCAAAACTGTCTCCCGTCGGATATCGACGGAAATCCCTGAATGAAATAAGGGCCTTCTGTGCTTAGACTAACACTCCGCCACCTCGTTAACCAGTGCCTAAGTTCAAGGGGATATGGAGACTTTAACCTCAATAAACCACACACAGCTTTTATACAGGGTTCAATTCCGAGGTGTCTGAATTACAGTTCACTGTTTCATTTTTTAAATACCTTCTTTAAAATCTTCATCGAAAGTTGGACACATATGCAGCTGGTCAAGGATTTTACTGCTCTTGTGGAAACCAAACATTCATTACAGCATTGAAATAAACTGGCAACACGACCTATAATTTTCAGTCCAACTCAAATTTTCAGGCTACGTTTCTTATGTCAATTTTAATATTTTAATACCACAGCCTGCAAGCAGCCTCTTTCCTGCCAAACTCTATCTACTCCATCTAACAACACTTATTACATAACTTTACAGTAATTTTTGTATCAAATTCCTTAGCTCCAAGTATCCTTCTCAGCACTCTTCTTACACATCCTTGGTCATATGTTCCTTCATTAGAACTGTACACCACGCTTGATACCCATTAACAGACCAAATTACCCCAGGGAGCACGATACTTCTCGCGAAAGTGACAGTCGTTCAACTGTTCACGAAATTTCTGCCATTTATGTGTTCCCCAGTTTCATTACAACGTTCAGAAGAAGCGGTCACTGAAACCTATTCTGAGTTTTGCAAGGTCCTTACTGTCGGTGCCTGCAGCTGACAGTGAGCTGTAGGCAGTAAACTCAAGAAATCAAAACCTCATAAAACCAGAATATTTAAAAATTATGTGAAATGTCGAAGTTCAGACTCTGACACCAATAACTTACCTTCTAACACAATACAAAATTCTTACAAGCACCACTGATCATTATTCAGGTTTGGACATAAAAGGTTTCCATGAATCTATAATGTATGATTTTTATAAAATAAGACTTTACAGAATGATTTGTGTTCCCAATAGCAGGGGAAAAGGCAGGTCGATGTAAAGTACACACTGTACATGCCATTTTAAATTACTGGCAGCAAAACAAGTGTAATTGCATGCCGCATGCATGCAGGACGAGTAGGAATACAGAAACGCTATGGAGTATTGCTTTCAATGCGTTTAAATAAATCGGTAGCCACTGCTCGTGTAATGGGATGGCGAAATTTACAATCCATAACAAAACCCAACTTGTGGACAAATACAGAGTGAATCTCCTGATATACTCCTATGTTTTGTGAGCTCATGTCCTTACATCAGCGGAAATGTCTTACTGTCTCTGGTGCTGACATGAAAAAACGGAGCCAGACGCTTGCCTATTTCACAGCAGAGCAGCCTGTAATTCT
Organism: Coptotermes formosanus; assembly: GCA_013340265.1. NCBI lineage: Eukaryota > Metazoa > Arthropoda > Insecta > Blattodea > Rhinotermitidae > Coptotermes > Coptotermes formosanus. The sequence continues at coordinate 1,041,445 of BLKM01000900.1, forward strand.
TCGTAACTTTCTGCGTCCACACCAAAACGCGCACATCTGTAGTTTCCTTGGAGGAAACAAACGGTTCACAGTGTTCAGGATTTTGACAGTTGGACGTCCTTTGTCTCCGAGCAAAACTGAAAACTTGAGGGATGAATTACAGAAGCGTACAGAAGCACTGAAATGAAGTAGGCCTGCACATATCTTCCAGATGCTTTCTTTCCTACTTTACATACGTCACTGGGCCTGATGTTTGTTTATTTCAGATACAAATAATGTGGACTGTCATGTCCTGCAAATTCGTACGGCGTTCATTATCCCCAGGCAGCAGGACCATTCCTCAACAGAGATATTCAATCAGCTGGCCAAGAAATGTTTACGGAAAACGAGCTTCCATTAACGTGTTCATAAGATCCCGCAATGGATCCTACCTACAGCAAACTGAATACAGTCCACTTTTAAGATCCATTTAATATCATCCTCCCACTTACATCTAGGTCTGCCAAGTTATCTACTTCCCTCAGACATCATAACTCGACTCGTGACTTATTAGCGTTTCTATGCGTCCTGCCTGTTTCGCCCATCCCATCCTCCTTCATTTTATCATTGCATGAGAAAATTAAAACTGCGAATATACATGATGTTTAATGGAAATCTAGAAGCTGGTTCAAAGTTACCTGTGACGGGGGGAGCGGGAGGTGTTGTAGGCACACGGATGCACGGATAATAGCAAAAGGTCGTACTGCTTAAACAACAAGGAACCTAGGCTAAAAGTAAATTGCTTTTGTCTGGTTTATGCCGGTATAACATCTACGGTTGGTAAAGATCAAACATAAATTTCAGTATTAACCTACTGTCTTTGCACTCCGGGGATCGAATTCCTTTGGGGGTGAGATTTTCCGCACCCGTTCAGACAGGCCCTGGGGCCCACCCAGCCCCCTGTACAAGGCGTATCGGTTTCTTTTCTGGGGGTAAAGCGGCCGGGGCATGGCGTTGACCATCCACCAACATCTAGCGCGGAGGGTAAAGAAAGAGTAAAGCTGTCCCTCTCCTCCCCCTCTGGGTCTTCATGGTCTCCTATTTTTCAACTTTACGTGCTGTCTTCACGCATATGGCACCGCGCACAGGTACTGGGTACTGACATTTCAGAGGAAACTGGTACCTTCATCGTCAGGTTCCAATACAACGTAGGTGCTTATTTACGAAACTACACGGCGTCACATCCCGAAAGACCTACTCTTCATAAGAGACCTTAAATATTAAATACTACTGTAACAGTTTCTTCTGAAAACTTAGCCCCTACTCTACGTCCTGCTTGTTTTACGCCCTTTTGCTTTAACGCCCCTTACGAATTTACGGGAATTCTTCTTTTACGTCCTCCCATTTTCGGTTTAACGCTGTTTGGCTGGTTACGCACTTGGACGCTGGCGGTGTTGTAAATGGTATGAGGATAAATTTAGTCATCCGTGGTAGCAACGACATGGAGCATGTACCATCCGTCGCAAGAATATGTCAAGTTGTTTACACTTCCTTTCAATTTATATAGGCTTAAATTAATATTAATTGTGTATTTATACATTAGTACAATAACATAATAATATAATAAATACATGCACATATACGGTATATGATCAGGCTGTCATGGTATGATTGCCCTAACTTTTACCTATCCCATTATTTCTTATGGGAATATAATTTTCAATTTACGTCTTTTTGATTCGCGCGCACTTTGTCAGGAACACAAGTAGAGCATAAAACAACGGATAAGTGTACGAAAGCTCGCCCTCGGTATAAAACACAAATACGAATGACAACTGAAACGTTTACTTGAAATATTTATCGGCCTGTCGAAGAACAATCCAACTACAAATCAAAACTTTCCCGATTGTGCAAGGTAGGCCTGTAGCTTGTTTACCTATACGTAGCATGACAATCTGACTATTTATACAGCATGATCCTGTGTATCGCGTACGTTCCAAATGGCCGCCACAGGCATGCTCCCTGTTATTCAATACTCTGCTGTTTCCCCTGCTTGCCTATCGGTAATGAATCGAATAGACACTATAAAGGATTGGGGGGGGGGGGCGGGGGGGAGAGGGGATTTGAACTCAGATTAATTTCACAACGGTCCCTCAATAGTTTGTTTGAAATCATATACCGTATCTCCATTACTGTAATGTAAGCTCTATGAAAACACATCTCTGTCAACTATATCATCACTATAGACACACAGGTATAGGGAAACAGTCCACTTTGTCAACTAAAGGCGTACAGTCATAATTCACAAGTCCCATTTCCTTCTATATATAAATAACGTATGTAGTTTAAACGTATTTTTGTCAAGCCATGGCAGACAACACAGCGCTGACTTCACAGGTACTGACCGAATTTTAATTAGTTTTTTGCACCTTCATTGCTCCCTTCCAACAGTAGGGAAATACTTAATGCAATACGAAACCTCGCTCTTGACAGTATTGGCCACACGCAGAATGAACCGTGCAGATCAGAGAACATTTACGGTACAGAAGAGCATAACAGAAACGAGACGAATGTGTTTGATGTAGCAGAAGCAATGGGCAGAAACTGTAAGAACCCCGCAGTTTAGAGTGGCAAGGTAGCAGAATCTTCCGTAACGCACATGTGTGGGTGTATGGAAAGGACAGTGGAAGGAATGCGGTCGTTGTGCGTTCAAGCAAGTGCACACTCGACCGCATTGGACGGAACGGACTTGTCACGTGAGTCCGAACACTTCTGTTAAGCACGCACATGATATCGGAACTCCGCCCACGGATTGACTCATTTCAGGTGATTACGAGTTGTTGGCTCCTGACAAATGTGAGCAGTTCGGAAATAGAAATATAGCCGAACCCGGTTATAACGACATCGGTTTATGCGACACCTCGCCTATAACGTCAGATGTTCTGTGGTACCAATTAATTTCTCACTGTTAACCATAACATTATACTCCTCGGTTAGAACAACACTCGTTTATAACGACAAAAATACTCAGTCGCTTTCATGATGTTATAACCGAGTTCGACTCTACTGACTTTGTGCTTGTTAACTGAGGAAGAACAAACAAAGAAAAGGAAGTGACGAAGATTTAAAGCGCATAACAGCTGCAAGAAGAGAAGAAATCATCCCAAATTTCGTTCGTTATATCTGTACTTATTAGAAGTGGCAAATGTTTTGAGCACTTCCGAACGACGTAGAGAAATTCAGGGCTATGACTCCTGCATATGCTGGGATCTTGTTTCCAGTGGAAATTACGATGAAGATGGCAGCGAGCCATCAGTAAGTACCGGTCGGACGCGAAATATTTCGCCGAGAATAAGGAAAGGCAAAGTCCATCACCGTTGGGTCCGGTGTGTATCAGTGAGCCATGTCACATGAGTGGCAATGCGAAGAAAAACGTCTCTCCGTGAACTGCATCCGTCCGTCCGTTCGTCCGGTGCTTTCAATGTGCGAGTACCCTTATAGCAACAGCTTGAGCGGTAAGCCGTGGAAAAAGTTGCCTATTTTTCGATAAAGCGACATTCCAAGTAAAACTTTCTTGATAATGATACCTTCTGTATTAGTGCTTCTCAAACTTTTCCACTTAAATGGAAAAAACAAAACAGCAGTGGGCTTGCCGAGTGCCGGTACGCTGTCTCACAACGTACCGTACAAATAAATAACAACTCACAAACTAATTACCATTACGTCACTGAACACGTGCAACTGAATCCTAATGAGATGTATGTAATTACATTAGAACAATCAGTCCAAAAAATGCACTATACTGTTCCCAGATATTTTATGTTACAATGTCACGTTGAACACTCCCACTTGTTTCGATTCCATATGGGACCATCATCAGGGATTCACACTAAAGTAACACTTCAAAAACCGAACTAGCAAGCCATGTACACAGTATAAAGATTAACCCTTTAAAGACGAAGCGTATCTGTTTTATACAAGGACTCAGTGCGTACCGCGCTGTAAACACTCTCCACTTCGGTTATAAAAACCAGTCTCTTAATGTTTTATAAGGCAAAAGTTGCTGTTTGTTCTGAGATCCGTACAAAACACATAAACGCAATGTGGGCACCACGTAGAATTTTTTAATGTTAAACCTGGTCGTATGTAAAGTTACCGCTAGGCTTTAAAAGGTTAAAGAAGTCGGGGTTAAAATGTAGGCGTGTGTTGTGTGATGCAGCCTGCTGTACTGTGTTTGCACAGGCCAACTATGTAACGAAGGACATAGTCCATTCTGTTGGACTGAACATTGTGAGTTGATTATCGACAGTGCACGGAATGAATAATATAAAAATATACGAAATTATTCGTCACGTGCTCTGTTTTTTCAAGGATCTTGTTTCTGTAACATGTCCCCTCTTCTGTATTTCTGAAGGATGCGACGGATCCCTCAGTCTGGTCTCTTTCTCAAAACTCTTTAGGTTATGTAACTAAAGGCCACTATATGGAAGAAGAGAAAGATGACGTAAAACACGTAGTCCGATCACGAAAACCAGCAACAGTGACAGCTTGTGAGTAAGCAGTTTTTCAGTTTGTAGTAAAAAATATTATATCTAGCTAAATAAAATGTGCGGACTGGCGTCGATCAGAAGAGAGGATACCAAAAAAAATCGTTTTATAGTACTGCTGGAGCTAAAAACATCGTTCTTGTTGATTAAATATGTATTTTGTCTCTTAAGGACATACATTTTTTGGACAGGTCCTACGCAGGATTTTTCTTTCTATTTTTCATCTCCACTTGGTCTTTCTCAGATTATATTTCTACAACGCGCCCCCTTTTCCTGATTAAATCCACGTCAGGCTTCTGCAGTGGCTCTCAATAATTACGTCGCCAGAACTGCCGTCATCTTGCAGCAAAAGTCTATTTGAAACTCCTTCAGCTGTCTTCTGTATTCTTTTCTTATTTAAGCAAATTTCCCCGTCATCTCAGATCAATCCGAGACGACAGTTTCTGTTAAAGCTGTTTGAAGAAGGGTGCAGGACTACTTGCACTCTGTGTGTGTGTGTGTGTGTGTGTGTGTGTGTGTGTACATTGTTAATAAAGGGCGATGTTATTAAATATAGCGAAGGAAATGGAAGTCAACGGCGAACAAATATTAAAATTCTTATTTCTCCTTCACGTCTCTCGGGTCAGGCCCTACGGCTTCTTTGTATTTAGAATCAGTTATATGGAGTGAGTCTTTTATACGAATGTAAGATTGAGCGCGGCCTATTCAACAACCCTGTATCACCTGAAATTATTACTAATTACGAGTGAATAAAGTAAATACAATCGCTTGTTTAACTAATGCGTCAACCAACAAACATACTTAATAAAATACAATGCGTAACAAGAGGCTAGCACTTGTCACGAATTGTATTCTGTCAAGTGTTTATGAATTGTATTTTGTTAAGTGCATTTGTCGGTTGATGTGTTAACTGTAAGAGTACGCATTGTATGAGTACTATTAAAAATAATCGCTTTGGTCGAACAACACAGTATTACAGACAAAAAAAAGAAACGCATTTGAAGAGATTATCCTGGTATTCGCAATGGGACTGAGGAAAACCGGGGATAATCTTAGTCTAGACAGTATGTATCGACCAGGACTCGGAGTTTAGCCATTTTCTTCAGTTTTTTACATGGGATAAGACTCGTTGGACGGAAGGCTGGCTGACACATGAAAAGGAATATCGCACAGCTCGTACAGAGTCACCTGATTGTTCAGATCATGTGTCAGAAATTCATACTTCCACAGCAGTGCAAGTTGTCTTTTGTCTGCTTAATCCACATTCACACTAAATACGCACATACAGACGCACGCACATGCACGCATGCACGCGCACGCGCACGCGTACACACACACACACGCACACATTGAAACAGAGACCGGACATCCAGGACTCTTCCCTCTTATTCGGGACTTTATTCCGTTTCGAGGAAGTATATACAGTATTAGACTTCTTGGTCTTCCTCAGCGCCTCTGAGCAAATACTAGGAAAATACCTTGGAATATGAGATGACCCCTTCCTTTCAAACAGAGGTTAACTAGGAAGGGGTGAGTAGGGGGGCCGCCCAGGAGGTACAGCTCAGGTGGCTGCCATACTGGCGGCAAAATACGTATTTTCTGCTCTAAACAAATTTTAAATTATTGAGCCAAATAACAGCAAATTTGATAAATTATGTTTTAAATTTAATAATTTCTTTTAGGGGTCGTCGTTGTGATAAGTCGTCCAGGGTTCCATACAACCTCGCTACATCACTTCCTTCAGATCCTCCCCAGTTCATTCACTCACTCATCCTAATATTCAGTGCTGTATAACCTGTCGAATTTAAAATCAAACGAATAAACTAAGAAACAAGCATACAGCAAAATACGTGAAGTATTCTCAGTGCTATGAATCGGGTTGCACAAATCTTGTACTATATCCAGGATTTCTTTCCGCATGTCTTTCTTCAAATGTGTTTTTCCTGGATCACTAGGCTTGTCTGAACAAGCAATCCATCAGCAAGGCAGATAAACTGTCACTTTGCACAGTACCTACGTCTTTGTATTCTTGGACAGACAATCGCTTCAACTCCTCCGTAGTTATTCATGAGCTGGAGACAAAGAAATAAACAACTGACAGAAACAACAAAGTATCAAGGCGCAAGTAACTTACAACAAATTTTCTTAGTTTGTGCATTCAGTCGGATATTTCATAGCTGAATGCTTGAAATGAATTTTTCTTGTAAGAGTGTGACAACCCAAAGATCGTAGTACAGTCATGGCTTCAGTAAACTGAACAACGAAGTAAAGAATTAAGGATAAGAGCATGACATAAATGATAATAACGACGACGATAATAACGATAACAATTCCATGGAATGCATATTTCATGTAGGCTTTATCCTTACTGAAATATTCAAGGTATCCCTCATTTTACTGAACCCGCAGGTTCAGTGCCGTGTTCACAAAGGCCTGGATTTGAATCCTACCGCGAGTTAACGCAATCGAGTCCAGACCTTCGTATAGGCCTACTGTTTGTCTGAGGTTACTTCGAATGGTGCGCATGTCTGTGCAACGTCTCTTCTTTCAGGTTTTCCGACTAAAGGTTTTTACACATTTCTCACGTGACGTGTACCGCATCACCCTTAACTTGGAAATTAAAAATATCAGGCGAAGAGAATTTGTAAATATGAAATTTCCCTTAAACTTCTCCTCCCCCCCCCCCCCCGCCTGTGTCCACTCTGTTAGCTCAAAATATTCTCATCAAAACTCGGCTTTTCTTACGTCGTCAGTCTTTCACTTGAGACAGAGAGACCAAGTTTCACACTTATACAAAGCAACAGGCAAAAATTACATAAAATATTTGCAGACTTTGTACTCTTAGGTAGGAGATAGGAAGGTTAAAAATTCTGAACTGACTGGCAGCAAGATTTCAAGTATTTTAATGTTTTTCTGAACTAAGAGACCGGCTGACTGACCGACTGACCAAACAACCAACCAACCAACCAACCAACCAACCAACTTCCTGGCTGACTAACCATCAAACCAACTAAATAAGTGACTGTCTAACCAACCAAATAACTAAACTATCTACCTAACCAACCAACTAAATAAACTATCTACCTAACCAATCAACTAACTAAACTATCTACCTAACCAACCAATTGACTTAATAATTATCTAACATCCAACCAAGTAACCAAAGGAAATAAAACTAATTGACAAACTTAATAACCAGTCAACCAAAGAACAATCCAACTGAAACAACTCACTCACTCACTCACTCACTCACTCACTCACTCACTCACTCACTCACTCACTCACTCACTCACTCACTCACTCACTCACTCACTCACTCACTCACTCACTCACTCACTCACTCACTCACTCACTCACTCACTCACTCACTCCTCGCAGTAAAGTCCTTCTTGACGGCTCGCAATCGCGCACCCAATCAATCAATGCCTTAAAGCTTTATTACTGTCTGGCAAGAGCCCGCCTGTGGTCTCCGTCATCTGCCATTCTTCTCACAAATGTAATTTTGATACGTTCACGGGTACCTGACCCCCTTCCAGTAAACCTGATACCGGCGTCAGAACCCCTAAAACTGACCATCGGTCATTTTACGTAGTATCAACTTTACGGAATATTGCAGTACAGATGTTGGGACTTGTTCTTCAAATTCGGACAGTTGGCAGCACCATTCTATTTGCTTGTTCCGCAACGTACGTTTTAACGCACTACCTTAAAATTAGTCACAACAGCCTCCCTCCCTATTTCTGAATCGCATGATTCACAGTCATGCAACATACTTGCAGCACACGTACTAACAACCATACGCTTCAGCGACTCAGAGCACAGCCAACGCAATATACTGAAGGATCTGCTTTGGACGTCGGATTACACAGAACTGCCATCGTTCCGCTGAATTCATAAGCAGACAGAATATTGTAAGAGAAATGTGGTGTGTTTTCTGGGATGTCAGAAATTGGGTTTTAAATGTTATGTGTATATAAAAGATTATATTTTTGAATGTCGCCAGGTTGGTCGGTAGCGACCTCGGCTTGTTTTGTCACCTACCCTCTGGTTCTAGCGTAATAGAACAACCGCTCATATAGTTGAAAGTCTTTCAATGACAGGGCTAATGAGAACTTAAGTCGTTTTGTAAAGAGTTCGGCAAGAAATCAACATTTTTAGGCACTTAACACACAAGTCGTGAATGGTAGTACGAGCATGTCGTAGACTGTTCCTAGTTTTGAGAAAATATGCTTATTCCAACCTAAACTGAAGAGGATGGATAGGAAGAAGTCTTGGAAGCAAATCTGGCGTAGTAATGACGTTACTGCGCCCAGCATAATGCCATGTGTCACAAATTTTGTTTGGCATGGAAGATCAGAGAGTTAAACTTCACTTTTTCCTCAAGGAAAAGCGGCAGTCACTAAAGCCGTCATGAACACACTCAGAATCGCAGGCCCTTTGTCCGACCGTAGCCGATCACTACACAGACACGTCCCTACTTACGAAATTTGAACTGAGGCAGTTTTCCAAGAGAAATAATAAAAATATAATAATAATAATAATAATAATAGTGAAAGGCGAGGAAGGCGCAGGAATACTAGTACATTCTGCGTTAGATAAATCCTGATTTATTTAACTCGATCTTAGGTACCTTTTCCATAATATTATTTAAACTATATCCACTGACTTATTTACTGTAACCGCAATTATTTTTAGTCGTTTAAAGTAATTAATTGTAGTTTAGTAATTCAATAAACAGGCACATAGTTTACAGTATACACACCAGTCTAATACGCAAATAAATAATAACATATATATGTATATGTTAGGTAGTGGGTCGAATTCCGCCTCACGAATATTTCTGCTTACATGACGGTTTGAAGAACGGAAACTTTAGGTAAGTCGCGGAATATCTGTATTGGCTCACCCATATTGGCTGACTTCTATACTAATTCACTTCTGTATTGGCTTACCTTTGCACTGGCTACACGCTGTATTGGCTCACCTCTGTATTGGCTGACTTTTACTGGCTCACCTCTATACTGATTCTCTTCTGTCCGTATTGGCTCAACTCTCAATTGGTTCACCTGTGTGCTGTCTCAACGCTCTGCTGGCTCATTCCTGTGTTTGCTCAGCTCTATTGGCTCAACTCTGTATTGCATCAACTTGACTGGCTCACCACTGAGTCGTGGCTCAACTGTGTACTGACTCACCTTCGTACCGGTTCACCCGTGCAGGCTTAACGCTGTATTGTCTCACCTCTTTACTGATTCACTTCTGTACCCGCTCTCTTCTGTTCTCTCTCACCTGTGTACTGGCTCACCTACGTACCGGTTCACCCGTGCAGGCTTAACGCTGTATTGTCTCACCTCTTTACTGATTCACTTCTGTACCCGCTCACTTCTGTTCTCTCTCACCTGTGTACTGGCTCACCTCGTGTACTGGTAGACTTCTGCACCTACTGGCTCATCCCTCTATTGGCTCGCCACTGTACTGCTCCCCGCTGTGTTACCTCACGTCACCCGCCCCCTAACTGTCTTAGTAAAATATTCTAACTGAATACCTTTTTGGTACTTTGGAGTGCATTTTACGTTCAAGTTTTATTCACCTCTATAACCTGTTCAACTCTTATACTAGGTCAATGACTACAATCTTTAAATTAATATTTATAAAGTAAACCGAATTTCTAAGAACCCACTCTATTAACGGAGATTAAGCGGCAGAGTCTAAGTGATATGGAGAGGTTTTCGTACGCCGTAACGAGTTCTCTGATAAATATGAACTTCTTTTATATTTAGACGGGGAAAGGGAGGACATGTATAGTTGGTTACTGATTTTAGAACAGGAGCTCAAGTGGCTGGACTGCTTCAGACGGGGTGATTCATCACTGTAATTGGGTCTGCAGGCGAATTACAAACACTTCTTAAATGCAGCAGGACTCAATTTGCCAGTCCCTTTTAATAGAAAGCAGTCTCCAATGTGCTTTTGTGAAATATAAATACCACTGATGGAGTAAATGGACGATTATATATCGCTCCTCTTTTTTTCCTTTTATATCGATCATTATATTTATATTATTTTTACTTACCCTGCTGATGATGTAAATTAAATGGGCGAAAAAAATTATGCCGCAAAGAAAAACACAGAATTTATATGAGAGTTATATTAGAAGACTGAAAAAGAAGAAACTGCAGAGAGAAATAGGAAGGTAGGGCACTGTCATAACGCAAATATAGTTAATATTCTTGAAAAGTTCAGCTAAGTCAAGAGACCTGGGGAAAAAATTAGATCCACAAAGAAAGTTACAGCAGATTAAATCCCGTTAATCCTTCTATTACCTTATAGCCACGGTGTTCCTAACTCTGCTTTAAACATCTAATACAATACTCACACGCTGCATCCGCTTGAAACTCTCACATTCTCCCATCCTCTTTTCAATTAGTCTCAAATTTCAGGTCTTCTAACAAATATTTTTAGGCACTTATCAACCGCACATGCCTGCCAGATACAGAAATCTGTCGCTCGCCTTAACCCCCCCCCCCCCCCCGGATTTGATAAATATTAAGCGGGGAGCAAAATGTGCGAATATCGTCTTTACATAGCGCTTTTGTTCTTTTCTTTTCCTTTCTTTTCTTTTCTTTTTTCTTTTCTTTTCTTTTCTTTTCTTTTCTTTTCTTTTCTTTTCTTTTCTTTTCTTTTCTGTTTACCTACAAATCTACTCATCAGGCCCACACATTTGTTCAATATCTAAAACTATACACAACCGATCTACGTACACGCACGCACGCACGCACGCACGCCCACAAGATCGTTAATAAGTTTTGACAAAACACAAAATTTGACTTTGAAAATTTTCCTTTAATTCTGCCGTCTTAAATTTCCACTCCATCCCCCCTCCCCCCCACTACCAATAATCATGCTATACATAACAGGTTATATTTATTTGAAGACGCCACGTAACTGCAAAACCTACGCAATGCGAAAAGCGTACAATAAATGGCAGGACCACATGTTGCAACAGCACTGCCACTTGTTACTGTAAGTAATTCTCTACCAAATCTATAAATTCTTTTCTGCGTTCGTATTGGCTTCTCAAACTTGAAACACAAATCCGACTTAAAGTCTGCAGGAAAGTAAATTTAAATATAGCTCCTTTTGAACACGGTTCCAGATTGTACATCCTGCACTGTTTTGGACAGCAATCGATAAGGATGCACATTATCCTGCTGTCTGGTTGGCGTTGACAGCAACGTAAAAGAACCGCTAGTTGAACTCGATATCCACCACACTAAGACGACACATCCTGTGCCCCCATCACCTCTGCTTACCACACATGAACAGCGTCTAGTATGGACAACTTCAAATTAGCGTCTAGTAATGTTTGTACCGTTTACAGACTGGCCGAAGTGTAACACTTGGTGTGTTAAAAGCAATAAAAGCCGGTTGTTACACGCTTAGCTGGGAACTGGCGATGCCTCATTCCGTCCACAGGAACTCGTAAGTGTTGCGAACTCGGAGTGTCAAACAGTGCGGGAATTCTATGTGTAAACAAAATCGTATTTCGGTGTAGAATATCTCAGGATCGACGACTGATACGACACAGGGTGCTAATGACTCAACTGCTCTACGCGTGCTACACGACCCCCCAGTCCATCTTAATATTTGATGAAGTGTAGAAATTATGCTTTTCTGTGTGTGATTTTTTTCCATTCTCATCGCACGTCCTTCATAGTCCTTTCAAGTAATTTAAGTGAGGTTAACAAGCGCAGGCATTCCACAGGGAACATTACTGGTCGCCTTACTGTGTTTGTTAAACGAAGACAAAACAAGGTATTGTGCATGGATGTTGCCTGAAATAAATACAGGATGTATATGCACACATTTTAAGCGGGCCATAGAACCAAGTCGAATAGGGATGCAAATGTTCTTTCTTATAAAAGGCAATAGATGTGGCCCACCTTCGCATTCTCAGAATCAATCCCGAAACACGTTGTCTGCAATAAAGCCGCTGTCTGATTTATGAGAATCTCTGTGAATCGCCGACATAACTATCTTCTTGAATCCCTCAACCTTTACGGATAAAGATACGTATCTTTAGAGAAGACAACTCCTTATGGTTCAAAAATTAACCAATAAAGACAACTATGTTCAACAAAATTATATTTTGTTGTAAAAACAATATTTATAATAAAAGATAGTTGTTTTGACTAAAACGCCCTTTATTGTTTATAAAGACACCAAGTTCCTTTCAAGCGTCGGGGACTACCAATCCAGCGACATGACGTCACTTTCCAGCCCACACTGACCTTCACAACACTAACACTTCACGTAACCATCCCTTCTGTTATGCAAGCAACTTACAACACAGGGTTTCCTTCCACAGATACCTTACATGGCAAACGGTAAAACAAAACAGTAGATAACTCTTCTTTTATTTAACGGCGCCTTCAAGTGAATGTATCGTGTTTAATGAATAATTAAATGGAAGCCGTCTACTGTACTAATCGCACAACTGCCTGGAGAGGCTGCGGAAAACATGATGGTCAGGATAATCCATCTGAGGGCCGAGATTTGAACCCGGTTTCTCTCGAATACGAAGTGGATTTTCTAATAATCACCAGACCGCGACATTCTCTTTTTCACGTTAATCACCAATCAAACAGTAATTATTTTCCCAGTGCCTGTGCACTACTCTGTCACATGTCACACTGCACATTGCAAATGACAGTACAAACACACCTAATTACAATCAGCATATATAAACGGGTTGATATAAAGCTAGACTATACTCCGGTCATTAGCAAGGATATCTGTCTCTTGTGATTGTTGCATGCTGTCAGGTACAGGTCCCGTCCAGGGGAGTCCTACCGAGTGTGGCGTGTCTGAGTGTGATCGTGAAGCCTCGATAATGAGGAGGCCGTGGCCCACTGAGGGGTGTCCAGCCACTGGGAAATAAAATATTCCCCTTATGAGAACGGACCAAAAACAAAATCATAAAAATTAAAATACATGATTCAAGTGAGTACCTTTACTTCTTGACTTGCTATACAGCGTTCAGAGTCGTGTAAACATAGAGTCAAGTCGCATTTCATGTAATGCCCCCTGATACGCCAGTTTTCTGTATGTCCTGTTGGAGCATGTACACATAATTGTTCTGCACTTCCAAACGGAAACGCGCTAAATATGCATCCCTGAGAAAAACACTGAAGTATTTCGTTGGAAAGAGTGCGGTCTGATTTCATATACTGTACAGCTGCCTAAAAATAATTGGGAAAAGGGGCAAAACCCATCTTTCGGTATAGCAAACATTCCAACCAAGAACCTCTTGAACAAAATCACGGTAAATCCTTTTCGCTATAAACAGCCTGCTAGAATAATAACCTTAAGTCGAATCAGCCACTCATGATGACGGTTGTGGAGAAAATAGCAACACAAATCATAAAACCAAACAGCCGCACACATTTCAGGGCCAGAGTGTTTACCCGCACGGAACCAGGATAGATAATCAGGGCTGTTCAGAGTAAAGGGACTCTTTCCTGTGGAAGAAAAAGTGATGTACGAAATTAAATGTCCTTTCCAGACAATTGCATTTATTCAGATATAAAGCAGTGTGTTCAAAATGGACAATGTGGTGTGTCCCGCACCTACAAGTATTTTGTAAAAGCGCACATTTAGATAGACTGTATGCTAGTGTCCGTATGATAGAGATAAATTCAAACACGGCTCGCAAGAAAAGAGAGGGACAGAAAATACGGGGAACGGAGGAAGGATAAAAACAATTGGAAAGGAGAGAGAGGGAGGTTATTTCAAAACTGTAAACTCAATATTGGACTTATTGTATGTAGTCCTTTAGATTTGGAGTGTTATATGCCTTGCCTCTTACTTTAGAGGGAATATTGAAAACAGGAATCTAAAAGTTACCACATTGCAAAATTTGCATTTTAGTAACAATATGCATTGAAAGTAATGAACTGGAATTCTTGAATTAAACACTTCTTTGCAACACATCAGCCTTATTGGCCAATATGTGGGAAATCTTAACCTGAACTCACGCAGCACAACTAATGAGTTTCGCTATTATTTCGCCACTCGGCATTCAGGCCATATCTACTAAACTTGGTGACACATTTACCAATTACTTTGTGCGTTATTGGTGTGCTAATGCCGCAGAGTGACAACATAAATTATCGACAGGCAAGAATTAATGTTCAGCACAAAAATTATAACACTTCTTCTTTACACATTCTCCCATACAAAACTCATTCTGTCCTTATTCAGTTTAACTCACACACCAAGCTCTTTCTCAAATTCGTGCACGCGATGTTTTGGTGTTGTTATCTAAACTAATATCGGTCCTATTGTGCTGTACTTTTTAAATCAGTTATCAATGTTCTGACCCAGTAAATTCTTGACTCTAAACTTCTGTAACGCTTTATTGACAGTTTCCTGTATATTGCCTCTCCTGTATACCGACGCTTCTAAAATTTACAGTTGACGTAATATGTATCTTGTATGATTCCCTTATTACAGCCGCATTTCTGCGTGTCTTTTGTAATCACTGCGTCATTGCAAAAATATTTTTTCTGTAGTTTAACTTCTTTATGAACCTCATCATATACAGCTATCATACAGGCCTTCGTTTCCGGATTTGCGCACCGTATTGCAGCCATATTTTTGACTAAATTCTGCCCAAGTCTGATTTTCTTAAGTTGCAAGGAAAGTCGGCAATGCGGCGACTTTTGTTTCAATACCCATTCTTATCTTCTTCTAAACCTATTTCAGTTTAAAATTCAGTAAGTCTTTGGGAGAGGTTGTCCTCAAAACGCTGCAAAACATCCTCATCAAATTTCGGCTTGCGAACTGATCGTCTCGCCCTGTGCTGTTCCTGTTTATTGCCACTGTGCCGGTTTCTCGTAGTTGGCGGTCGACAAAAGCCAACCTACGATAATCTGGATACACTCTGTTCAGAAAAGGCTTATGATTTACCCTCTGAGCTGCCCTGCCAGTGCCATACGCTGCACCATACACGAATCTGTTTTCGACAAGTTCGACCCACGTGCGGGGTTACACGTTGGTTTTATCGATTTGACCACAAACACGACAAACACTTGTGAGGTTTTGAGTTCGTCCTTCGAAAAACTGACTCTCCAGGCGTGCCACACAAGTATAAAAAACAGCTGACATGCAAACTAGTTGAGCTGTCGTACCGCAAAGACACTCTTCCGACATACAGTTGCTAGACAAATAATAGTTATTTCGGCCCCTCCTGTCATCCCTAGAAGGAAGACGAAATCGGATGGAGTACCCTTCAGTTTAACACAGTGAAGTCATCGATCAGAGTTTAGGTTATTTTGACTGTATTAATTATCAATAGTGTTATCTTATGCCTCTTGATGTAGCCCATGTTTTTCGGCCTTAGTGGCAGACAGGTAGGCCAACTTAAGTTTCCGAATTACCGCTATTTTCTCGAGAGACTCCCCTACTCGAGGTGACACGCCAGTTCCCATAATCCGGCCAGTTGCTCTAACTTGCAGAAAGGAAATGGAGGAACACTACTTTAAAACAAGCTTCCCGAACACGGAATGTTTCAACAGGTTTTCACGGTCTATTTATTAAACTTTAAAGACTCAGATGAACCTGAATTATATTTAAAGATTCAGTTCGTACCGTGCAGTAAACACACTCCGTCTCTGCTTTAAAATCAGTCAGTTCATCCTCTCTGGGGAAAAAATCGCTGTTTGTTCTGACAGCCGTATAAAACATATAAAGGTACTGTGACGGCAGAACGTAAAATTTTTGAAAGTTAAAACCTGATGGTATATAAAGTTACCACTACGCTTTAAAGGTTTAATAAAACGCCACTCTTACAGGAAATGACTGTTCAGGATCAGTCACTTGTCTGCGGAGCACAGAAAATTCTTAACACAACAGTCTAGACAAACAGTGCAATAATGCCACCCTATGCTCTTGGCTTTCACGACATTTCAATGTGTCTGTGAAACCATCTGCGAAGTTCAAAATATGTTTTAATGCCAACAAATTACACTGATGAGATTAACATTTCGCTGGAATTCATATTTCAACAGAATAATTGAGTTCTATCAATTTAGTTGTCAGAGTCAGGAGATAGCATAAAAGCTGGCAATAATTAGACGAACTTGGTGTGATATAATGCTAATTTCAGTATTTGTCACTATTTTGTTACGCGTACAACATACAACTCAACAACTGGCCACAATGTATATATATGGCATTAAAAAGGGCACATCTCCATGGTGCAGTGTTCTCCTTAATAAGTTAATGAAAACGATGGCTAAGGATCACTAGCGATGCGAATATGAAATTTTGTACCCAGATGTATAGAACCATTCACACAAACTATTTGCGAACTCCTATCTGTAACAGAACTATTACAAACACGACAGTGGTGCAAAAGTTCAGGTTTTATTCGACAGCTTTAACGTGGACAGAATCTGTAGTTACGTAGGATATTGTTCCACCACCACCACCGCCGCCGCCGCCGCCGCCACCACCACCACCACCACCACCACCACCACCACCACCACTACTACTACTATTAACAAATAATAATTTACAAAAACAATAATAATAATGAAACAGAACAAGAACAGTATACAACCCATTTGAAATTTCAAATAATAACTCTGACCGTGGCGAGACCCAACACGTGACCGTACACGCGGAAACCCACCCACACGGTAACCCACAAGGTCACTGAATTTTATTGGTGGATTACAAACTTTTATTTCCAACCGCAGAATTAAGAACACACAATTTGAGAACTGGAAGTATGTACTATGAAAAGTAGGCTTTGTCTCTTCTCCAGTTACTCCGTCATCCTGAAATCGTATTGCTCCTCGGACACTGTCGTTGCATGGGACTGTCAAGATAACCACTGATATCGACACTGCTCTACTCTGCAGGAAATGAGGTCAAAAACGGGGATAATGAGACAAAGCAGCTGGCAAAAGGGCATAAACCGGGGAACTCCCTACATTTCGCTCAATATTTGTTTGACTTGAGTACAAACATTAACCTTTCAAGGCCTAGCGGTAACTTTACGTATTACCAGGTTTAATTTTAATCAGTTCTGCATGGTGGTCACATTGCGTTTATGTGTTTGGTATTTATGTGGGAACAATCTGCAACTTTTACCTTACACGTCATCAAATGATTGGTTTTTTAAACTGAGGTGGAGAGTGTTTACTGCGCGGTACGCCCTGAGTATATTAGACAGGATGCGTTTTGTCTTTAAAGGGTCAAGAGCCTAGTTCACAATAAGACGACAGTTGTGACAAATGTACTGCGAAATTCAGAACTTCGCTTGTAACAGCTCACCGCCACTCACAGTTCTAATGACACTGAAATATCTCAGTTGTATCTGAACAGCCTGTCACTGTACTGTACGGAACAGAAACGCACCATCATACCCGTCCTGTTCACTCAGTAGGCACCGTGAGCGAAGTTGAACCTGTCAGACGATCTACGGTCTGTGACCTAAGGTAATCGACCCAATGGCCGACAGTTTTCAAGAACGCAAGAGAATTCCAAGAAACGGAATGTAATATTGGGTTTAGTATTCATACAGTTCTTATTCTGACCAGCGAAATGCAAACTCCAACTCGATGAATAAACTAAGAATACGTGAGTTTACATAACACAAATTACACTCACGTGAGTTCGCTCGACACACAAATGTGCACAAGTCTTTCTTTGTTACTAACAGCTACAGTGAAAAGACAGACATAACCGGAATGCTGCCCACCACGTTCCCGTTACAGTTTTAGGTCTGATTACCATCTACAGTGATTGAATGGATTGACACGCACCAACTAATACACTATTGGAGATTATACATCAACCTTTATACATAAGCCACTACTTACGTTTCGATGATCAAGTCGTCATCTTCAGGAGGTCACTGCGGCAAAGTCCACATAACCAATCACACGTCAAAAACACTAGATTATTTAGACTCACCAGGTCTTGCCACTATACACAAGAGTGCGTCGATAATCATTAAACTGTTAAAATACGATGGGTTAAAACCTAGCGATTTCGTGCGTGCAATACGTAATGAAAATGCAAGGTGTGAATAATTTAAAGTACAATGATTTAAATTTGTTATGGATTTCTTCAGTCGCTCCAAGAATACACTGAGATATAAGTGTGAAATAGGTCACGGCTGATTGCTTCCAACTCACGATCGAGTTGGTCAGTAGTCTTTTTTCATACTCTCGAGGTTCTAGGTTTGAATCCGGCCCTCGAAATTGACTGTTATGAGTTTTCCTGCATGTTATTACAGGCTATAAAGATGAAAACATCGTCAGATAGGCAAGAACGCAGACTGGTCTACAGTCATATTCCCATCGCATCCTGCCAGAGCTGCAAATGTGTCTACATGCCCAGCCACGCTACGTAGTAGTAACAAACGGGCCAACATATCACATAAATAAATTGTAAAAGGGCGGGGGGGGGGGGGTGCTTAGCCACCACATGCATCAAGGCAGAAACAAGAGAATACGAAACACTGAGTACAAAACGTGGGCGTTTGGACGCAGGATAAGACCAAATAAATGTAGATAATGAACAGCCAAACGATATTTTCTCTTTGCTCATAGTAATTAGTACAAAAATTTTTGTCGGAAAATCCTGTAACAAGAGGCGACTTGTGGCACCTAAGTGTGGTTAGAGGTACAATATTAAAACTCACCTAAGGGAAATGTGATGAACTGTGGACTATGCTGGAGTGGATAGGGACCAGATCCATTGAGGAATTCTTGCAAAGTGGGAGAGAAATGGCTAAAATATTCTCAGGCGAGCAATAGAGACAAATCGGATTTTTCCCCGAACAGAAGTAGCAGATAGTCCGAGATGATTTTATCACTTTCAGTCACTAT
Organism: Coptotermes formosanus; assembly: GCA_013340265.1. Taxonomy (NCBI): domain Eukaryota; kingdom Metazoa; phylum Arthropoda; class Insecta; order Blattodea; family Rhinotermitidae; genus Coptotermes; species Coptotermes formosanus. The sequence goes on from BLKM01000900.1 coordinate 1,060,850, forward strand.
GACAGCTTCAAGTCTAACATGGTAATAGCATCTGTATTCCATAAAAACAAGAAATTTATTCATCCATGAAAGACTATCAGCTTTTAAGGATGACCCTCTATCATAAAGTTAGAGGCTATGAATGTATAGGTATTTCCTCTCACTTAAACTCAGGAGGAAATTACGAGGAACGCGAAACTTAATTATAAACATGAGCCAGATTTATCACGCATGAGGCAAGGGACCAGTTTCATCTACTGGAAACTAAACTCGGTGCCTAGACGAGGGGTTAATATTCTGTGACATAAGTTAAGACGTCAAAATGTGGTCCAAACCGGCACAAAGTGTATTAATCATAGTAAGTAAAGGAGAAGTTGTCCCTGTGCATGGCTTGTATACCTACGGGGGAAAGAAGGATATAGCTGCATACATTCTTAACCTCGGAGTTAAATGCAACTGAATGGTCAGCTTCACACACCAGCCGCTTTATCCCCGAAGAACGTGCCTCCAGCAGGCTTGAATCGGAGGGTGGGATAGGCCTCGGTCAAGTCTGTAACGCTTTTGGAGAAGAAACTTTTTTGTCCTTGCTGGGAATCGAAACACGAATATTTCTTTGTTCCGCCTTGTCAATATACAGTCTGAGATAACCGGCTCTACAAATTCAACTGCGTCTTGCAAAGTGCAACTCATACATTCTTTAGTGGTAATACACGAATATACTACCTCATGTACCTGACAGCCAGGTCCTATGTATTTTATCCGGGCGATTTTTAAAAAATGGGGAAAAAATGTCACCCCAAGTATTAAGTTGAATGCAACATATTTCCTACATAAACTTACGTCACCCATCTTTGGTGATAAAATTGTTACACAGAAATCGAAGAAAGGTCTATAAAAGATTCTTTGCATTCTATACAACCTCGTATATCCAATGTGAAAATATAATAAAAAGGAGTAGTCTTTAAAGAAAAATATTCAATTCACTGCAACATATTTCGCCAAAAGTTTGATTGTAGGACAAGCTTCATATTTTACTATTTGGTTAGTGGAACACCGTCACTGTTTAGGACGATGAACAGAATGTTACAGAGACAAGTAACAAGAAAAACAAAAGTCAAAAGTCCGTAAACAGATAGCGGTTCCGTCCCTATTTCAAATCAAAATATTAGTAAAATCTGGGCAGGGGAATGAAATTTTCGATAGAAGTGAATAGACAAACAAGATAATCAAAACTGGAAAGAATGACACAGGCCTGTGTAAGGATTTGCTTATACATAAGTGGAAAGTGCATGATAAGAGGCAAATGATGAACACAGTTCAATATAAAGGAAAACGAAAAACTTCGCACTTTGTTACGAAAGAAGGAGATTGAGCAATACAGATAACAAACCAAACGAGGGCTATGAAGTCGGAAGAGGCCTAAACCTAAATTTTCGCTTGCAGAAAAGGTTGAAAGATAAAGCACATTAAGATATTTGCCTCTCGGATGTGAAGTTGTGTAGTTTTGGTAACTAGATACTGAAATTATGTACGTAATATATTACACGAACTCAGGTGACTTAGTACCGAAATGAAAATCACACATCTTTAACAGCCAGCCATTCAGCGCTTTTATTCCCAGTAACCATAATTGCATTGCATCAGCGCCACAGCTAACGATACGAGCCACACATATATTTGTCTGTGGTACTGTGTCCATTACACATTTTAATTACTGCCTACATTACAATGTAGGCTAGCAGCAGGAAATTGTTTTAACTTCGTCATCAGTAAACTCTACAATGCGCAGTGATAAACCGTGATTTTATTGTTTCACTCTATTTCCTGTTTCCAGTTTTGAAATGAGCAATTTAAGCTACTGTGGAGCTGATGGCTTCTTTCCTCGTTTATTGTGCATTATTTCTACACAGCACAAAATATGAAAGCGAAATGAAGGGCTTGCGTCTCTCCGTCTTTGACAGTACTTTGTGTCCTCTCGTACGAACATATTACAACAAAATTGTATATCGGCGGCCGATATTAAATTTGTAGTACAAATACACAAATTTATTTGTTACCAACTACTGCACAATAGTTATACATGCTCCTACATGTTTCGGCTGAACTACTCATCCATCATCACGGAGTGATCCTTTACTGATATTAGCAGCGTGCAGCAGGTCATTCTATGAAAGGCTGCACATTTAATTTGGTACGTTGAAAGCAAGCGTATAATAAAATGACAAGCCACTACAAATTCCCACATTCCTTAAAAAAAGAAAGAAATAGAATGCCTTCCTGCTACATTAACCCTTTAAAGACGAAGCGTATCTGTTTTATATAAGGACTCAGGGCGTACCGCGCTGTAAACACTCTCCACCTCCGTTATAAAAACCAATCTCTTAATGTTTTATAAGGCAAAAGTTGCTGCTTGTTCTGAGATCCGTACAAAACACATATATGCAATGTGGGCACCACGTAGAATTCTTTAATGTTAAACCTGGCCGTACGTAAAGTTACCGCTAGGCTTTGGAAGTTTAAATAAGAGAAATAATTTGGCCACAAAGTTGTTGTTACTGTGGGGCACAAGAACCCAGATACCAGTGTTCACCACATTGCGCTGATATTCTCCTATACATTTCAGACGCCGTAATGCCTTGTGATCACAACAACCACGGATCACAGCTCGCTGTTCTACAACGGTGCAATTCGAAAGCGGTGTGGCAATCTTAAAAAAAAAATGGAAAACACAACACTAACTAAACCCGACACTGGCTCGTCGCAGCAACGCCTACTGTGTAAGCCAACTTACTGAGACGCTACATTTCGCAGTGCGTCGACTGCAGCGCCTCTACAGGCAAATTCACTTTACTTTTTGATTCACCTTCATATAATAAAACCAAAAGCCGCACTGTGCATCTGAAAGTAAAAATTCATTGCGAAGTCTAAGAAACACCTGACGGTGAATATAAGAATAAAGTTCTTCACCTATTTACGAGGTAACACGCCATGAATGTGTACAGGGGAGAACAGAATATCATAATGCGTTCCTAATTTTTTAACACTTATGCTTAATAAATCGCTATAAAATGTCACAAGTATTTGAAAACGATAGTAAGAAGTCACAAGAAACCGCACACGTTCTTGCAGAGAGCCACAACGCCTGTGAGTAAAGTCACAAGCACGTCGAGGAATGCTTGCTTATTGAAGTAATTAAAGTCTGAAGTCTGCAACCTACATATTAACAGCTTGTTTCATATATGCGTGTGAAATTTGGCTTTCAGTCTCAAAAAAGAAAGCACAAAGGCTGAGGCTGCTAAGAGACAAGAAGAGGAAATCTACGGAAACCCTTCACCAAACGGAATTGGGACCGGGGGGCAATATAGAGAAATGTGACGATTTGGACTGAAGTTTTTGGTTCGCAGTAGGGTTTGTGGCACGCTTTTGTAATGAAGGTAATGAAAATTTGGTTCCAATAAAAGGAAATTTAGTGGCGAACCGAAAGGCTTCACCTTCTCAATATGAAACCTTTTACGTGGAGTTTGGGAGTAGAAAACATGAACTGTTCGTTAGGCATTTCCACAAGGCTGTACTGCCTTGCCGCAAACAAAGCTAATGAGGGAATCAGAGAAATCCGTTAACTGTTTAAACACAGTCAGAGATGCTGTCAGGCGCAGGCACCGAAGGCACCGAGACGCTGGATATCCCAGCGTAGCCCTCTCTTTTCTATTTAGCGATCTACTCCATGGTCTGCTCAATAAAGAATACAGAGAAAAGGAAACCCTTAAGCAAGGCGACACAGCTTTGAGACAAAGAGCCTGGCTTACTTTGCAAAGGAGGGCCTACATCTGATTCCATGCTCCGGTATGCTGACAGATCTGGTTCTTATTCCTTAGTCAAATGTATTCAAATAACTTCCCACAACATAAAGCATTCCACTTACTCCACATTTGTATACGTTGCAGTTTGTGTTCCTTTTTATTTATTGAAGGACTTTTTGGCTCAGTAACTTTGAAACCTGGAGCGCGAAGCGAAGGAAAGAAAAGAGAGAGCAGAAAGAAAAAAGAAAGAAAGAAGAAAGAAAGAAAGAAAGAAAGAAAGAAAAAAGAAAGAAAGAAAAAAGAAAGAAAGAAAGAAAGAAAAAAGAACGTAGGAAATGTGAGAGACAATCAGAAGGAAACAGAACTACCTTATGGCTCTGAAGTAGTACCCGCTCGTCCTTTTAAAGATAGGCTGGGAACAAAGAAAAAGTAACCGGAAGTGGAGCGTTTAGTGCAGGCGGCAGAGGAAAGGAGTTGCACAACTGCTGGAGATGGAGCGAATTTTGATACTGACATTCGGAGGGTTGCATCGTGACGGAAATTCGATATTGAAGCCACGTTTTAACTGCTTGGTAATGTAATTTTAATTTTATTCTATTCTATTTATGCACAACCACGAAGAGATTTTATCGGCCGCCTAAAATTTATTCCTTTGTATCAGTGTTTTCCCTGAATACTGCCTCTGTGGACCGAAACATGTAGGAGAGGCTTACGAAAAAACAAATATTTATTAATGAGTATACGTGCAACTAGTTAGAATACATATGTTATTAATATATTGCACGGAAAATGTACAACGTCAAGTTTGTAGTCAGAAGATCCAGGGGAACTGGCTGTGGTACAGCAGATTGAACTGAGCTGGCTTTGCGTAAGGCTCGCGGCTAAAAGTATGTAGCTATAGTAATGATCCGACAGTCATTACCTCTAAGGAACTTACAACCCAAGAACATTGTTTTGTGCCCTGTTTAACTTCCTAGATATTTTCTTCGGTGCAGAAAACTTGTGTATCTATACTACTATTCAGAGCACTGCAGTGACGTTGAGTCTACTTTGCGTGCTCTCTCCCCTCTCAGTAAATAATATTTATATCTGAATTTATAACAACATGGCACTTGTTTCATACAGTAATGGCTGATGTGAGCATCAAAATTGCAAAATGATTTTCATTTCCATGCTAGATGCTGTTCTACTTCCATGTCTGCTCACTAATCCTGTCTGTTTCCCGGACTTCACAACCTTTCACCTTCTTCCCCATCTCCTTCCCGTCTTCACTGAGTGGCTTCTTCGATCCATCCGTGCTTTACTAGCTGACTCAATTTCGCAAGAAGAAACTGTAGTAAGAAACATTTTATGCATTCCTTGCACAAAGGCCGTCCTCAAAGTATCGTGTCACCGAAAGCCCCGGTACAGCGGCTAGTACCCTTGCTTCGTGTTCGGCGTGTTAGGGGTTAAAATTTTGAAACGGACTACTGCTATATTTTCTCAGGTTTTATGTGGGTTTCCTCAGTCTGGCAGGCAAATTTTGGAACAAAACATCGAACTGGGCCACAACTGCTTCCTTTCAGATCCTTGCCCTTCCACCGATATTCCCATCATTCGAACTTAACCTTTTAAAGCCTTATAAAACATTAAGAGACTGGTTTTTATAACCGAAGTAGAGAATGTTTAAAGCGCGGTACGCACTGAGTCCTTATATAAAACAGATACGCTTCGTCTTTAAAGGGTTAATCTGAGTATTCGAAAGCGTCGCTAAATAAACAAATAAAAACAATTATATTTTCTGTGAAACTCGTGTACTAATATTACATAAAATATAGTATTTTGGGGGACAATGACCCTTAATTCAATGCCGAACCGTAATCCCTGTCGGCAGCTAAATAACTACAACACATCCTCATAGCATGCTTCTTTGACCCACTTTAATATTACCCTTCCTAGTGCTTCTAGTTACCAAAGTGATCTCACACTTCTGGAGTTCTGCACTGAAAAATTTTGTACGCATTTCTCATAAGGAAAAGCGTGATGCATGCCTTGCCCATCCAATCGCCCTTGGCTAGATCTCCCTAGGAATATCTGGTGAAGACTATAAATGAAGTTATCCGTTAAGTAATTCCTTCCTTAGTCTATTGCTTCCTCTCTCCTTAAGTCTTAACATTCTACTAAGCGTCATGTTCTCAAAGCCTGACAATTCATATTTTTCCCTTGAACTTTGTGCAGAGTATGCTACTCGCCTGCTGTTTATTGAATACTGTCTTCTGTTAAAATCCCGGGAAGATCTTTTTCTGAAAGTAGCACATGTGATTGGTTTAAAGCAGGCCTACTTGAGAAGTTGTAACCTTTATTTCTTCGGTTGATTTTTACTTAAAGAGCTGATTAGAAGAAATGCTACTATAAACAGAGGCGATGGTGGCTATGTCAGCTTACAGAAAACGTCAATTAACACAGCGTTGCCACTTCAGTGTAGGGTCTAAACTCATGCAAGTATAAAAGACGTAAACAAAACGTTTCTGTTCGAGTTGTCAATCGATTATCGAACGCTGTAAGTGAACACCAGGTGCTGTTACTCCTACGACAGGTCGTGTTGGCGTCAAATTATATAAGATCTAGCGTCGTGTGCTCATACCATTATGGCATAAGGCAATTAAAATAAATAAATAAATAAATAGTAATAAGGTCAGATCAGCGGGATTCGGTCCGAAAACGCCTGTATTATGAAAAACGTACGTGTAAGTAAAGGCCTTAAGAGAAGGAACAAGGGTAGGCCTATACCCCAGGGGTGCACAGATATCGGGCACCAGTTCACCTGGACGAATAACTTTTTAGGTGGTGCCTAATACTTATGGGTCATCAATTTGGATCTTGCTTCGTGTCACCATTTTGGTGTCTAGAATTTCGAGATGGCTCTTAGGTTTTATGAAAATTAGTGCACCCCTGACTGCATCCTATGTTTATTTTAAAGAATAAAAAGAAAGAACACTTTAATATAACATTTGATATTTTGTTCTCGCTGTCACAAAGTTAAGGACATCTAAATGCAAATTCCTCTCTTGTAACAAGACAAACTCTAAAGAGCACAAGAAAGTAAATTCAATTTAGTCGCCGTCTCAACCAGCGCTGTAAGGTAGACATCTTTCGTAAGCACGGTAAAATTCTCTGACGCAGCATCGAAGTGTGAGCCCGCAGCGAAGCACGGAGCATACAGTTTCGGCGTATTTCATTTTGGTATCTGAGCGCCACAGCCTGAGGGCAAACAAAGTGCCTTCTTTTTATGAAAGTCTAATTGCTCCTTTTTTGTTAAAGCACTTGACAAATTAACATTATTTTCGGTATAAGTAAAAAGTTCTTCGTGGGTTTAAGCACTATCAGGCCGTGAGAGAAGACCGTCACTGGCTGGCCACTGGTTCACGGGAAGCTCTCGCCGATTTGACAGGAGGCTCGGTGGTTCTCACAGCCTGTCCAGACGCAGTAGCGAATACAAAGCTTAAGATTCACAATTTTCCGCTAGGGGTACCAAATTCTCGACTGTACGAAAGAAGAGAGAAAGAGGATGCCAGCACTAACGAATCTGATTTGATTTCAGGCAATATCCCTTTCGAATCTCGACTGCAACACTGACCAACCCGACACGTTTTTCGCGGTATTCCAAACCCCAGCCACACCAGTGCAGGAACAGTAATTCAAACTACGCTACGACCACATCATTTCTAATTCATTAGTTATTATCATCAAACCGTCTGACGATGTACACTTTGTGCTACAGGTTAAACGAATTACAAAAGATAAAACCAAAAATACATTATTTTACCTCTGGGGTTGAATAATTAAATCAGGGACGTCCAACATTTTTGGTAAAAGACCACACTCGTCTTTCCCAGGCCGCAGGTGTAAAACTCACAATAAGTGGAAAACCTAACCGTCGAAATTATTGTGTAATTTTTAACATAAGATATAATTTTCCAATGTTACCGCCGGCCGCTTATCACAAACCAGCGCGCAGCGGGTTTGACACACTTGAGTTAAGATAACACGGTAAGGAAGCCTAACACATAACTCAACCACTCACATGGCCACGGTTTTTCTAGTTGCCTACACTGATGTTTGGTCGCAGCAGCTCCTCAGCTGGTATTTGCTTATGTGAATTACTGTTTTAATCCATTAATATGTCATTTCAAGAAAAAGTGGTACTGTCATGTTAGTTACATCCTAGTAACAAACATAACTGGTTATTTTAAAATGGCTTGAATGAGTATCAGCTATTCTGTATTAAAAGAAACGAATAATTTGAAATGTTCACGTAAACCATGAAGGAGAAAAGTTAAGACGGATACAGCTACCTTATAATTATTGATCAAATGCAAGCGAAATGTGGCTGTTTTAGTTACATGCGGAACTCGCCCAATCTTTGTTATGAATTTCCAACGTGCAGGTCACTAGGATGAATGAAATCCTGCTGCTCAAATTACAGGAAGGTTATTGGTTTTGGCGTACGGAGGAAGGGTTTGCTTCATTTGTCTTAACCAAGCAAAGAATAAAATCAAAACGTAAATAATAATTTTTAAATGAGGCATTCCGTGCACGGCACAGCTTTAGCAGCTAAAGTAATACGCCTTCACTTTAGCCTAGATAAGTTGCCACTTCATTGTGGTGGTGAACAAGCACATGCCTATGGCAAAGGCATCACAACCGCTCTCCAGTCGTCGTTTAAGATAAGCAAAAGTCAGCCTTAGTGGATATATACTTACTTTAATCATAAGGGTTTATCACTAATGTTGCATCATAAGCACTCCAGCTCATATTCTGATTTCGTGTGAGATAGCACAAACACACAGTAAATCAGTCCTTTGGTCAGCGAGTTATCGCCACACTACAAAGCCAGCAACTAGCAGAGCAAGAGGGACCTAACGCAGTGTTACTGGGCCACTCTTCGGTTTATGCTTACACAGATGTTCCACAACAGGTTCATAGGCTATATTAACCCTTTAAAGCCTAGCGGTAACTTTACGTACCACCAGGTTTAACATTAAAAAATTCTACGTGGTGCCCACATTGCGTTTATGTGTTTTGTACGGACCTCAGAACAAACAGCAACTTTTGCCTTGTAAAACATTAAGAGATTGGTTTTGTATAACGGAAGTGGAGAGTGTTTACAGCGCGGTACGCACTGAGTCCCTATATAAAACAGATACGCTTCGTCTTTAAAGGGTTAAGATCGAATGTTCTTAACTGTGAATGACGAAGAGGACAGGATGAGGAAATAATCTGCCTTTCCATGTCATCCAGTTCTATACGATATTACAACTGAAAGAATGTCAATAAATAACATATGTGGGCAGAATTCTACTTTCCACCTACTAAAACTCTTTTTAATTACACGTAGAGTAGAGGTTATAAAAATTACACACTACATTCGTGAGGTTCTGAATGCGCAGCACGGTATAAGATCATGAACAAACTGACTGACTCAAGCAGTATCAAGACGGATTTGTATTCGGGAGGCACCCTTTTCGAACACAGACAAATTCCGGGATAAGTTCCATCCAATTTGTAGTTCATTACCTCCAAATAACTCCACGCTATTCCAAAAATTGTGAGGCCTACTAACAAATTTCAAGCCTCTGAAGTCAGGCAGCAAGTTACAAATATTTAAATTAAATACAAAAGGTAGAAATTTCGCATTAATAATAACTGCAAGCAGAATGTAGTCGTATTTTTAAATAGTATACGAGGAAAACAGGGTAGATACAGAAGCAAAAAGACTATACTGCGCTTCTATGTGGCCGTGAAACTCTGGCCCTAACATTTTTCTACTCGTAGTTTAAATTTTAAAACACTTCTTGCAGCCCTCTGTATAAAGACAATTACACTGAAAGAGAAACACATGTCGAAGGCCGTGTGATACTCAAAAAAACGCAGGCGGGGTATTATGAAAGGCTGCCTGATAGACATACTGTGAGGAATGGATCATTGAAAAATGTAACAGAAAATAAAGAGTGGTCAAACGGAAAGAAAAACAAAGCAAATTATCAAAGAAAAAGAAACAGTAGAAGTGGAAAAAAGAAAACAAGGAAAAAATAAAGGAAGGTGTGGAAGAGCAGAGTGGATGATCCAGCTGACCATTGTGGAAAAGAATGCATCTGCCCTGGACAAGCACTTCTGCCGTAGCTCCCAGTCCGCCGAAGTCCCTACGCAATCAGAATCTCGTTACTTGAAAATGTATAGTTTCTCAGTCGATATTCACTGGCGCGTAAAAAAGCACAGAGTGTGGAGTGCAAATTAACCTGAAAACAAGCACGAGAAATTCTTACTTGCGCTACGATTGACAGTAAGGCACGAAAGTTATGAATTCCCGATTTGTACCAAATGTAACTATATCATAAACATCTTTGCTTCTAAGGAATGATGTCACAGTTGGCAGAACATGGCGATGGGAATTGTTTCCATGCAAAACAATTATATTTTGCGCCCACTCACTTTAAACCGGAACCCATGGGTATGCAAACACAGACCATAAACTGCAAGAATTTCTGAAAGCCAACGTTCGTTATTCTGGCTATTTGTCGTCCCATTTAGTGTAAACCATGTCTCATCTGGGAGAAACACGAGTCCCGGACCAAGATATCCATTGGGTATCGATTATTCAACCGCCGGCAATATCAGCTTCCTGCTTCCCGGTCTAGAGGAAATACTGGCTGTGCATCTCTGATTTTATGTCGATGTAGTTTGAGAAGCTTCGTTGCCCTGCGAGCTGAGGATTTTAGCACAATACTTAAGTTAAAATACTTAAGTTAAAATACGATGTTTTCGTACTTCCTTTATTTCTGCTGCCACCGGGTGAAAACCCAACTGCAGTAAAAAAAAACAGTAATAATAATTTCAAGCACTGAAACTGTCGTTCGAAAATTTTTATTTCCAGCACTGAAACTGTCGTTCGAAAAATTTCCACTACTCTGTATATTGTTCCTTTTTAAGATACTACTGCGTAGGACATTTGTACAAAACTTCGGACAGCATCGTGTTATTATGTGAGAAACATTCTATAATGTACAACATATATTAACTTCTTGCTCTGGGCAGTGACACTTGTAGCGTGATTAGCTTAAACAGAAATTTTTTATGTGCAGCAAGTAAATATCTTGGTCAAGGGGTCACCATTCTCTTTACTTCACACACACACACACACACACACACACACACACACACACACACACACACACACACACACCCCACACACACACACACACACACACACACACACACAAACCCCACACACACCCCACACACACACACCACACATACACACACAAACCACACATACACACACACCACACACATACACACACACACCACACACACCACACATACACACACATACACAC
>BLKM01000900.1:1076897-1111897 GCA_013340265.1 Coptotermes formosanus
TATGACATAGGACGTCTTTCACGATTGATTCAGTGTTGAGACATTGTGCAGAGAGAGAGAGAGAGAGAGAGACAAAGAGGCTCCTTTCAGCGTTGCCAAATGTAGGTCACCAAATATTACACATTAGTGGTGCTGGCATTATTAGCAGCTCACCATATATTCCACATCCGCAGGACAAATGTTAAATATTAAGCAGCACAGAAGTATGAAGGTTACCGGTCCTGAATAACTGATCTGAGGTCATACAGGCCTAATAATTTTACGTTTGTTTTGATTCGCAAAATTCGTTACAGTTCCGTTCGAAGGTGAAACGTAATCTCCAACTTTCTGAGAAAATTACACAACATGAATCTTCACCATAATGCTAGGGTGCTTAAATCGAGAGGGATAATACGCACCGTGCAAGGGGAAAGGACGAATTAGCACAGACACATTGTCTTACATAATTTCTGTTGGAAGAGGAAGGTATTGTAAAATGGGAACCAATACTAAACTAGATCCTATGGATCCTAGGGCACAGAGATCTAGACATGCGGTTGAGTGAAGTGGATGAGGGTAGAATCCAATGAGCAGACTGTCGAAATTTGGAATTCCATAAAATTAGGGAATTTAAAGTTGCTTACCTACAAGACACACAAACCGGGGGTGGGGGGGGGTGGGGGGAGAGCATGGCGAGAGAAAGAGAGAGAGAAAGATAGTCAGAAGAAAGCGTGAGGCGGGAGAGAGGGAAGTGCCAGAAACTGCACTTAACACGTATTAGACGGAAACAAAAGTTTTAGGGCTTTGGAACTTCCCAGGCATGTGCCATTAGTCCCGATGGCAAACGTAGATTGGAGGTAAGGTAACGCGTTGGGAAATGTAATTTCAGTGTCTTGTTTAACGACGCTGTCACTCGCGCAGATTATGTAGCGTCGATGCGATGGGAATACAAGTTGAGTATGGAGCAGCTGTGTAGTGATACTGGCAGGGGACACCCGAGATTACTCGCAGACAGACCTACCCTACTGTCACCTTCTCCAACATGGATCCCACACGGACTGCCCTGGAACCGAAAGAGGGCCGCTGTTGTGACAGGCCGGGGACCAACGTCCTGAGCCATGGCACAGCCCCGTTTAGACGTGACGAATGTAAATGATGAGAAGTGGACCCTTTCAAGTACGCTAGGACAGACTTTGAGAAGACAGGGACTGTATTTTGGTATGAACATTGCGAAGGCTGTATTATGACGGAACTTGAAGGCACCGCAACAGCAGCCACACTGGGGCGGAATACTAATGTTGATATTAGACATGGAATTTCTTATAAATGATATTCAAAAACTCAGCCCATACCAAACAGGCAATACACTGCTTCTCCATGAAGCAAATCAATTCTGTTTAAGACAATCTCTTTTTATTATAAAGACCATATATAAATCACAATAAATAAGCAAAAGCGTAAGAATCAATCATTTTTAAAATTAAAGTACTGAGTACCTAGGCGTAACACTGCTCTATAAATGCACACTAGTATTGGGAATTACAGTTAATACTTTCTATGTTGCCGAGGAATTGTCGCATTCATCTTTATGTCTGTGGTACAGGTCAGTGAAAAGCAATGTCATACAGTATCCTGGAACTATCCGTTATATACCACATTACACAACCTGCATGTATACTGTTATATTTATATTCAAACAAGAAAATGTAAAAATGTGGCTATCTTGTTGACATGATGACGCACAGAGATACGGCGAATACTCCAAGAGTATTTATCAGGTGCATCCTAATACGTGATACTTTTAGCACCAGCAACTTTTGTTACATTTTATTCACAGCAAGTGTCACAATCAAGTGCGTTTTTTTTTCACGTTTATAGTCCAATCGACCAGCCTTGCTGTTTTCCTTGTGTATGTTATAAACATCCCCTTCCCGGTAAAATGGAATTTAAATGTCAGTTGCTTTCAATGGTGTATTTCACGAAACATCTAACTCAGTGCTAGCGATGCCACGACAGAGTCGATTCTCCCTTGTTTTCTTTGCTCCTACTGAGGTCGCCGATATATATGCAGTTTGATATTACCAAACATGTTGCATGCTCATGTTACTGGAAGGGGAACTGAGGGGGTAGCGAAATGTTACAGTTCCAAACACCGTAACGACAAGAGGGAGAACAGAAGCGCGATACACCAGCATTTCTCAACCAAAACCACTGAGATGCAAGTTGGCTTAACATCCAACAGCACAAAGCAAATCGCATAATTTACAGCAGACCCATGTATACAGTTGCGTGTTTGTACAAAACGTAACACTTAACATACTGCGTTATGGTATTCAAGTATGTTTTTTCACCTGTTTATTTACTACCTGACTAAATGAAGGTAATTACAATTTAAAAAAGAAATTACTGTAATATGAAATCGGATCATGCAGAGTATTCCTCACAAAGTTACCTGGACAAGAAACGGCCTTTCATGCAGCTCGAACGTTCAGTACCGTGTCCATAACAGCCATGATACTGCATCCTGAGCTGCTTATTTTGAGATAATACAATTATCACCATGTAGTCTGCCTTAACCTTTTAAAGCCTAGCGGTAACTTTACGTACCACCAGGTTTAACGTTAAAAAATTCTACGTGGTGCCCACATTGCGTTTATGTGTTTTGTACGGATCTCAGAACAAACAGCAACTTTTGCCTTATAAAACATTAAGATACTGGTTTTTATAACCGAAGTGGAGAGTGTTTACAGCGCGGTACGCACTAAGTCCTTATACAAAACAGATAGGCTTCGTCTTTAAAGGGTTAAGAGAGGTCCATAACCTCTTCCAAAGCGAGTTATTCACAGACTGCGATCTAGTGCTTCTTCTTTAAACTTTTAGTACATTTTTTCTTTAAAGTCATCCAGTAGCTGCTCACATCTTCTTCCTCGTCTACACTTCCCTTCTATCTTTCCTTCAACAACATGTTTTAGAAGACAGTTCTTAGGCACGACGTGACTAATGCAGTTTGTCTTCCTTCGTTTTATTGCATGTAGGATGTCCTTTCTTCCTTTACTCTATGTAATAGCTCTTCATTCTTCACACGATAGATCCAACCGATCTTCTCCATTCTTTACAGCATCACATTTAAAAAATTTCAAGGTTTTTCTGATCTACTAACGTAAGGATTTCCGAAACCATTGGTAGCTAGCTTCCACTGAATTTTATCTACTCTTCATATCCCCAGAATAATTTTTTATTTCTCAGTGATGTTATATTCTCGAAGGACTTATAAGCTTTCTAAATATTAATATCGCCTCTTGTATTCTAGTGACAGGATATGAGTACAGGTCCGTGTATACCTTGCCTTGCGTGTAGAGAGTGCGTTACGAAAGCGTAATAAATGACTTGAGAGACAAATATATTCATGGTTATTCATAGAGATCACAATAACAACAGGCACATATTAACACGACAAACAGTAACATGTCAAATTACTACAAACCGAACAGGTAGTTAGGAAACACATACTTCGTGACCGACAACACATATATATATATAAATATCGTATTATTTCAGTAGTAATAAAAGGTAAAGCAATACCATTACTGTCCTGGACAGGCCCTTAGGGCTCCAGGAGGTTAAGGCTCCCAGATTTCTAGACAATTGGCGCATGAAAGTGGTAATGTTGTCAGCCCTAGGCAACGGCCGCCTTTACCCCCCAGTAACTAGTCCAGGTACTCATTTCTGTTAGAGGCTGAGTTGACCCCAAGGTCATATTGCAACCGAAAGGATTATGTCAATGAAAAATTCCAGTGACACCATCGGGAATCGAATCCGCGACCTTCCGGTTTGTAGCGCAGTGCCTCAACCAACTGCGTCACCGCGTGCCCCCCAGTAGTGTGAAATGTGGAATATGCCACGATTCGTTCAGAATAACGTCCCGGTACACAGGTTAAAAAATAATTCTAAGGTAGTACAGAACCCCTACGTGTTAACCGGAAGAGAAGATGTGGGGGTGCAAAAATACTTCATTTCCTAACACCCTGACCACAGTACTGGAGCAGAGACGTTTGTCATGGCGGAGTGTTGCTTGACTCCCTACACTAAGGAACGCAATGTTCAGCCCATGTTCTTCCGGCAATGTGAAAACCAAGTTCCATACAGTTCGGTATTTGTAGTTACTTTTGCCCGTAACCTTCACAGTACTAATTCTATCCATAAATTATTGTCGCTATCAACAGAGTGTGAAACCACACCCTGAGTGTAGCACGTAGGCTGTTACATTAGATGTATGTCCGCAGCTACTCACCAAGGCAGCTGTATCCATTCTGGTGCAGCACAAAACCATCTTTACAGTCACACTCGAACATCCCATCATGCAGCTCGTAACACAACTGTTCACAGGGACTGCCATGCCCACAGCGACCTGCAAGCACAGCAATAACACACCCGGGATGATTAAAGATGCCATGGAAAAGAAAGTCCAAAGTCAGCATCTTTCATGAAAATTTGATAGATGTTCAGCTGGTCAAGAAATTCACCGCTTGTGTACACTTCACGATCATTTACGCTTGCACAAGGCTCCACTGTCAAGCACTACTCAACCAGCTGAATCACCGCGTACCCCATCTCCATTATCTTAAATACCTATTTTAATATTATTATCAGATAAACGTCCGCGTCTTCCAAATAGTCTCATTTTCTGAAGTTTTTGATTAGCATTTCGTAAACACTTTTCAATTTTCCTTGCACACTACATACCACACCAATCTCACCTTCCCTTATATGATAATTCTTAGAGTTAACTGTTAAAATTATAATTTTGACATTCATTGTCCCAGTTGGCGTATATCAACTATATGTGAAGTAATAACCGTCTACAGCCAACGTTATATGTTTTTTATTGAAGAATAAGAGCGACAGTTTCGGTCCTTTTGGACCATCTTCAGGCTCTGTTCTTATCCTATTGTTACAGAAACTCTACGTATATAAGTAGAAGGTAAATTCATACATAATTGTGTGTTATAAAATATTAATCAATTGTTATAAAATTTTATTAAAACAGGGTAGATAAACAATTTTGGGTGATAAAATGATTTGTAGAAAATATAGTTAAAAGGTTGACCGTAACATTGCTGTCTTCTATTTTCTTCCTTGTACTAATTCATTATGTGTGCCTCGGTTTGCGTGTCTAGGGTTCCGTGACCTTTGTTTCTGTGGAATTTTCGTTATTTTAACTTCCCTTGAGCTTTGGTTTTTCTTCATGTAATGAATTAGTACAAGGAAGAAAATAGAAGACAACAATGTTACGGTCAAACTTTTAACTACATTTTCTACGAATCATTTTATCACTCAAAATTGCTTATCTACCCTGTTTTTAATACAATTTTATAACAATGGATTACTATTTTATAACACACAATTATGTATGAATTTGCTTTGTAAAAGAGAAGGCCTTCTACTTATATATGTAGAGTTTCTGTAATAATAGGATAAGAACAGAGCCTGAAGATCGTCCAAAAGGACCGAAACTGGTCGCTCTTATTCTTCAATAAAAAACATATAACGTTGGCTGTAGACGGTTATTACTTCACATATATTGTTAAAATTATAGATTAAGAAACTCCTAATTGACTAATTCATCCACTCCTCTGACACTTCCCCCCAGAGTTTTGTTCTTAGCAGCTGTTGTCACGGATTCTTCACGTATGCTGAGCGACCAGACTTCGCGCACATACAAAACAGCACGCAAAATTAATTTCTGCATGTTTCAGTCCTTCCTGCTTTACATAGGAGAGTGAAAGATGTAAGATACTGAAATTAATTGTAACTGTAGGATTTAATATTCGCTTCAATTCTCCAAAAACACAGCCTTCATTTTTAATGGCCTTCCCATAATTATAGGTAAATAAATCACTTGAGAACGTAGCATATTTCAAATACTTTAGAACGACACTAGCAGATCGAAACTGCATGCGCGAAGAAATTAAGAAAAGTTTAGATTTGGGGAATGTTTGCTACAATTCGGTTCACAATATTTTGCCCTGCCCTTTGCTATCTAAATATATAAAGATTAAAATATACATAAGTATTGATATACTTCAGCCTGTTGTTTCAAATAAGTGTAAAACTCGTTCCCACATACCTGGGTCTGAACAGAGGTTGAGGGTGTTCCAGAAGAGGGTCCTAAGTACGATATTTGGGACTAAGTGGATGGGTATCAGGAGACTGAAGAATTTGCATAATGAGAAGCTGGATGATTTGTGCTTCCCGTCGAGTATTGTTAGGATGATCAATCAAGGGCGCTGACCCGGGTGGAGCGTGAGGCATGGATCGAGAAGAAGGGAAATGCGTAGTGTGTTTTGGCGGGGAAACCTGAGGGGTACAGGCAATGTGGAAGCCCCAAATAAATGGAAGGATAATATGAAAAAGAAACTTTAAACGTAGGATAGAATGGCGTGGCATACAATAAACTGGCTTAATCTGGCTCAGGATAGGGACAAGTGGTGGACTCTTGTGAATGCGGTAATGAATCTTCGGGTTCCATAAAACGATGGAAATTCCTTAAGTATCTGAGAACATACTACCATTTCCAAAAAGACGTCTCCCCATATGGTTATTTAGTTAGTGACTTCCCAAAAATACGCACGCAATATTTCAGGTGCTGACACTGCTTCTAACGGTTACAATATTCAATATTCACATGGATCTTAACACCATCTACAGGCAGTCTGTTAATTTAAATTTCTCTGATGCATTAAAACACATTCTGGAGTAGCATGACAGTGAGTGATGTTTTCTTGAGCTATGCGTATAAGAGGCGTTAGACAGCAATAATGAGAAAACGCAAAATGCAATTTTCCAGACAGAATTCAGTGTAGAATTCCAGTAGAAAATTTAATGGAACATGTTTTGAGGTTCGAAAATGAAATAAGCGTACTGATAGACGCAGGGTTTTGGCTTTTACATATATGTAAGTTCATTTAGTAATGTTAAGCAAACAGATCACAATTAATTCAGCTTCTCATCTTCAACACCACAATGTTACGTCCCGGCGGAATCACATATATGACTATGTTCAACCTTTTAAAGCCTAGCGGTAACTTTACGTACTACCAGGCTTAACTTTAATCAATTCTCCATGGTGCTCCCATTGCGTTTATGTGCTTTGTACTTATCTGGGAACAATCTGCAACTTTTACCTGACACGTCGTCAAATGATTGGTTTTTTAAACTGAGGCAGAGTGTTTACTACGCGGTACGCCCTCAGTCGTTATATTAGATAGAACGCGTTTCGTCTTTAAAAGGTTAAACAAGAAAAAATGTGGGGTGGAATTCAAAGACGTAGCACTTTCCTATCTGACATACACCGAATACAGGCACCAGGCTGTATAGTTATCATGTCTCCATCTGCATGAGAAGGCAGAGGAAATCCGCAATTACTGTCCAGTCTACAGAACACGAAACATAGGTCCGTCCGACGATTTATGTATGTCTGCCCCGTCAGCTGTAAGCACTATCAGGTATCATCCCTAGAGTAAGGACGGGCGCACATTCACAATTCAGAAGTGCAAGAGAGGTAGAGCACTGACAAAATCGCCTTCCACCTAAGGAAATGAGGCTGCTGCAGCACTGTGTGGAAACTGTGGTGGTCAAGCTGAATAATGCAGGTATTTTCCGTCCCACTACCATTAATTTGTTTATGATCGTTTAGTTATTACAGCTATTACACCGAGCGACTCAGCTTCGCGATAACGAGTTTGAAATAAAGAAACAGGAAGAAAAAAGAAAAGGAAAGAAAGGAATAAATACTGAAATAAATAAATAAATAAATAAATAAATAAGAAAGAGGTGAGATAAAGAAGAAAGAAAGGAAGAAAATGTAGAGAGAAAGAACAACATTTAGCAGAAAATGTGAGAATTGTAACCTAAAATAGACCACGGCCGCTTCTTCCGAGCTTTCACGTCATGCATGCACAATTACAGTACGTATTGTCACTTCATAACTTCACAGACCGGCCAGAAGGTTCAGTCGCACTGAATAGAGATATCTTTATCGACCTTACAGCAGTGTATTGGTTAGTCTGGCTCGCATCTGACAAAAACACGTGAAACCGAAACCTTGATTAATATATTCCAACAAATGCCAGAGGTCATGCAGCCTGTGAGAATGCTCAAGCCTGCTGTTGATAAACAGAATTGTGAGGTTGCATAATAACACGTTCTGTTAAATGAATAATGTCGTCCTTTGTCACATATCCATTAGCTTTGGTTGGAATAAAAGCTAATTCGAATGCAGTGAATGTTATTTCATATGCTCGGTTACATGTTTAAGTAAACTTATTCATTACTCTGCTTTATCCGATGTAGCTAATAAGATTATCATCTCTCGTACACTAATATACATCCATGCTCTGCCATTAACGTTTAAATGCTAGTGGCAATAGTCTGCAGCCGGCGGTATAGAGTGCACTCCCGACACAACTGTCGGAGAAGTTATCGCCAGTGCGGCGCTTAAAAAAGACTGCAATAAATTTTAGTGTGACGAAGCGCTATACACCACAGAGGACGCTAATATGAACTCTATCTGGCTTAAACGTTGAATTATAAGAACGATAACAATTCGTCAAAATGTATGAGACAAAGGTACATTTGAATACAGTTTTTCCACTCGTCAGTATCATATAACTCTTCTTCCCACCCGCCACTCGTATACCTTATTCCAGGATAATCTGAAATACTGTCAATTGTGGAAATTACTTCTAACGTTTCACTAGTCATTTTTATGTGTGCGCAGCACGCCAGAAAAAAAAGACACACGTTTCCAGATATTTTTAAAACTAACTAACTAACTCCATGGAGCAGAGGCCTTCTTGAGAAGCTAACAGTTTATCAGCTAGTCAAGAAATTCCCCGCATTTTATGGAACCCGAAGGTTCATTACCGCATTCACAAGAGCCCGCCACCTGTCCCTATCCTGAGCCAGATCAATCCAGTTCATGTCCTCCCATCCCACTTCCCGAATGTCCATCTTAATATTATCCTCCCATCTACGCCTGGGTCTCCCAAGTGGTCGCCTTCCCTCGGGTCTCCCCACCAAAATCCGGTATGCACCTCTCTCCTCCCCCATACGTGCCACATGCCCCGCCCATCTCAGTCTTCTCGATTTGATTACCCGAATAATATTTGGTGATGAGTACAGGTCATTAAGTTCCTCGTTATGTAGTCTTCTCCACTCCCCTGTTGCCTCGTCCCTCTTAGGCCCAAATATCCTCCTCAGCACCCTATTCTCGAACACCCTCAGTCTTTGTTCCTCCCTCAGTGTGAGAGACCAAGTTTCGCATCCATACAGAACAACAGGTAAAATTATAGTTCTGTATACCCTAATCTTTGTGGTTTTGGATAGCAACCTCGAAGACAAAAGATTCTGCACCGAATGATAGCAAGCATTCCCCGACTTCAATCTGCTCTTAATTTCTTCATGAATGGAGTTTCGATTCGTTAGGGTTGCTCCCAAATATTTGAATTCTTCCACCCTTTCAAAGGATTTATTATCTATATTTATGTTGTGATTGTGTCGTGCATTCTGATTTCGAGACATGACCATGTACTTAGTTTTCTCAGCATTGACTTCTAGACCAATCTCCTTACTAGCAATCATTAAATCTTCTGCATTTTTCTTTATGCTATGTACGCTTCCGCCCAATATATTAACATCATCAGCATAAACCAGAAGCTGATGTGTACCATCCAATTTCAAGCCCTCCTGGTTTGCCTGAACCCTCCTAATGGCATATTCTAAAGCAAAGTTGAAAAGCAATGGCGACAGAGCATCTCCTTGTTTCAAGCCATTCTTAATAGGGAACGTGTCAGACAGATGTTTGCCTACCCGAACTCTGCTATATGTTTCACTTAGGCACATTTTTATTAACCTTACTAGTTTCATGGGGATACCGAACTCAATGAGAATATTATACAAGACCTCCCTCCTAACTGAATCATAGGCTTTCTTGAAGTCTATAAATAGCTGATGAACTGCCTCATTGTATTCCCATTTTTTCTCAAGTATTTGATGAATGCTGAATATATGATCAGTGGTTGACCTGTTACGTCGAAATCCACACTGATGATCCCCAATAATTTCCTCTGCATATGGAGTTAACCTTGACAAAAGGATGTTGGATAGAATTTTGTACGTAGTCGACAAAAGTGATATGCCTCGATAGTTATTGCAATCTGTCTTATCACCCTTCTTATAAATAGGCACAATGACCGACTCCTTCCATT
This sequence comes from Coptotermes formosanus, assembly GCA_013340265.1. NCBI lineage: Eukaryota > Metazoa > Arthropoda > Insecta > Blattodea > Rhinotermitidae > Coptotermes > Coptotermes formosanus. Next base: position 1,087,145 of record BLKM01000900.1, read on the forward strand.
CCTCAGGCAATTCCTCCTTATTCCAAATAGAAATAATAAGTTTATGGATTTCAGACCGAATAATCCTACCCCCTGCTTTAATCAATTCTGCTGGAATCTGATCAATACCTGGTGATTTGTGGCTTTTTAGTTTTCCAATAGCCATCTCAACCTCAAAGGCACTGGGCTCAGGCACTAGTGGCTCTGCTGTGTGTACTTCAGTCTGCCTAACATCATTAACCCCGTGTATATTCAACAGCTGGGAGAAATGATTCCTCCACCTAGCCAAAATACTGTGGGAGTCTGCAACCAGGTCACCCTTCTCATCCTTTACTACATTACTTCTAGGCTGGTACCCCCTCTTAAACTCATTGATACCCCTACACAAGTCTCTTATATTCTTGTTCTTACTGTTTGTTTCAATTTCATTAATTTTAGCTTTCAGATATTCCTTCTTTTTGTGCCTGAAATATCTACTAGCTTCACGTCTTACGTTGTGCAGATTATCTCCATTATTTTGGTTTGGATTCTGTAACCACTGAATTTTAGCCTGCTTCCTTTTATCTAAAAATTCTGCACATTCTGCATCAAACCATGGTTTATGCTGCTTCCGTTCGTGTAGACCTAGACTCTCTTGAGCCGAGATTTTGATATTCTCTTTAATGTTTTCCCAAGCCCTATTCATGTCCTCACTAACATTTAAGTTTTCCAGAGCTGCAAACCTGTTTGAGATCTTAAGCTGATACTATTTCCTAGCCTCTAGTTCACTTAGCTTCTTGAGATTAAATCTCTCTACATCAAACTTCTGTGCTGCTTGTTTACTTACTGCCAGTCTTTCCCTAACTTTCGCAACCACCAGATAGTGATCAGTGTCACAGTCAGCACCCCTGAAAGATCGCACATCGAGTATACTGGAATGCCGTCTCCTATCTATCAATATGTGATCGATCTGATTGTGAGTCTTCCCATCAGGAGAGGTCCAGGTGTATTTATGAATATTTCGGTGCGGAAACATAGTGCTCTTAACAACTAGATTCTTTGATGTGGCAAAGTTTACTACTCTAACACCATTATCGTTGCTATCCTGATGTAAACTCTCATTCCCAATAGTCGGTTTGAAAATATCCTCTCTCCCCACTTTTGCATTAAAATCTCCTAACAGAATTTTCATATGGTATTTAGGAAAATGATCAAAAACCCCTTCTAATTCCTCATAGAAGCTGTCCTTTGAATCATCACCCTTCTCTTCCGTTGGTGCATGCGCATTCAGAACAATGCTATTACACCAGCGGCCTCTCAGCACTATGTATGACATCCTAGCACTAACAAACTCCACTCTCTTGATTGCTGATACCATTCTCTGGTGCACAAAAAAACCTGTTCCCAATTGGTGGTTTTCCTGCCCTTTGCCATAGAAAAAAGTATACTCCCGGCTCTTACAGTCCCTTCTTTGTCCCACCTAACCTCCTGTACACCCACTAAATCTAACTTGTACTTAGCTAATTCCCTGGCCACTGTCATAAGTGACCCTGGCCTATACATGCTCCTCACATTCCATGTTCCAAAACTCATATCCTTTTTCCGTAGCTGGGGTCGTACCAAAGAATCGGTCCAGGTCCGAGGCTTTGTAGGCTGTTTCGTAACATCATAATTTTTTACGGTGAGGAGTTGTTAGCACCTCGCCCAACCCCCAAGCTGGAGGACCACCCCTTGTCGGCTGTCCGCGACTGCTTATTCAATGTATTCGCAGCTACCCTCCATACCTGGAGGCCGTTCCTCCATCCGCAACCCGAGGACGCGCCATGCCGTGGTGACAGGGACCCACTTAACATGGAGATATTTTTAAAACGATACAAAATTACAAAGCTAAATATCTACCAGCACAGATTTACGTATGGGTAACTTCAAGACAGAAGACCTTTTCGAAAAGTTTAAGGTAAATTGCACACCATACAAGCCCTATTGGTTACATGCAGGGAGAATTATTCAGGAGAAATTCACGTATATATTTTGTCTCATCAATTGACTGACGGCTAAAGCAGAACTTAAAAATGGCTAACAATTCATTTGACAATATCACAGATTTCAAATATTCGGGAATGATTCAAACAGATCAAAACTGCATATACGAAGGAATCAGATCATATTACATTTGCGAAACGCCTGCTGCTATTTGATCCAAAATCTTTAGTCTTCCTTTATACCATCTAAGGCATAAATATTAAAATACGCAGAATAATTTTAAATACAGTTTCAATGGTGTGAAAATTGGTCTCTCACATTAAGGCAAAAGCGTAGGCTAAGGGTGTTCGAAAATTTGTTGCTGAGGGAAATACTTGAGGCTAGGAAGCTGGAGGAAACTGAATAACGAGAAGTTTCATGATTTGCTTTCCTGGCCAGTTGTAAATGTGACCGAATGAAAGAGGTTTAAATCGGAAGTAACTCTGTAATTTAGTGGTTGTAAGAACGTCAGTAAGTAGTTTAGCAACGCTTATTTGCCATCAACACTTAAATATTTGATCGATTCTAAACATTAATATTTTCAGTTCTTGGATTGTAACATTTTATGTTCTGACAAATATTTTGATATTTTTACTGACTTTCGCGCAGAAACGCGTCTAGTATTTCGCATAAAGTGACTGTTAAAATATTTCGATCTACGTGAATATGTGATGGGCCTGATACGTTACACGAAATATCTTCAGTGGCACATGTCATGGTAATCCGCTTATCCGTGCAGACACAAGGACAGAACGATTTTAACAGGCGTTCTGCAACGTTTCGAATGCTTCTGAAACGGTCAGTCCTTCGCCTTAAGGGCAAGTGCGAAAGGACTGACACAACCTTTAGGTAAAACTAGCTTTCTTGCAAGGTGTCCAAGATTCGCTAGAAGGGAAGTTTCATAAAGACACCAGGCCTCTATGTGATGCAGGAGACAGCTTGAACCTAGGTTCAGTGGGACTTAAACACCTGTATGTTGATGGTCTCTGAGTATTATATCACGTGCCTATAGTGTATTAAGTGCACAGAGGTCACATGGTCTATATATTTGAAATCATGATTGTTAATTGTCATGAGGACAATCAAACCGGCCGAGCAACTGAGGAACATCAGTCTTATAAACTCCAAACTTAAGTTTATTCACCCGTCTTCTAATATTCACTTAATTTTACCTGTCGCTTTATGTGAATGTAATATATGGCTTTTTTACAAAAGAATAACATTTATCAAGTATGTATGTGACAAAGCGTTGGCAGGAACCTTTACCTAACACAGAAAAGTTAACAGACTAGGAAAATATTTTAATGAGGAATTCCATAACTTATACCATTCACCAAGTTATTACGGGTGTGGAAATATTGAAAAGGATAACATATGTGATACACGTAGGTCGCGGCAATAAACAGTTAAAAAGTTAAGTCCGAATACCTGAAAAGAAAACACCACTTACGAGACCTCGTCATGGATGGTAGCTTCAGGTATTTTAAGTAAGAGGATATGAAGGCGTGGACTAGATTAAGGGTACAGCCTAATGGCGTACTATTGTAATGGGACATTTCCTGATCATTTAGAACGCTATCAGCGCGAGCTTCTTAAAACGGAGTCTGTTCCACCTAGGTGGTTATGAAAGATAGAAACTGCTGTGCAAGATAAAGGAGATGCAGTCTGAGGTACGGGATGTATACAGTCCGTGAGTAACTTGCTTCAGGCAGAACACTGCATGACGAAACGTTGTGCATTAACGGGACGACACCCCGTAATGTACAGCAGGCCTCCTGCAATGCAAATGATTGGAGACACGATGTTCTGCAAATTCACTGAAGCATTCTTCCATCGGGTGATAACAAACGACGACGGAAATGAATCTGAGTCTGTCGGAACAAGTGAAGACTCCTGCTTGATTTTTTTGGTTGTGAAATATGGTCTGATTCTCTGAGTAAGAAAAAAACAAGGAGGTCAGAAAAATATATGGACCAAAGCAAAATGAAGTGACTTGGTAATTTACTAAATCAACTTACAAAACGCGTAACTGCGCCACTTATGTTAGTTTCCTACTATTTGTGTTGTCAATATAAATTTTCGGATGGCTGAACATGTAGCTAGAATCGATGAGAGACGAAATTAATTCACAAACTGATAAGGGAACCTCGCGGAAGAAACCCTCTTGGAAGATGGAGATGTGGATGCAAAGATACTCTTAAAATTATTCGTAAGAAAGTACACTGTGAAAATTTGGAAAGCTGGAAGTAGCTTCGGGTAGCGTAAAATTCTGAAATTTTGTTTTGACGGTGTGAAAGCCGTACTGGTCTTCTAACACTTGTACTATATGTTGAAATAGTCCATTTAACACCACGCACAACCCTGAATATTAATCTATGCATATTACGCTGGAATAGCGTAATCGGTGTAGAGATCGGTCTCCGAGGCGTATGACCGAGAAGTCCTGGTTCGATTTTTGACAAGAGAAAGACATGTTTCTTTTCTGCAAAGCGTTCCGATAGTTTCTGAGACTAAACAACAAACAGAGGGGACTTTCTCTGCAGGAGTAAAGCAGTGAAGCAAGAAACTGACCACTCACCTCCACCTAGGGCCGAGACTAACAAAAGTGGAACTATGCTTCAACACCCCCGAATGCCTTCATGTCGTGAACAGGGAGAGCATTGTTCTATGCACAATTTACAGTTACCGTTCTCTTTCAACGTTTGAATCGCGTGTATGAAAGAAAAACGTGGCCAGTGACTTAAGACCTTTCAACAAAGAAAAGTCACAGAAGGGAAGAGATAATGGGGGGGGGGGGGAAGCAGAGATTTAGGAAGCTATTAATGTTCAAGCGAGATGAAAATCTAGCTCTTCATAATGAACTTCCACGTCTAGAGTTCTCGTGCAAGTTAGGCGTTACCGCCAGTAAAAGCTCTTACAAGACTCGGCAATCATCTCGCTCTGGAATTATCCACTTGTCACCTAATCGGTCTCCTACATTTGTCAGATTCCTAGAATAAACCCCTACTGTCAATTTCTTAACCTTTTAAAGCCCAGCGGTTACTATACGTACCGCCAGGTTTAACAATCAACAATCCTAGGTTCTGCCCACACAGTGTATTTATGTGTTTTGTGTGGATCTCAGAACAAACAGCAACTTTTGCCTTATAAAACATTAAGAGACTGGTTTTTATAACCGAATTGTAGAGTGTTTACTGCGTGGTACGGAGCGAGTCCTTATATAAAACAGACAGGCTTCGTCTTTAAAGGGTTAAATAACACAGAAGAGAAACTTCACGGAAAATATAAGAGAAACAAAAACAATTAAACAATAAATATACAACCAAAAAACATGTAACAGAGGGTGCACGCTAGCGCCTTCACACACACTAAAGCACGCACACATGCATGCACGCAGACACGCACACCCGCACGCACGCACGGTGACTCTAAACAAATCTAAACAAGGTTTGCGATGCAAGTAGATAAAGAACGAATTTCTGCAAACGTTAGTTGTAAATGAGTTCAAAAACAGTTTTCATTCCAACTGCAATCCTAAATATTACAGCTCAGGCATATTTTACCGAAAAGCGTAAACGAATTTTTATCCGTATTTTACATATTTTTTGACAGATCTGGGTTACATTCTCTATCGGAGACCTCCAAGCAATGTCGCCGAATAGATCCGGATTTTTTTTAAAAACAGGTGCAGCGGAAGCCATATTTTACTTAAGTGCTTAATACAAATTTTGCTCCTAATTTATACATTCGCCTCGACTTCGATATAAATTTGTTGCAGAATATAATATCCACACAACCGCACCGAGTGACAGCCAGTTTCGTCAATATCGGCGCAGTGTAAGCCACACTAAATGACGTACTTCCCACATTCGTGTTTCCGAGTAAAATTCAGTATAAAATATCGGCTCATAATGATCACGAAGGCATGCATATTTATTGGACGTAAAGAAAATTACATTCAAGCGTGTACCAAAAAACAGTGTAACATTTTGAGAGTAAAAAACGCCTTGGTAAATTCTGTCTACTACGCCAGTGGCAGCACCACTTGCAATCGTGTTTGCTATTGGAGGTCTAACTGCAGCGTAAACACACCAAAGGTAAAAAGTCACAAAATGTTTTGTTTTGCGTATCGTTAAGTATCTACCACATCAATTTTCAACGAACTTCTTCGTCTGTATTTTCTTATGCAGCAGTTGCCTGTACAATGAAATATCGTTTGAAAAATTATTGAAGTCCTATTTCAGCTTCGTCTAAAGTATGATAAAACGAAAACATAAATCGGGTGATAGCTTCCAGTGTAGATTCTAACACAATATTTTATTAAAAATAGTTTCGGAGTTACCAGCACTAGGTACTAACTCCTCATACATGCATATATTTTGTGCACTTCGCTCCAAATGCTTAACGAAGACTTACAACCAAGCATCAACAAAGATTACAATAAATTATCTGACACAAGGACAAGAACAATCAAGACAACACGAATATTACAGCAAAATGAAAACTGGACCTAGAAAAAATGGAGACATGTATATGAAGAAGGTAAATACAAAACGTTTAACATTAAGATACGTTCCGACAAGAAAATGTGCAACATATTTCGACGAAACAGGGTCATAAAGAAATAAAAATATACATCTAAAGCATAAAAGTTAGGATTCAGAAAGCCGTGGAGTAAAAAGAGATAACTTTAAAACACATCAGACTAAGACGTGTTCTGAAAGCGTTTAAGAAACAACTGTACTAAAGATATAGCCAACTCACTGCTCGAGGGATTAATTTCATGAATAGGATATTTCTAATGTTAACATGTTCAAAGATATTTGTAGGGAAGTTAATGACAAAGAAACAGCGCCCAGTTTTTCATTGTCTTCATATACACCATCAGATTAAAAGGAACAGGAATGGTCACATTTGGTTAATTGGACAGATAATTTTTTGAGTTTAAGACAAATATGGTTTTGATTTTATGTAGGACGAGGGTTTGATGCTATCAAATTGCCTCTGTTTCGTGGGTGTGACAGCGTGGAATATACTATTAACCTACCTGGACTAACCATCTGTTCACAAATCAGTGTGATCGTAGGAACCTAAGTGGGGCCACCAATACAGCGTACGCAGCCTTGAGATTAAGAGCTTTACAAATTGCAAGGCGCGTGTATTCATGCACGCCTCCTTCCAAACCCTAAAAAAAAATATATGGCCAAGATTACAAAAAACTTCCGTGACTGTAATAAGACGTATGACGTCGGCGCGAAGTTATCTTTACAGTAGTATGCTTCATGTGGGACTTTTTCATTCTGCTATGATCTTTGGTCATCCTGCTTTTTTCCTGCCTGCATACGTCAAATTACGAATCATTATTTTAGATAGCAATACATGTCTAGGCTTATGTACGTGCATTACGCCCCGCATGCCAACTAGCCCGGCTAAAGGCACAGAAAAGGCGGAGCCTCGTAGCAAGACAGGCGGTGAACGCCCAGGTTAGAAACGATTAACTAACCTCGGACTGTCTGAGTGATCACTCACGCTGCACCACTGATCAAGCACTGGCAGACTGAACTGACTTTACCAAACCGCAATATCAAATGCGTTTAGGACGCGCAATGTTACACACAAACAAACAGCATGTACACTACTGTCACCTGGGCTGGCTGACGTCATGCAGCCGGTTAGTGTGACGAGAAACGTCCCGTGCGCCGGCACAACAGTACACGATGAGGCTGCCTTCCGGCTGGCGAGCAGTGTGTGTGTGTATGCACGTGCACGTACACACGTGCACGTGCATACACACATGCATGATTGCAGTTCATTTACTTAATTAGCGTGTTCATATACACAATTTACAAGGCGTAGAATAGGCCTATATTTGTGTATGTTAATTGGGAAGGGTGTAGACCAGAGCGCTCCTGGCTATTTTCAGGCATTATCCATTAATTTTCATTGACGAACCGACGCAAGCAGCGACAACTACCAGTCATGTGTAGTGGCCATAGTGTCTAGCATCGAAAATGGGACGTCCGGAATAGTGCCTGAATGTTAAATTATTCGAGCGTGACCTTCTCCTTCTCTATCTCTCTCCCCCCCCCCCCCAATATATGTATACATAGACAGAGAAAGAAAGAATGAGAGTAACAAACAAGAACGATGGAAGATTTGAGTCTCCATTACTTCTGTGTTCAGAAATAACATAATGATAGATGTACATACCGCTAAGTTAGACTGCGACACGTACTGTTTAAGTTGTCACACTGTACTGAACCGTTTGAGTGCCGTGATATGCTGATGGGGGAGCTGTATGCCTCATGCGCATGCGTGTTGTAGTTGTATGTCATACATTATTTCATAAAGATGATTCAATCGCCAAAATTATGTGATTTCTATTTTTATCCTTTTTATACATTTTATTACTAAGTTAAACTATTCCATATTTATTACTGGACTCAATACACAATGCACAGGCTCAAGACTTTTAATTAAACTCCTTCTTTTTTCATTTTCACAGGACTGCATTCGTACGACAGGATTGAAGAAAGTGAACAGATCTTTGAATGCAAATATATCATATATCACTTTCTGTGTACATAATGCATTAAGACAATTGAACGCACTCTTGTTAATAACAACTGTAATTCTTCGAGTTTTAATAAACATTCATACTGCTTATATTTAATTTGGTACTATGGCTCGCACATGCACCAACAGCAATTTCTAGCGATGTTACACTCTAGTATTTCATACATATTTTCTCTTGTGTTCGATTTTTTCCTGATGATGGCAATGAAAGGCCGAAACATGTAGGAGACAGTACAATGCCATAATAATATATGCAAAATGACTATAAGTGCATTTTTTACTTATATTAATAATAGGAAAAATATAATCTGTGAAAGCTTTGCAGGAACTGGGTGTACCTGCAAAAATAACAATCTACGCCAGTGATGTACGAAGGAAGCAAGGAACTAATATGGAAAATATGCGTTTAATCCACTTCAGGAGGCGTACACATTTCCCCTCTCCCTGCCAGTAACTTAGAACAAAATACGAAGTTCCTTTTGTCTGCCTCTTGACGGTTGCTTCATTCAACGCCATCTGGAGAGTTGTTTCTACTTTACTAACCTGAAGGAAGGGCGCTAAATGCAGTGGCCGCATCAAGCAATATGAGTTCTTTTTTAAATTTGTTACCTTGAACGTGATCATTCCCGTTGTGCATGCGATAAATTGTACACGAGTAGTAGTTCTCTCCCCAGTTCCTCCGCTGCTTGAACCCCCATAAAAGACCGAATATTTCCCACATTCTTTTCATTTTCTTCCTTTCCCACCACCAAATATCAGGATACCAGTGTCGTTCATTCTTCCAGTTTTGTTTTCCCCCTGGAGGGTTTGCCCCTGGCAAAATTATATTTTGTAAGCCTGCCTAATCACAACACGGTAGATAAATACTGAAGGTACAATTGTCGCTGCTCATAACACCTTCTTCATGACGGCTTACACGTTGAGGGTGAACGTAAGGCTCCATGCATTCCTAATCTCATTCCTGGATACAGTTCAGTTGGGTCTACTCAGTTACAAGCCCAAATATTTTACACTCCGCAGAAACAGCCCATCCTACCCGGTGGACAAGAGGCCCGGTGAATCTCAAATGGTGCCTGCGGACGGTGACGAGAGAGACAGCTGGCCCAGAAGGTAACAAAACCGTTGTCCCCTATCCCTGTGTCAGTCACATTACTGAAGCAGGTAAAAAAGGTAAGGGTAAAGGTAAAATAATCCCTGTACAAGTCTGGACAGGCCCTGAGGATTCCAGGAGGTTGAGGCTCCCAGATGTCAAGAAAATCACATGAAGGTGATAAGATTCACAGTCGTATGCACCGGCCGCCTTTACCCCCAGGAAATATTTCTGTCAGACGCCGAGTCGACCCCAGGACCATAGTGTGGCGGGAAGGATTATGTCAATGAAGAATTCAAAATACAGCATAGGGAATCGAGCCCGCGACCTTCCGGCTTGTAGCGCAGTGCTTCAACCAACCGCGCCACTGAATCAGGTGCTAAAATAGGATTCATTCAATTACTGGCAGCGCTGTATTAGATTCGTATTTTATAGAAACAGTTACCGAGTGTTTCGCAGATAAGGTGAGCGTATGGCAGGTAAGGGGCGGAAGATTGAAAACGTGACTGTTTTTTACATGACGGATCAGCTGTGGTGGTAGCTGCAGTAGACACTAGATCGACTATACCACTGATTTCATAGCCCCAAACCGTGAATCGCATTTACCTTATAACCCAGATAGTACCTCTATACTCTCAGCGCCCTATTTAAGCCACCGTGTTCGCGTGATTAATTTGCGAATTCAGGATCCTTGAGGCGAATCTTGCCGCGTCTGAGTCGCGACTTTATGTTTGGTGATTTCTTAGCTAGACGGTAAGGTAAACGCAGGAGGTCTACAACGCCGTAGATGGCTCACACTCCATTGTTATTAAACCAGTAAATTTCGCGGAATCATTTACATTTTACAAAGGACATTACACATACACTTTAACGCCAGTACGTTTCATTCAAGGCGACATATAACTGTGGTATTTTAGCGTCTGTTATGTGAACTACTACACTGAAAATCGAGTGTGTTGGAAATTCAATAGTGTCGCTGGAATCTCAATCAGTTATTTCAGTTGTATCCTGTACATGGAGCTGCTACAATTCCATTAGCGCCTGAGTTCTTCTATTTACTGTATGTGCAAACCGTGCGTTACAATCCGGATATCAGTGAGACAGGCTACACTGCGACGCCGTCTTTTCAATGAACTGGAATTAATTCTGTCACCATCAAAATGCTCCAACCGAACAACGTAAGGGACTATTTAAAGCAATCCTATACAACGTAAAACTCTGAGGCTCTCAACAGCGATGCTGCTGAAGAATTATATCTTCCGGGATGTCAGGCCGTGTAGACTGGACAACAGTCAACGACGTTGGAAGGCACTACCATCCTTCGACGGGTCCGTAAAATTTGATAGTCGACACGGTGCAATATGCCAGAAGACTTGAACAATCTACAGTGAAAAATTTGTAAACCATGACACGCACTTAGCTCGGACGCTGATTTCACGAATAAGAAATTAACAGATGTTCTGGGAAGCATTTTTGACGCCTAATCTTCAGGTGCTTCACTCTGCAGGCAGCTGAAACTTTTTATCACATAAAATACGTCGCGCCAAATGTGTGTGTGTGTGTGTGTGGGTACGATGTTACCATACAAGTTTTCACAGAACTCGTTTCAACGGTTTATTATTTGCCACCGTCACCGTATTGCCGTTGTCATACGTCCCGCCTTTATTTGTTTTCATGGCTCGACGGCCCCTAGTGGGTCAAGGCCTCCTCGTTATCAAGGCTTCAAGATCACATTAAGTTACACACACCAACAATCCGTAGGAATCCTCTGGACGAGTGATCAGTCCGACGCAGACACTTCTACCTGGCAACACACAACACTCAGAAGAGAGAGACATTTATACCCCCGGCGGGATTCGAACCCACAGTCCCAGCAAACGAACGGCCACAGACCCATGCCTAGATCTTCAAAGTGGTCTCTTTACATCAGGTTACCCCCTTAAAACCCCACTTAAATTTCTCCTGATCCCCTCAAATGCTACATGCCCTGCCTGCCTCATACTCGACTGAACACCCAAATAATGCAAGTTTAAATTCAAGCTTGCGATCCTGAATAAATATTATTCAAAGCTACGAAGAAAATTCGAAAAGCAGAGGCAGCTGCAGCTTACACCAAAAATGACGCTGACGACACGGAAAAAGATGGCAGACATAAAAATATGAACCTTGTCACATTTACATTGGTTTTTCGTCTTATGTTGAGCAACGTACTAAAATGTCAGTTTAATATCGTTGTTCCACTGATAACACGCACCAAAGGGGAAAGAACTGTGATCCGAATTTTCTATCATGTGGTTTGGAAACGTGAAATACTGGGAAAAATTACAGATAGTGCAGTGTGGCGACAGCTGAATGAGCCACAGACAATTATACGAATGGACAGTAAGAAGAAAAGGAAGGCGTTCAGTCGGAGGCAATGGACTGCAACACGTGTTTATGCTAAGGAGAACTTTGATCGTCACATCCGAGATAACAGCTGAATCACAGTGACAATACTGCATGTGAGTGAGCATCAGTCTTAGAAGGAGACTGTGAAGGAAGGTTTTAAGGCCCAAATGAAAATTTATGCGTCTGACTTACTGAGGAAACTTATAGAATTTTGGATGAATTGTTTTGAGAATGCATGCAAATAACACAGAAACAGAGTGAAGGTTGGTTTGTAACTATTCATTAAACATTTCACATAACATTGCTTCAATTAAGTTACTAAATTTTTTATTATGTCTAGAATTAAAGCTGTAAATTCAGTGAGGTTTATATATTGTAGGGTTTGTTACGCCATTAAAAACTCTGAGAGGTGGTTACCGAATGACAAAACTAACGAAGGATTTAAGTGGTAGTTTTCACACTAATGACTGTGTATTTACTTTCCCCATTTTATTATAAATTCAAAACTGTTTTTCCACATTTTCCTATACAAACAACCAGAACGAAAGAATATGGCAGAGATTCTACGACATACCTATTGTATCGGAGCTTCGTCATCCCGCGAAGTAGTTCCAAAATGTATTATCTATTTTATTTGTGCAATATCGTTTCTTTAGTTCGTGTTTTATATTAAAACTGCATTTTGTGCGATCCTTCTTACTTCATTCAATTTTTCTTATATCTCAAGACAGTCTCCCCTACACAACGTATCCGTCTTGTTGCGTTTCAGATAAATGTGGTTAGGAGGGAGAGAAGAGATTGATGTGCGGGTGGAGTGAAATAAGGCGGGGTAAACCGTCTTCCAAACTGTCTAATCCTGTACCGTAACTTGCACCCAGTGGACTGTTCGTTACTGAATGCAGACCGGATCTAAACTAAAGCAACTTACGGCGAGAGTTACAGCTTCACAGGTACTAATTCTTTTAGTTGAATAACGTATGTCAGCGTTTAATGGGTAAAGTGGATTGGAAAGAATACGGTCGCGGTATTTACACGTTGAAACGTAGTGGTTAGGATATGTACACCCAGGTCTATTAATCAACACTGTGCATCTTGAACGCATAGTGTATTTTCGTGTTTCGTATTATTCCTATAATAAACACCTGTTACTCCCATATTAAGAACTAACCGACTGGCACTGCAGCTCAACATATGCACCCGATACTCACATGCTATGGCAAAAACTACCCCTTTTCAGGGGCGCCCCCAAGGGGAGCCGCCGAGTTGCAGCCCCCCCCCCAAACACCCCAAAACCGAAATTTTAAAAAACACAGAGTTTGTAGATTTTATGATATCAAGGTTTTACGTGATTTATACCCTTCAGCCTAAATCAGCTACTGAAATCGGCTGATGGCTAGCACAGTAGAAGTTTGAAAAATACATTGATAATATTAAAAAACAAGATGCGACACAGTGATGGAGCCAAAAGAATGTGTAGTTATATTCGTATTTATATAAATACAGCTACAGTGATATGTTGTACTTACAACATGATTTTTATAACACAATTTTTAAACTAAACATAAATTATATATAGCCTCAGGGTCATCTCCCCCAAGGGAAAATTCTGGGTGCGCACCTGCCGCCTTTTGCAGGACGAAAGTAAGAAATATAGATAACGTAATATTATTCAAGAGGTAAGAAGCGCAGGAACGAAAACTAAACGCATTCGTGTAGTTAATACGAGTATGATCAAGTCTGGGTATCGAGCTACTTGAGTTTCCAAGCCTTGCCACCAGTGGCGCTGGCAAAGCAGATGCGGAAATGGCGTCTCACATCCGGAACACTAAGTGCGTGCACGAATCGAAATGGGTGGTTACAGTGCAAATGAGATTTCATGCTGAGTTTCGCAGGGAAACAACAACCAAATATCCGTCTACATTGGTACATGTAAGTTGTTCGATAAGGCTGGTTGAATATGCAACGCGAAATACCCGGTAACTTATGAGTCCTAGAAGCCGAGGTTGAAAAATTTCGCCAGAGTTTTATTTTCGCAGTCCAAGAAAAGTAATAGGATAGGCTGCCCGACAATTAAGCATGTCACGGTTGACAGTGCACAAAATTTCACGAATTATTTTTGAATTAAAAAGTTACAAATATTAGCTGCTGCAACATTCAGCAAGTTCTTCACATATTTTTCTCACCTTCTTTCGAAATTTGTAGATCACGAAATTTTTACAGTAAAGCTGTGCACACGAATTCAATAGTATTGTAGAACACTTCTGTTTATTTGAGTCAAAAAGGAGCTGAATTGCTGTGAAGGAGAATAAGCTCGACACACATTTGACAAAATTTGTATTACGAAGTTGAAAGGCTGACATATTCTGCTCAACACTGAATGGAGGTCACCGCTACCTATACACTTGCGTAATAGAACTAGCCTGTTGTCATGGAAACTGCCAGGTCTGCGTAATGGAAACTGAGTCAATTGTATATGTGTGCTAACATATCAACCACATCACTACAATTGCATTTGACAGCAACGAGCTTACAAAAGTTATATTTTCGGTATTACATTGTGTTAGTGTACTCCACTGTTGCCCGAAAAAAATCTCTCAAGTGAACTGATTCTTTTAATTTCTAGAATTCTAAGTGAATAAAAACAATTATAGAAAGGCAACACAATATTTTGGGAAGACGTAAAGTATATGATTCTAAAGCGAAGAGTATGGCACTTGTGCGATTGTTAGTCTACATTTATTGGGGCATTAGTTTTTCTGAGGCTGCGACTCTCCCCTCCTCAACGACACTTCAAATTCTGGGGAAAGTAGGCCTAACTTAAAAGAGACAACGATCGTTTATTTCAAAATCCTTTCAATTCATCATTCCCAGATACTTCAGTGCAGTCGAGAAATTTGTTAAATGGATTCGTGAAACCGACTAAGACAGTGCGGTGCTTAATTTATTACTCTCCTTCCGAAACGAGAATCTGGCAGTAAAGTCCCGTCCCAAGTCTACTGAAAGTACTATGGAGGAAAGCACCGTCGATCACAAACAAGAATGTTTATTATACATACGAGACTTTTTCTTGTAACATGTTTCGGCCGAAATGGGCCATCGTCAGCTAATGCATAATACTAAAACACACTAAGAAATATTCCTGCAACATAACTTGTCTGAATTTGAACAAGTTTCCATTTTACAATACAAATATGATTTTAAGAGTGTAATGTAATAAATATTTTCCCCCATTGCTTTCTTTGGGCGGCCTGTTTCAAGTCTTCCTATGCCTGCCAAGGTAGACATTTTGGTCCCACTCACTGCACATATTCTGTCCAACTACATTCATACTTAATGTACTTTATAGCGTATTTTACATTTCTAATCTTTCCCGTATGTTTTTAATTCCTGTTTTACTACTCACTATAACTCCAAATATGGAACAGAGCAACATTATTTGGACTAATTTGCTACATGAAGGAATGACTGAACACAATGAATTACACAACAGAAATAAAATAAGCAACAATTCCTCTTGTTGCTGTATTTATCTTATTCAATAAATATTTTTAAATTTATATAACACAGGCCTACCTTTCTTTGGAAACCTTATATGTTTTGATGCCTTGCTTTAAATATTAAATTATAGACCAACGGAAGTGTACCGCCAATTGGACATGGAAAGAAGAAGATGTGACTTCGAAAGCAAACGAAAGGAGAGTAATAGAAACTTGGAGAGGGTACCCAGCTAATGGACAGTCGATGGCATGTCAGCTCCATAAATCCCATCAGTGTCCAGAGACTGCCCATCACCGCCCCCGTATAGAATCATAAGTGCAATGTGTCCCGGCAGCTTGTTCTATTGATCGCGACTGGAACTGTGCTAATAATGACGTGAGGCTAACGAGATTCAAAACCGTGCGTGAGCGATTGCGTAGGACACGTTCATTTGACGCGATTTAAAGACACTTAATTAAACACGATGTGGTAAAGGTGTATGGGGGAGTGATGGTACAACTCCGCGTACTCTCAGCCTCGGCAAGACATGAATTTAAAATGGTGAGCTTGACGCCCCATCTGCTTTGTCCCGGAGAAGACGCCACCTGAATCTCTTCGATGAGAAGTTGGTTGTGCTTCAGATATGTGGTCAAGGCAGTGCTGAAAATAAAAATCACTATCTCTGTTGCGAATCGAAACCCAGTCCAGTCCACAGTCTATTCGCTGTACCAGCTCAGCTATTGGCCGTGCCATGGTTCAGGCCGTTAACGGCCGGCATCCCACCGCGGAGGCCCGGGTTCGATCCCGGGTCAGTCCATGTGGGATTTGTGGTGGACAAAGTGGCACTGTGACAGGTTTTTTCCCCGAGTAATTCGGTTTTCCCCTGTCAATTTCATTCCACCGGTGCTCCAGTACTTGGAAAACGACAAACAAATCATCTTGATCTTCATCACAGGGTTGCACAAGAAGCCTTAAGGCTGCGGTGCGTCCGTAGCATCTGCTGCGGGGCCTTTCACAACTAAAAAATCTGAGCTATTTCGTGTCGTCAGACGGTTCGTATTCTCACATAATACACCAACGATGCGGAAAAAAACACAGAATAAACAACACGAAAGAAAGAATGTAATTTCTGAGTGCGTAACATCCGGATACGTTCCAATGGCAGTGTCGGTTCCATCTTATTACACCATTGGTACTAGCCCAGTACTGCTTGGTACTAGCCCAGTACTGCTTGGTACTAGCCCAGTACTGCTTGGTACTAGCCCAGTACTGCTTGCTTTGAACCTGATGCCTTTGTTCAATGTATCTTTCCCTTATAATAACGCGTGTCCTTTCGATACCTTTCAAAGAAAGGGCGGCGTTCTTACGTCTTGCACATGTCTAGTTAGTATGGCACGTCAGACTTGCAAAATCGTCAAAGCAGTTGTTTCTTCGTGCACAAGAAACAGCAGGGTAAAAAGCTGTTACTTCAGCAGATGGGTCCTGTTTAGAGCTATCCTCAACATTAAAGACCAAACGTGAATACAATGCGCTAGACATTTTACTAGACACGGGGGCGTGTCTACAGAAAATAATAAAGCAGAGGTCAGCAAATGATGGCTCTGGAACTATTAGGAACTAGCTAAACTATTTGTAATTCATGCGGCTTTTTCATAAAGTACGCTGATATATGAAACTACTCATTCCTTATGTAAAACTTCTTTAATACATTTTTACTTAATGCTTGTAACTAAGCGTGTCCTACATTAGACTAATCTTCTACATGCACTTTCAGTAAGTTCATAAAAGTCCTAACAACAGCAGGACACTCTAACCAATATGCTACAGATAAAGTTAGTCCAATGAATTCCTCTACATCCTTAAAGAAAAATTATTATCTCAAGCACCTCTTGTACTGTTTACCGCTGTGGTACTGCATGGTGATGTTGGCTGTAAATGCTAAATATAACGCCCTTTAGACCTACATTAACCCCAGAATACGAGGACGTTTCTTCATTAAGAAGGTGGGTCATGAAATCAGTTTATATGACGCGTAATTTTGTAACTACACATCACACTCATATGACTATGTCAGGGGAGTTATGTCGCCGAGTGGTCATCATCCCTTTCCAGCGCAGATACAAAACTTTGACGACCACAGATGTAAAGATAATCATAAAGTCTAGACAGTTGTTACATGACGGCTGATAAAACAGGACAGGGACTTTTATCAGCAATGAACAGGAAAACTCGTCCCGCGAAAAGGTGACACTTGAGACGCGTGGGGGGGGGGGGTGTCTATGCGGAAAAGTAGCGGGATAGCAGTAAGGTTAAATCTGAAATGTTCTTATTAGAGCCGAAAGCACAGAACCCAAAATATCTGCATTGTAATATATTTTGTAACTGAGTGTCGTAGTTTTTAAATTCATATTATAGGCCTCAGACAAAATTATAATCGTAGAAAACTAAAAACCAGATGCAAAATGTTGATATAATGAAAATACAACAATTCAGAATACAACAATTCAGATTCACTTTAATGCAATTCTAACGCCTTCAGAAAATCAGTCGGTGTTTAGAATAGTCTGTGAGAATAAATCATGCTTCATAAAATACGAACCTGTCTCAGGTATTTTGACGTATACATCAATACAAAATATGCTCTTTCACTCCGAATAACTTCTGAATATTTAACCATTCTTTAGGTACAGAGTGTCTGTCGCCGTCATGTGTACGCAGATCCCTCCGGATCCCCAGCAAAAAGTAACTGTACGTCCCAGAAAGAGACATAAAACAGAACACCTTGCATTATTTGCTTGAAAGCAAGACATTTACGTTTGTATATAAACTTTTGAAAAAACAACGCATTGTTCGACACAGAACTGCATCTTTAATGAAAAGCTTATGGCTTCTCAGCTATTCAAGAAATTATCCGCATTCTATGCAACTCGAGGGCGTATTACCGTGTTCAAAGAAGCCCGCCACTTTCCGTTACCCTAAGCCATATTTTTCTCACTCCCTGCCTTCACATCCTATTTCTTTAAGAAGTGTTTCATAAAAGGTGGCAAATTTATTAAGCAGCTAGGCCACGGAAAGCTTATCAAAAAGAACTATGCATAGTTATTCAGTCAAAAATTTAGGAAAATGACTGAATGTGACAGAAGCACTACTTTACTTCAGAACTACCCCAGGTAATAATTGATATCAGTTCAATGTCACAATAAGTCTGATGAAGGGTATGACTGCTGGGATGATTTATTGCATAGTTGGGGTCCCTCAGGTAGGTTACACACCAAATAATCACAAGATATACTGCAGCCGCTCATCCCAACAGCCCGTTGCCTGGCAACCCCGGGCGGTCCTTCCTTCCAGCCACCTCAGTCTTGCAACGAGGTTCGGGGAGCAGGAAAAAACAAAGTGAAGACAATATGAAACCAAATATTGTATACTGCCTGGTGCTTAAGCAGATATGGCACACAAATGTAATGCTGCAGTAACGGAGTGGCGGATGCTGTTAATGGAATGTCCGCAAATAAATGCGCTTTTGTTTACCTTTTGATAAATTGTAGAAAAATATTTTTCCACAGAGGGAAATGATAGACAAAAAAGAGAAAACAAATACGTACTCTTGTTTGGTAACTTGATAGTGAGATAATAAAAAAATTGCCGGTTTTTATGGAAGCCGAAGCTTCAGTATCAAGTTCACAAAAGCCAAGCAGTATACCGCACCTCAGTCAGTTTTACTAATTCTGCACCACTACGTTAAACACTTAAGGAAATATGTGATACTGCCCCCTAATATGTCACTACGTAGTGCAAACCTTGAAGGCTTCCGAACCAAATTTTCCTCTCATTCACCACAGAATGCAATATTCCCCGTCCATGTTAAACCACTTGATTTAAACACAGACACAGGTGAAAAGCACAATTATGGAGCTTATAACTACACACGTTTCTAAATCTTAACATCAATTCTTCAGTCTCAGGTCCCCGCGTTCTCCTCAGCACTTCGTTCAAACCGTGAACCTATAACGACCAAAAAGCCTCTCCTGAAGTTTCCGATCTTCTGCGATAGGACATGCTGTAGTTTCATAGATGCTTGCCAGTGTCTCGCAAGATGTTCTACTTCCACTCTTCTGCCTTGAATACACAGACAGCAGGTTCCTCCGAAACGTTGGTACCTATCTACGAAACTACAGGACTTTACGTGCCCGAAGAACGTGATATTAACACTTAAGCTACCATGAGAACTTCATACCTTGCCCTTCTCATGCTTCCGTGTTTTTCCAAAACAGAACCTTATTTCTGAGCTAATAACGCCACAAACTGCAAATAATATATCCTCACTTACGGTTAAATTTCCCCAAGACAGATATTCTGATTGATGTTACATATTCCGAGACCTCATTTACATTTTGTGCCATGGATATTAGCCTATTTTCTAACGAAGATATAAGGCTGAGAAAAACAACGCGGCTATTGTTTCATCACTAGCACTATCGCGGGATAATCCTTTATTAAAATGTATTCATCATGTTACGATCCATCATCTTACGATCTCACTAGAAGAACACATTGCTGCCAACCATGTTAGCCTTTATTTCGTTAAGGAGCAACAAACAGCAACAGTTCGAGTACCTTGTGCATCATCCTATGAGGTTTACCTTCGGAATTTCGGTACAAATGTGCCTTAACACTTCAAGGCAACTATCGAAATCTATTTAGCTTTATATCATCATTATTCATCGCATAGCATATATCAAGACGTAGTTAATTCAAATTACTAATTTGTTGAAGTGATACACTTCACTTGTGCTCACATAATGTTCTGGTTGTATTGAAAACTGTGTGCCAAAAAGGAAAGCGCTCGATATCTTTTGACTGTTTTCGGGGAGCAGATGTGTCGGCGGAAAAACGTATCAGCAACACACATTAATTTTCTGCACACATTGGATACGTACCAGAGCATATAAAAAACTGATTATTCATAAGCATAGTGTGAGGTTCACTTCCGTGCCCATTATCTCGCCAGCAGTACATTACTCAACCTAGTTTCCGCCCTCCTACATGACAGGTTACCATGGAAATATGTCAACGCGAACAAAAGAAACTGTCGTGCGACAAGTGCAATAAGAACAGCCCCTAATGTCAACAATAACGTGCAAATGGAGGATATACATCATAAAATTACAAAAAACGTTTTGAACTAACAAAGAAAAACCTTACTGACAAAATAAGTACCTGCAGTTCAGCAAGATTTACAGCGGTAATCTATCACTCTCAAAATTTTCGAAGTTTCGAGAAATGTTACTCATTTAAAGTCTGTACATAAATAAACCATTAGGTATGTAAATTTCTTTTGGCGGATAGCCTTCAGCTGATCAAGAATTTATCCGCCGGAAAATGACTCACTTTTTCATTTGTTCTATACAAGAGCCTAGTTCAAAATTCATAAGATACCGGCCACTAATATGAAAAATCCTAAAACATATCAAGAACGCTACAGACAGGTATCCAATGAAAAGTGGGAAACCAAATAAGAGTTCAAATACAGTTAAAACAATTAATTAATCTAACGATGCACAGGAAATAAATTTTATGACGTGAATTCTTATTAATCTCCAATAATTTTAATAGCTTTTTTACATTTTTTACAAGTGTTTTATACAGTGCGGCATAATCACCCACCTGTTACCATCAGTTTTAATACATACCTCGAACAAACTAGACGACAATGCTGTTTAAAAGCATATAATTTTGTATTTTAATGGTTTTATCGTTAATGTATGAAGAGCAACAAATTTTTACACATTTATCAAATGTAAAATTAGTGTTACAAATTGAACCTCCTACTGACAACCATGTGGTAGTACGGATAGCAAGCACATATTATCGATGAGATTTTATCCTAAGACAATCAATCCCCGTTGTATTATTAATCAGTATGTAGTTCGTGACAGTAGGCTACAGCCACACACAAACCCCTCAGAATAGATCGATATTGGATGCGTCAATATTCACCAATTAAAAAAGTGACGGTAAGGGATTACCATTCGACGCTGCGTAATATCCCAGAAGAACGCAGATCTCATCAGCATCGCGGCGAAAGCGTGTAATCACGGGTCCTCCTACATGTTTTACAAATAAAACAAGTCAGCAGACTTCGATCAAATTTGTTACTGGAGAATCTACATAACATTTTGTCTGGCAAACTTAATTTTAACCCATATCAGTCCAATAAAACCCATACTTTATGTGGAACAAGAATAACATTTTATAGAGTTCCTGAACTCCAAAAAACAAGATATTCAAGTCCCAAGGAATTTGTGCCAGCACCTTTTACAAATATCTCTTAACTTCCATTCACAGCATCTCTCAGTATGGTGAATACCGAATGAAGTACTAGGAAAGCCATTTTATGAAGCGTAGTCCGGCAGGTATAATGCAGTTAACGTAAAGAATATATTACTATCCACATGAATGAAGCTGCATGTAGAATAATTTACCACAATATCTAATCGCTTATGAAGAGAAGCAGACGAGTATCAGAAACCAAACTTCAAAATGCAGTACACGTTTACACAATATGTTTAATGTTAATAAATTTGTAACTTCATCAAAACCCTAACCTAGTTTTGTGACAGCTTAAATAAACGCACTGCATATTCTGTCGCTAGGAATCTTCAGGTTAATAGGGCAAACCGTGTTCAGACCAGGCCGCCTCTGTTGCATATAGCAATTCCTCACAAACAGCTGTGGTTACGTCATTGAGACACTGCGGGTGAAAAGTGCAGGGGCCCCTGGAACAGCCGGGGTTAGGAAAACCGTGGCCATTGTGGGTACTCTGAACTAAAGCCACCTGTTCTGTCACCCAATATAATAAAAAATACCACTTTTAAAATAAATAATGTAAGAAATATAGAAACATCTCACAAACATGCTTAGTGATTATAAACTGGCAGCCAAACATCCGTTTTCGGATGTCGTTACAGACCTAATAGGTCAAAAGTGGGCCCATTGGTTCTGGGATCGATCGAGACTTTTCGATCACTCGGCAGTACACCAACAACTAGATCATCAGGGCTGTCCAAACTTTTATGTTGTGGTAACTTGACATGTACCGCACTTGCGGGCTACTGCCGTCTCGTAGCGCAAGACTAAGGACCCGTACTGTGAACCGGTCTAGGCTTGCGAAGCTGACGGCCTGGCCTGTCTCTTCCGGTGAATACAGACATCCCATTTACTGGAGATCCAGTTCCCGTCTTTTTTAACAATTTGTGCTTTATCAAGTCATATTTTTTCAGTTTTGACTCCAGCAGAGACTTAGATATTTTCCCACTTTTATGACATATTTATGTTCGGAAATGCTGGTTGTAAATGGGAAGTGGTGTGAGACGTTAGAACAAATTTTCTTTTTCCCCATTTTTACAAGCAGACAAATAAAAAAATAAAACAAACTGAACACGAACGACTGTTTAGGCAAGTGTTAAATCATGTAATCGTCGGCCAGGATAGCTCAGTCGGTATAGGGACTCGCTACGGGCTGGACAGTTCGGGGATCGAATCCCGGTGGAGGCGAGATATTCCGCACCCGTCCAGACCGGCCCTAGGGCCCACCCAGCCTCCTGTACAATGGGTACCGGGTCTGTTTCCCGGGGGTAAAGCGGCCGGGGCGAGGCGTTGACCACCCACGCGCATCTAGCACTAAGGTTAAAGTAAGAGTACAGCTGTACTTCTACTCTCCTTTGGACCTTCATGGTAGGTTATAAGGTGAACCTCACCTTTTCTTAAATTATTTAATCACATGATCCAGCAGTGCTGCCAATTGCGGCACACGAACAGCAGTCCCAATACTTGTCAGATATTACAAACACTGACGCGTTATAAGACCGACGTTTAGCGGGTTGTTCAACATACCGAAGGAAACCCTTTGCCTTCCCGACGTTACGTTTCTGACTATTTCCGTAGCAGACTGAAGCCGAGTTAAGCCAATCAACAAAGCTTAGCTGATTTTTGTAACTGTCTCCAACGCTGCCCTCTCAGGCTGAGGTCAGAGAGCAGAGAAACAGTATCTCGTAATTTGTTACCGGAGAAAACATTATGTCGGCAGATGCGGAAATCGAATTATACATTCAGAAACGGACAAAGCAATTAAAAACAAGATGCAATTACATCTGTGGCAACTCCTAATGAACACCAAACCCCGCTCCGTGGAAATCCCGTCTAAAAATTTCAGTAAGTTTCTTAAAGGTAAAACAGGATTCCCTACCCGAGCAACATCCCGTAAGTGTGTGCAACCTGGAACGAAAACCGTAACGGCCAGGCCACAGGATAAGAAGAAGACAGAATGAAAGAAAAAGAGTAAAAGAAACTAAGAAAATAAAAATTAAGGGAACAATTAAAGGAGAAAGAAAAGGAAATTAGAGGATGATAATTAAAAGAAGAAAAGCAGGAGAAATACAACAGTCATGATATGAAGGAGAACAAGAAGACGAAGAAGACGAAGAAGAAGAAGAAGAAAATGATGATGATGATGATGATGATGATGATGATGATGATGGTGGTGGTGGTGGTGGTGGTGGTGGTGGTGATGGTGATGGTGGTGATGATGATGAGAAACAATTGTTTTTATGCCGTCTCCATTTCTAGACCTCTACTGTTCAGGAAAGTGTCACTCCACAGACAATTGCCTTCTTGATGACTTCGGTGTGATAGTGAGATGGGCAAGAAGCGCAGACCAGTGGTCAGTTTCACGCTTGGATCGTTTTATCCCAGCTAAAGAACGCCCGAAACTCACTGGAAAACACAGCCGGTCTCTACGTTCTGAACAACAGCGAATCGAGTCCGTATCTGCCTAGGATCTTCCATCGCACACGTGCGATACTTATATCCAAACGTTATTCGAGCAAAAACTGCTGCGACAGTATTATTCAACAAAATGAGAAAACAGCTGCGTTGGAAAACGAAGTTGGGGATGATTAGCGGAGAAGCGAAATACAATTCTGTCTCCATTGTTTAACCTTTTAAAGCCTAGCGGTAACTTCACATACGACCAGGTTTAACATTAAAAAATTCTACGTGGTGCCCACATTGCGTTTATGTGTTTTGTACGGATCTCAGAACACACAGCAACTTTTGTCTTATAAAACATTAAGAGATTGGTTTTTATAACCGAAGTGGAGAGTGTTTACAGCGCGGTACGCAATGAGTCCTTATATAAAACAGATACGCTTCGTCTTTAAAGGGTTAAGAAACGATTGTTT
>BLKM01000900.1:1113343-1170885 GCA_013340265.1 Coptotermes formosanus
ACCACCACCCCCACCACCACCACCACCAACCCCACCACCACCACCAACACCACCACCACCACCGCCGCCGCCGCCGCCGCCGCCGCCACCACTACTAAATATTCTCAGTTACTTCGACCCTCTCCCATACAGTCCCAGTTTACACAGGAAACTTCCCGTGACTACGTAACACTCTTCACAGGTTCCAGCAACATCACCAGGAAGATTTTCATTTCAAGCATCCAGTTATGCTACACTGTGTATGTACTGGGAATGCTGTAGCAGTTTAGGATACTTAACGTGAGCTGTTCTTCATTGTCCCCATATATGCGTCCCCCTTGGAATATAAATCACGTTAAATGTTACACAAAATGGTGACTATCTTACGCTTGTTTTATGAGGATGTGTTACAAAATAGAGCCCATGAGACATAGTACATAGACAGACAGACGTGGGATTTAAATCGCTTAAACAGAGATCCATTTATGTTGTCTTCATAAGTTGCACCCTTCATGCGATTCTTTTTTCATGAAATGTCAGCATCTTCTGTGTGATAGGTAAGAACTGTCAGGCAGTCGTCAACAAATACGGTGCTTCAAATGTAGTGCAGTCAAATGGAAGAGCAGTACTGCGCAAAAGTGTGTCCTGATGGAGTACAGGTATGCAAGTGCACTGACTAATCCATCCAAGCAGAAACCTTATTCTCCGGGGTGGGTACCTAAACTTTAGGGCCGAATTTATGTGAAATGTGACTATTATTTGAACAGGAAAGGAGAAAATTATAAAATGAACGTCATTTTGTGGAAAAAAAAAACAGCGGTCGTGCATATCTTGAAATGCAGTAAATATCCTTGTTGCCTAAATATATAAAAGGAATTTCTAGGGGTGTTTTCCTATGTCCGTCGTAAATGCAATAAGCAAGTAGGATAAAATGTGATAGTCACTTAGGTAGTGAGAAAATTCTCCGCTTCTTGATTAATCGGAAGATTCATTATCCTCTTCATAGGAGTCCTGCACTTGTTCCTAATCTCAGCTAACTCAATTCAATTCTATCACATCTTAATTATCTGAGATTCACTGTAAGGCCTAGCTTTCCAAAATAGTCCGTTCTTTCACGATTTCCAAGGAAAATGTTGAAAGAATTTGTTCTCTCTCCCATACATGCTACGTGTGTTGCCTAACTCATTCTCCTTGATTTCCATGATTAGTAACAGCTCATGAAGAGCATATTTGCAATATTTTAGAAATATGTTAACAGTTTTTTAATACTTACAGACAAAAATCTTACATTACAAAGCTAATGGCACTAGACACGGAACATTGTAAAGTATGGAATTGTTACTGCTTTGCTTTACGAGATAAATATTCACAAGCTCAAAACATGTACATAAAAAGCTCTACGCCATCATAATACCTTCCCTTATATCAATTCCTATCGTGAAGTAATTTGTCGTACATTATTGAAAGGATGGCAATAAAGCGTCGCTTAACACTTTCTACCTTGTGTAGAAAGTGTTAAGCGAAGTTCAAAGAAATACTGTCCGTGCTTTGGAGATTAACGCGCTGTCTAAA
The DNA here is from genome assembly GCA_013340265.1 of Coptotermes formosanus. Classification (NCBI taxonomy): domain Eukaryota; kingdom Metazoa; phylum Arthropoda; class Insecta; order Blattodea; family Rhinotermitidae; genus Coptotermes; species Coptotermes formosanus. The sequence continues at coordinate 1,114,895 of BLKM01000900.1, forward strand.
AGATATGACTTGTTATTATTATCGGCTTGCATTTTTACACTTTGTGTAAAGAACGAATAAAAACATAAAACTGCACCCGTGCAAAAGCACCGCACCATTAACTCTTTAAAGTACAGTGGTTAATAAATATATCGTTTATTTTAACATGACAAATCTCTGAACTCTGCCCACAGAAAGTTTTCCCCACTATTCTCAGAATAAGCAACGGTTTTTGCCGACAGAATGCAGTATTCACTGGTTGTTCGAAATACCAAACACCAACTAATGCACCAAAATATATATAATCTTTATTTGTAAGAGTCTCCTACATGTTTCGACCCTGCTGGGCCATCTTCAGGGAGAATAATATTGATACACTATGGTTGCGTCTACACAGTTAAGTGTGAATGTGCCCTAGGGCACATTCACATTCGGAACATGTAGGAGACTCTTACGAATAAAGATTATATGTATTCTGGTGCATTAGTTGGTGTTTGTTATTTCGTACAGTAGAGTGCACGGACATGGAACACATTAAACCGCTGGTTGTTCTTCGTAGCAGCCACGTAACGTGTTTCTTGTGAGGCATGACATAACCTACTGTCACTCAGTAAATAATTTTTTAAATCGCTCATTCAACACAGGCGTGTTTATTAATTAAGGTATTTATAACCGAGCTACATATTTAGACGCAAATGTGAGCTATCTTCAGGCGAATATGAAGGTATTTAGGAAAGCACGCTACGTCAAACAGGATTAATTACTGAACCTAGAACGACTCAAAAAGATGTTAGTGTTTTACTGTTAATGTTCATTACCGAGCCGAAACATGTAACTAAGAAATAATCCATCTGGGGTGGTAGGTGTGTCTAGGGCAGTGCGGGGGACTGCTGGCTATAGTGGGGACTATTGGACTTCTATTGGTAGGAGCGGCAGACTGTTCTGCTACTGCATACAGACTGAAAACGTAATTGATTCCGAAGAGTGTGTGGTCAGGTTGGATAGCAGTAAACGGTCACTCACCACGAAATCTTGCGCATGTGTATAATTGCATTCCTACCAGGTATCATCCTGTGGTCTGTCGACAGTTTAACGTCCCGACACACTCCACTTAGAATTTCTGCAGTATGCATGCCGCCGTGAGTACTGGAAATAAAAATGTATTGAATGTGTCTTCACAACTTATTCTTAATTTATTAAAAATTAAGTGGATGGAATCATTTAATTTTTAATAAATTAAGAATAAGTTGTGAAGACGGCATTCATTACATTTGCACTCCATTCAGACTTATGCGAATTTCGCCTAAACGCAGTTCCATATATTCTTTCTGAATTAAATCAGTGTGTGAAGATTAAAATGAAACTAAATTGTGTTTCCATGACGCAAGTCTAACAGGAGTCTTAAAAGGCTCAGACGAGCGGTATTAAAATTAATCAGTTACACATTACTGAAAGAAAACTAGAAGCAATAAATCTAAAGTAGCAACAAAAAGTAGGAAACATTCCATGTTATACTACGGCAGCTGGGAACGCAAGTGTGACTACCGCTTAGCGTTTAGAAGTGTCAATATTGTTGGCATTTATGCACATGTTTTTACTGGCTGAACAATCAGGGTTCGGTTCCACACAGAGGAAATGCTTTCTCTTTGTGCCACTCCTAACTGTCTTCTTCCAGGGCCCACCCACCCTACTACCAAATGGGCACCAAGCATGAAGTTGACCACCCACTTCTACTTAATGCAGCGGCTAATAACTGGGGATCTTTTATAACGCCTTCACGGTGCGTATTTGCCACTCACTTCATTTGTAGACTGAAATGTATCTGAGCCACCCGTAATATCTAGCTACAATTGGCAACGCTGTGGCCACCTTAAAGTTGGACAATCCGCAGCAAACATTAGATTTGTAGACTATTATTTGCACTGCACAATGGGTAGCGGTCCTCAGAAAACTCACTCCTGCTTTACTATTCTGTGAATCAGAAAATGTTCGGAACCATCGCTCTACTCTAGTCTATTCACGTAATCTGAAAGCTAAAAGTAAGGTTTTGTACAACGGCTTTCATTATTGATACTGCTTAGTATAACGAAACTAATCAATGTTCTGTTCTATAGAACGAGATTTCTTGCTGGCGGTAAGCGCTTACAAGTTCCCCTTTCAAGAAGCCGTGTCTGATTCAGAAGTTAGCCAAATATTCCCATGTTACCACACATGTGCAGTAGTTTGAAAGTCAGGGTCCTTCTTTTGATGGCCCCTCTCTGTCCCACACAAACAACTTAAGTGGCAAACTTTGGTAATGTTTCAGCAAATTACAACCCCAGAGACGGTATCGCCTTAGCATAATTGCATCCGAACGTCGCAACACGACTGAGTATCTTTACTTTAGACTTTGTTCGTTTTCTTTGAGCAAGCATCATAATTAGACACAAAACTTAACCGTCTAGCATACAGCATACGAAAGTAGGCTGTCAGCCCAAAAAAAAAAACAAATAAAAAAGAAGATATTTACGAAACAACCGCAATGAACTTAATGCGGATTTTGTTTTGTATGAGTGGGCAAGAGTTGGCACTCCTCCTCATCGTTCTTCATACCTTACTGTTACCTCTGTACTTCTGTCCCTTAATGAGGATAAAGAACGGCTCATCAAGTACAAAGGCAAGTGAAAAAGATTTAGTTTCAAAAGCAATTATTACTCTTGTGTTGAGGAGAAGATTAATTCTACCTGAAGTCCCTTTGTCTTAAGGGGGATGTACAAAATAAACTACAGTGCCACACTTGGCAACGAATTTATTTCTAAATTAGTATAATTTATTCTGATGACACGTTTTATTGCATTCTGTCAGGACATACAATACTCGAATAGGAACTTCCAGATTATTATTATTATTATTATTATTATCATTATTATATACTGTCTGCTCGAAATAAGTAATGAAACAGCAAAAGTCTTCATATTTATTATGGATGTCGACCACAAACATAGCTTCTATTCCGAAACAAACCGTCCTTCGCGTTTTAAAAATCGTTCAGGTTTCGTCATGATGCAAACTCCCTTGTAGTGGAAGAGTTTGCACAGAGAACAATAATTAAATTATAAAATTAAAAATTTGGTATAACCGGGCCAGTCTCACTAAAGGAGGAGGCCTATACAGCACAGAGAGTATCGCCATTCTCCATTCGAACCCCTTTGGGTAACCAAAACTCAAACGACAGAGACATGAACTGGCACTGTCCTAGGAACAAGCAATGCTCGGATAAAGCCTTCAGACGAGTCAAGACTGCCTCACTATTCAAGAGAACCTCATACCATCCGTTGCCACTGCACGAGCCTACTCTTCTCATCTGGGAAGTGTGGGAATTGTTTCACTTCATTATGACTTGGCCACATTCCCAGCCTTGAGGGACAGTGAGGTTACAGTTGTATTATTTTATGGGGTTCTTCGAGTTTCGACTGCACAGGAAACCTGTACAATGTGCCACCCAATCAGGACACAAGGTTTACTTTGAGACAGCTGCGAGAAAGAGATGTGCAGCGTCGAGCTTTCTTTGGGATACCCTCAAGGATAACTCACGAACAGATAAGGGAAATCTTCTTGAGCCTTCAGTCAATTGGTGTGACAGTAAAAAACACGTGGCCTTCATCAATAAATATTGCAATTAATAACGGTCCTTTCCCAGTTAACTGTATAGAGTACACCATTTGTGTCCCGTTACGGTACTGATATCATATTTCAGTATCTCCTTTCTCCCCACTACTTTTGGGTTTCCTTCTTCTTGTAAGTAGAGAAGCGGTCACCATAAAATAGGATAGCTGTACACTTTCCCAAAAAGTTAATTTGTTTCATTCTCGTATGGAATAAAAACGAGTCAAAAGACCGAAATAATGCAGAAGAGCGTTAATGTGCTTTGCCCAGTCCTCAGAGGGCTGTTTGCGTGCTTAGCGTGTTGGCTGGGTTCCTGCTGTTGATATACAGCTTACAGGAGGATGCGCCTTGGCTTTGTCTTGCCTTATATAATGGAATGGATTAATTTTTATGCGGACAGAGCAATAAAAAAACATACTACATGAAAGATAAATGAGCCAAGAAAATATATGTACCTGTTGAAAGACACTGCACAGTTTATGAAATCAGATTATGTATATGAGAAAGAAAACAGCACATATTTAAAGTGTCACCAATTTGTAAAATAAAATTTTTTTGCGCCAAATTAAGCACCACGCCCTGAAGGCATACAGCAAGTGGACGTATAGCTCCGTCTGTTCTTAACCTCCGCAATGTATAGAGGGGGTAAACAATTGCAAGCTCCGGCCGGTTTACCGCCGGGGGAAGTTTTCTCGGTGCGTGTTACACAACAGGCTGGGTGGGCCCCAGATTTGGTCTGGACGCTATGGACAAGAGAAAAATGTGTCGCTTAAGCTGGCAATTCAACCCCGACTGTACAGTGACTGTATCTACTTAGCTAACCGATTCACGTAAGGCCAGAAAGACATCGACACGAAGATAACACAATCTTTGGAGTCAGGACGGTCACAAAGGTAGAAGAAAGGGGCAGCAGCAGCAGCTTTGTGTGTGGGGGGTGGGGGTCTGATATGGCGGACTCTTTCATTATAGCTAAGAAATTTAATTAAAATTAAAACAAATGTCACTGATTACATTCTGTGTGACATACAGTATGAACTGTTAAAAAGCGACGGGTGAATCTGTATGACCAGTGCTTGTTTAGAGAACACATCGTGCGGAGGGCAGTTTTACCTTGCTCAGTTTTGAGTTTATCCGTTGTGCTAACTTATAATTAGATCGCTGAGATACACAGCAGCCCTAGCGCTGGTGGAAAGGCCACGCAGAGTAAATGAAGACAGATTGCGAAAGATAACATGAAACTATAAGCCTATGGGCCCAAGCGCAAGTGATGAAATGAAGGAAGCAATGGAAAGAGGACTCCTAGGTCGGACAAAGAAGTAATCTTGGAACAATAAGAAGAATGTGAAAGTAATAAAGCCCATTCTAAATAAACAATGAAATAATAAAGAAAATAAACTTATAAGCTACTGGGCTTACTAAACTCTGTAATGTTGTGTCATGTGTAGCCTCAATACTTACTATAAGCGCTGTTCAGGTATCTTGTATTAAAGATGCCACGTACCTGAAAGAAGAAACAAAACGTGTCCTATATATTACAGTAATCGGTTTTAAAATACTTGAAGCTTGATATATCATCAGTTTTAAGAGAAAAGTATAAAAAGTTACGAAGCCTAATTAACAAGAGAAAAGTTTCACTTAATGAGATCCACAAACTGCATGGCTTAAAACTCTGTAGTACTGTTTATACTAACAAGCTGGTAGTGCGACTAGAGACCTTGTAGGGTATCGCTAATTTACATAAAGTTCAAGTCAGAATATTGACTTTATCGCAGGTTCTTATCGCAAAAACTAAGGTCGGCCAAAACACTCCCTTAGGATCTGCAACTTTCACTCAAATAATTCTTCATTATATCCTGTACGACGACTAATTAAAGAAATTCGCGGAACTGTTATTTCTGACTCTGTGCAGTATGATATCCCGTGTGCAGTATGATATCCCGATATTTGATAAACTATTCAACAATATAAATTTATTGGCATCCATAACCGTAAAACACGTAAATTAACGCCGAAAATGTCTTTTGCTACTAACCATTACGACATAACAGTCAAGCGTCTGAACAAAGGTAAAAGTCTTTGCCTGTCACCAATTTCAGCATTCATGTACACGACACAAATTACAAAAGACAGAACAAGTAAGACAAGGGGAAAAGTAAGGATGAGTTAAATATAACAACGTTAATGCTACAGATAGTCAATGACGGTTGATTAAACCACGCAGTGAAGTGATCGGTGTGGCTGTTTCTTATAGCAAGACAGGGAAATTCAAAGTTGGCCATGAGTAATGGCGTTTTTTAGTCCCTTAAACATATGGCTTGCTTATGAACGTGGCCGCAACCGATTCCCTTCAAGTCACTTACATTTCAATGTTCTTAATAATTTTGTCAGTTGACGTTATATAAGATCTCTGCAGCAGGCCGATTCCTCGTCCAGAGGAGTCCTACCGGGTGTGTGTGTGTGTGTGTGTGTGTGTGTGTGTCATCGAATGTGATTATGTGCAACAATAGTCCCCCGCACCTGCAATGAGTTGGTAGAAAGAGGTCAGAATAAGAAAGAAAGAAAGAAAGAAAGAAAGAAAGGAAGGAAGGAAGGAAGAAAGGAAGGAAGGAAGGAAAGAAAGAAAGAAAGAAAGAAAGAAAAAAGAAAGAGAAAGAAAGAAAGAAAGAAAGAAAGAAAAAGACATCATATGATACGCGTATGTACACTTGATTCCCATCAAATTAGGCAAGAACTAAGCAGCCACGACTCCCAAAGGCAGGCAAAATGATCAAACGCCAAACATCCGTGGGCCACTCCTCCAGTTAATGGAATTAAAGAAAGAAGAACGTGAAAGACGGTTACAAAGGCTCTGCTAGGCAACTACCAGATCTACACAGAATTAAACCTCTCGCTTTTCTCACAGTTCGTTCTGCATGCTACAGCGATCTTACTTCGGAACTCAGCAGTCGAAACGCACGCTTCTTGGTTGTAAAGTCCAGAGTTTGATTCTCGGCCAGGCGGCCGGCGAGTCTGAAGAATACAAAATTTGTAGTTTTCGCTTTCCACGCCAGGAAGGCACACAGGGGCAGTAGTAAGTCTCTTTCTGATATCTCTCGTAATTGTCTTCCGTTCTTTCACGGAAATACCGACATAGTAGAGCAAAACAGGCTTCTGCTTCTCTCTTCTACATCTCCATGTCGTAATTCACAAAACCCATGATTCTGTCCCGAGTTTCACACTTACAGCTTTCAATCGTGTTTTATTATCTGTTTTGGTTAAAAACGTTTCCTCACACCGGTCGATGTGGTGTTTCAACTGCGACCGTGTCAACTGTCCGCTCGTCCCTTCCTTTTTCCTTTATTCAGAAACTGCGCCAAGAACTGAGGCACCAGAATATCCGAAAACGTGCACACTTTCCATACAAAAATTCTGAAATTATTAACAATTAGCTTACGTACTGTGTAAAAATAAATCGCTTCCCATATACGGAAAACCAGCTTTCTGAATACATACTATAATATTAATACCAATAAAATGCACATAAGTCAGACAATTTGTATATACAATAACCTCCTACATGTTTCGGCCACTTATGTGGCCATCTTCAGGGAGACAATAAAAAGGATCGCGTACGCGGTGGCGCAGGTTATTCAGGCACAGCGCTACAAACCGAAACTTCGCGGTTTCCATTCCCGACGGGATCAGCTTGTTAATTGACGTAATCCTTCCGGTCGCACTATGTTCCTGGGGTCGACTGATCCTCTAACAGACATGAGTACCAGAGATACCCGGGAGTACCTGGGAGGTAAATACCGCCGATGCATAGAGCTGATACCTTACCACCTTCACGTGCCGATTGTCTAGACATGCTGGGAGCCTCAACGTCCTGGAACCCAGTAATGGGATAGATTTAACTTTGCAACATAATGGATAAAATAAAAAAATTATACAGTTCTTGAAGTGACGGAGCCAATCCAATACATAAAATGACAATGATAAAATAATAGTTTAAAATGTATAAGATCTCAGTAGTGTGCATTTTGTTTGTGTTATTACTATATTATTTACTCAATTGATGCACAAAGCATGGATCATGTAAACGTGCTGAGTATTTACTTATTCCTGGCTGTTTGGGTGTGTAGCATACTGAGGCACAATGGATGGTACGCCACATCTACCGGGAAACACGTCAGTGTAAATAGCAGCTTGGTTAATGACAGAAGTCTCACAGATAGTCTTGAATACTGAAGGTCGAAACGTCTTCTAATGCTCTTAAACGGCACTCTCCCTCCGTACCGCATTACTAGAGAAAGACGTCATAAAGTGATTACACCGCCTCCTTTGAGAAGAATAAGTAAACAAACGAGTAAAGTGGGGCGCTGCAGCAACATTTGGTTCAGTAAGCCTTTCGTAAAATGGAACACAGAATTTCATTATATGTAGAAGAAGTAAACTGTTACAGGGTCTGGGGAATTTGCTGCAACAACCATCAGATGTGACAGATCTGGAGGACAACCCATCTGGCGGGGTTGGTAAATTTCATATTAAATGTCTGCATTTCTGTTACCTCCAATTCTGCACCACTCGTCGAATTTCCTCCATCTCATAAGTAGCCTCCGGCCCACCCCCAACCTATCCCTCTCTTATTCCAACAATTCCTCGAAAGGAACACAAACGTACATCTACTTGGTAAAAATATTGTTCGCCACTGTATTCAGTTGCAATGAAAATATAAATGTACATGCAACAAAGGAAAGAAAGAAGGCAGGACTGAAGTTCTCTATTAATAACAGCTTATCGGAAGAACTGAACACTCGCTATTGTATCACGACACACTCAGTTCGTAATCCGATTGCCCACTCTAATGTGTTGTTATCTGTTAACTTGCTTGTTTAACAAACATGCATTAACGCCCCGATTTACTGAGAAAACACGACACAGTGCAGCTGTTATCACAATAAATATGCTGGTTTCAAACCCCTGTCCATTGGAAAGCTTGTGTGAGCCGGCTGCCAAACCATTATTCACTCTCATTTATTCCTTAAACCTCCAAAGACTGAATTTTCACAATTGCTTCCTCCTCCAACGACGTAATATTCTCTACTGTCCTAGCGGGTTTATTTACAAGAGCATTTTGAAGCAGAAGAATGAGTTCTGTTCTCAGTGTGTAGGTGTTCGAAACGTGCCTGTCGTGTGGCAAAATTCGAAAAGAAAAGACTCTCGTCCGCCTATACCCTAAAAAAAATTCAACAAATTATACTTTACACGACACTACGCAACTTAGAACACGTGGATATTTTCGTTTCCGGGCGCGAAGTTAAAAAGATCGGCGGTTTTTCGCAATGAGGCCTTGACATCAGAAACAAAATTTCTTGTCCTTCGTATATCTATCCGTTTAAGTGTCATGCAATATATGGCTTATACTTGGTCAGTGCGCATCAAAATTTTATTCGATAAATCTTAAAGTCAACCTTCAACACAAACGCGGAAATTATTAATATTTTGTCATGTACAAGCTTAAAGGGTAAACGATAAAACACGAACTCATTATCTTAGTGCATCAGACGATAAGACACTCTAGTGCAGTTCTTTTCAAGCTTTCTTTCTCACGTTTCAGTAACACGAATAAAAAATTTACTTGTACCACAAGTTATGGAAAATATTAATTACGTGCAGTTTCTGCTTTTGTTATTTAACTTTCTACAAAGTCAACATAAATCTAATAACAATTTAATTTACTAGTAAAATATTAAAATTAAATAATTAATAAAACCGAAATTCTAATAAAAGTTTTCATACGTCTTATGTATGCTCATTTGTTAGAACTGCAGTGTATGAATAACAACCAGACAACGATCAAAATTCTGTGCGTGTTACAGGCTTAGTACATGTTTCAAACTGGCGGTAAAATATCCTAGAAAATACTTTAGAAATGTAATTGAAAAGCCATGAAGAATAAAGGTGACTTTATGTGGCACTCAGTTTCTCGGGGCTGGCACGCTCTCTGATGTGTTTGTTAAACGTGTCACAGCATTCCGTCCGCTGTCGTCATCAGGCTATGGAGGGCGATCCGTATTTTTGCTTGATACATACGTATTTTAATATAAACTTTATAAACTGCGTTCTTTTCTTTTACAGACATTGAAACAATCTCAGTGATGCACTTAACAGCCTTCAAACTGGAACATGAAACAAAGAAAATTCCCAAGTAACTTCGCCTACCACCACCAGACGACCCTCCGCCTACCGCCAGTGGTAGGCGTAACATCGGGTGGAAGGCACAGCTCTCATGTGCAGAGATGGTATTTTATTATTTATCACACCAGTGCCAAATTTAATATAAATTAATTCAGTAGTGTCAGAGGACAAATACGTCGACAGACGGAGGAAAGCGACCTCCCTTATCTGCACTCATTTGGCGTACTTTTAAGTGTGACATCCCACTGTGATATAAATGTGCAAAAGTAATGCCGGTACCGTTAATCACAACAATCTTCGTGCATTAATTACAATGAAATTTATTAGCTACATGTTTCGGCTCACCTATAAAAGAGCCATCACGGGCAGTAAGATACACGATACTTAAAGCAACACTCATAATAATCAAAACATAAACAACGCCATTTTAATTACTGCAAAAAGCTCCCCTGCCACTTGATGATTCATCAGTTGACGAGATTTCTCTCACATTGTGGGGACCGGTAATACATTCAGCGAAGTGTATTAGTCTCGTCTAGGTTCAAAGTAATCAGGCAGAGGTCAGCACATTACAAACACGCAACAATCCAGACAAAGGCACCGTATACCTAACGAAGTGGAAGACGGACAGGATGCTGGACCAAAACAGGGGGAACGAGCACACGAGGGTAAGGAAATTACTGGCAAATACGATGACTAACTCCCCCAAGTGAATACTTCCTCCCCTCACAGGGGTAAGAATCCCCCTTGCATTAAGTTCAGATTCTTAGGGGCGCTGGGGGAGACGACGTTATTGACAACACACCACACACTTTCGATACACCTAAGAAGACCTTGGACATGAAAGCGACAAAAAATTGGGAGATATTTTCAGTTTAAAATATTTAGAGATGGGGATGAGAAAAACCTTTATAAATCTCGAATATAGAATAAATTCACATCCAAAGGGCCAACTGTCGCGCTGCAGACAATTCGTAACGAACACTGGAAAATGTAAGCCGTGTTTTATACTGTTTTTGAGACAGTCCTATGAGGCTTTTTCAAATGAAACCCCTTCCCCGATGAATTTGTCTATCCGCCGAGAACAAGCGACAGTTTGATACCTACAGACCTCGACAGTCCAAGACACTTAAGAGAAACTCTGTATCATAAATAATTTTTAATAGAAGCACGGCCGTAATTTCGAATTGAGAAAGGCACATCGTCATTCAGAAATTCAGTTGTACAGAAAGCCGCTTCGAAGGCAATAACACCCAGCTGCACATCCAGCTTTACATTATATAAACCAAATCGCTGCCCAAATGCTCCGTTTATGTTTGTCCATCTTGGAATGGCGCGGTCCAGATTTTAGCGCAGGATCGGACAGACACACTCTATTCTGCTACACTTTATATCCCAGAGGCACAGTTACATTATTTTCGTGTTACCAGAGTTAAAAGAAACGGAAAATCTTTTCTTTCCTTTCTTTCTGTTCCTTTTTTTTAAATAAAGAAATGCTTACTAAATATTAACTAAAACGCAAATTCGCCAAGCCGTGTCTCTGGTACGTTACTTTCCCAGTCACATGACCTCGCACAACCAGTGGCTGCCCGTGTACCTTCTTGTTCATTGCATGATGTAATAACCTTATTTATGACGCATTCTGTACAGGGAAGTTAATGGGCTACTTCGAATTCGCTTGGGGAGACCGAGGCAAACTACGAGAGAGTCTACCGGGAAACTTGATATTTTATTCAAAGAACGAACTGGATACATCCCAACCCTAAGTGCAGAACGCTACCGTTCCGCTGGACGCACAGTAAAGACTTTCTCAAGAAATTGTAACCGAACATTTATCACTCTTGTCACTACATCTTGCTGCACGACAGATGTCCGCTAAGAAATACTATACCGGAGCGGGAGCGTTAATCGATAAGACAAAATTCCTCCGCCCGTCACACGAGACGCCTATCGGAGCTTCCCTGCGGTATAATTTCACTTAGCCTGTTCTGAAATTTGCGGCAACGAGGACATGGAAGGGAGGTGGTTTAAATAAATAAATCGCTTCAATAGAGAATAAGCGACCGAATTCATAAATTTTGAATATCTGACACAGTTAACGCAAGCATACATGCGTTACCCCACCACGTTTTCCACATATTTGCCCCCAAAAGTGAAGCACTCACCGTGCAGCTAGCAGGGCGTTCTTTGTCCCACTGACGGGAGTTCGCGTCTTGTGCCATCAGCTATCATGTCACAGCTGTTTACACTTAACTGAGGTCTTCCGGGTAAGTCTGGCGGTAAGGAGAATTGACTATTTTGTAGTTAGACTTTGTGACTGGAGAAAACCGTTAGTAGCCCCAGTAAGGATAAGAGATAACCGAGAGAAGACTAGTTGTTCGCGGGGAGGAGTTCTAGAAGGCACGGTGAGCATGAGGATTAATGCTTTTGATTAGGCTGGAGTACAAAGATGTACTCAAACACAGGGTAAATGTGTTGTCCAAGTACATTACATAGCAGCAAGATCTGGACTGAACCCTATTGTTATTGTTATTATTATTATTATTATTTAATCACATAATATAATATTACATTATTACGAGTGTTAAACGGCGATGGTTCCCACACTACTATGTGAAACTGACTCATATGAATAAATTCTACTTCTCAGTTCTAATTAGATGTTACTTTACATCTTAATTCGTTAATAGAGATGTCAGTTTCTTCAGATATAACTCCGATGTTCAGAAGTTAACTCCACTACTGAAAACACACTTCAAAGTTTCAGAAAGTATTATTTATTTATAATAGTGTTTTGTATCTTAACGAGATTTGTATTTCATGCCTAAGGCAGCCCTTGTACGATGAAGTTACGTGGGAAGACGCGAAAGGAAATTAAATTTGCTCGGCAATTTTTGCTTCAGATATGCAATACACATGTTCGTCAACAGTCATTTGGTATTAGGGGATAAACATGGCAGGCAGGTAGGCAGGCAGGCAGGCAGGCAGGCAGGCAGGCAGGCAGGCAGGGCCTCCAATTATGTGGCAGTTTTATACATTTTGTGCAAAGACCGCATAAAAATAAAAGCCTCCAGGAGATGGGGGTCAAAATATTTGTCAGTTCACCAGTCAGGCAAAAAATTTTATTCACTAGATTTTCTCCAAACGGGAAACCGATCCGCAGCAGCCTACTTACCAATACATAAAACACAAAATATACTGTATAAACATTATGGCTCACATTTCTTAATAGGTATGCAAGATATTATTCAATGTTCGAATTTACTGACCAAAACCTGTGAAAACATAAGAAAGAGAGTGGGGGATTCTAATAAAAAAATAAATTAAAATACTTTTATAACCTGGTCAGCTATGATTTTTCATTCCTCAAAGACAAGCACCCGAATGGGTGTTTAAGCCCTGTGTGTTGGCACATAGGCCCACCATGACACAAAGTGTTGACCACACTAAAGGTGTTTTACTCCACGGGGCAGACTCCTTATTTAACAGAATATCGCTCAGCTGGTGATAAAATCTATCAACATGTTACCAGGAGCCCTGTGTAGCACCCCCTGACCTTGTTGAATCCAGTTCACACCGTCTTCAACATTCACTGCCATACTATATATTTGTCCCTAACTGTCTGTAGTGAGCTCTTCCAATCAGGTTTTCTGAAGAAAATTTTGTAATTACTACTCGCCCCAAATTGTTGCTGCATATCCGTGCATACACAGTCCTGTATCCGACTGTAACAAGCACCTCTGTGCGGCAGCATTGACGATCACGAATACGCCGTAAAGTTTGGCATGACAAGCACATTTACTTCATGTTACAACATCCCTTTAAGCCGCATGAGACACAAAAGTAACGGAAAAGTAAACAATTTTATTTTGAAGCAATTTTTTAAAGCATCATATATGTAAGGTCCAAGTAGTATGCATCCCGGATTATATATTTAAAATACTAATTTATTTTAACATGTATTTGAGTGGGGACTTATTAACAGATGAGTTTTTAGTGATGCTTCATCACGAATGTCTTAATGTCGCAACGTGGCACGTAATAAAGTCTGTTTAGTGGACTTACACTGTTTTGCGCAGTACTGTGACCTACCATTTACACTTTTCCCATGGTCTCCTGTGGCGGGGTCAAACTGTGTCTCTAACAATTGCCGTAGCTTGTTCAGAGCCCATTGTGTAGCCCTGCATGATGGATGGATGGAGCAATGGTGAAGTGATAGCTGACAGCAGAAAACCTAAGTACTCGGAGAAAAAACTGTTCCAGTGCCACTTTGTCGACCACACAGCCGACATTGACTGCCCTGAGACCGAAACGTACCAAGCCTAGAACAGGCCATGAAGGTCCAGGGGGAGAGTAGAAGTATAGCTCTACTCCTTCTTTAACCTCGGCGTTAGATGGGAGTGAGTGATCAACGCCACGCACCCAGCCGCTTTACCTCCGGGAAAAAGACCCGGTACCCATTGTAAGGGAGGCTGGGTGGGCACCAGGGTAGGTCTGGATGGGTGCGGAAAATCTCGCCCCCACTGGAATTCGAGTCCGAAACGTACCAACACATATTTTATTTTACAGATAATTGAGGCGAGGGTAATAAAACGAACGTAATGAGGACGCCGCATGTATTCCTGCATGTTTCACTCACAGAACTGTCAAACGGATTTTTATTAGATAAGAAATAATGGGCTTGCACATAATGTGACGTTGCGAATGAAATTGCTGTACATAACGGCCAATTATAACCCGTAATTTACACAAATATCAGATGGCATTAAGTCAGGTTTTTTTCTCTAACACAACTTACCGGAAAGAACTGGCACATAACGTGATCACGGCCTGTAAATTACGAATCGTAACTTAGTCGACGCCGATCCCGCTGGCCGCGCTATCTAAGGCGTGTGTCTGCGGCCGTTCGCTTGCTGGGAGTGCGGGTTCGAATGGATATCTGGCCCTTTTGCGTGTTGTGTGTTGTCAGGTAGAGATCTCAGCGACGAACCGATCCCTCGTCTAGAGAAGTCCTACCGAGTAGGCCTTTGTGTGTGTCATTAAGTGTGATTAGGGGTAACAATAACCCTCTACACCTGCAGTCAGTAGGCAGACAGAGGTCAGACAAAGAAAGAAAGAAAGAAAGAAAGAAAGAAAGAAAGAAGGAAAGAAAGAAAGAAAGAAGGAAAGAAAGAAAGAAAGAAAGAAGGAAAGAAAGAAAGAAGGAAAGAAAGAAAGAAATTTCGCCCACAAATATTTTTTTAAAATATGTGTTAATACTTACGCATACTTCGGTTGCGCCAACTGTTTTATCTGTCCACGTCTATGTTGCTAGTGCATACTCTAATGCTTTATTATTAGAATACGTTTATGTAGATAATGCTCTAACAGGTCCTACCACAGTGTAAATTTCATGCTACATTTCTCTAAACACATTTCATCGACATCTTAAGGTTAGCAATTATCGGCCCGTAAGAATATAAATGGTGCTTCTGAAGCATAATCCATCATCTTAAACTGCACCGAGTGTAAAATGGTAAGGCCACATCATCCTTCCAACGTAAATTTCAAGGAAGATGATAAGGCTATGGTATTCTCACTCACTATGGGGACAAACTTCTGCAACTGAATACAGTCGCGTATGCCTTGACTGCAAATTGTCTCTACCTAAATACTGCGAAAGTAAATCCTGTTCTTCGTAAATAACGTAACGAAAAATTGACACGCTTTGGGTTATACGTCTAACACGTGGGACCGCCGTCTGGCAAGTTAACTGGCATTTTATATAACTTTAAACCTAGCCCTCTATAATCCTAGATTCCTTATGGTAAATTTATTTCATGGCTACATAACAGAATATTATTGAGAACATTATTTATTCTCGTATAAAGAAAAAGAAGCAGCGAATGTAAAGAAAAATATACCTACAAAATCTGGCGATAAAATGGAATGAGCTCTTAGTATCATTAAGTCTCGTCCAAATCAGCGTGAAGGAACTAACATCGAATAAATGAGATCGAATGCAAACTTTGCACAACAGCACGCTTCGTGAGCGCTCGGCTAAAAGATTCCAAGAGGCAGAATAACCGTCGAGTATCGGTTCGCTCCAGTGAATCCTTAGTCGAGAAATCAGGAGACATTTAATCTCAAATAAAATGACAAACTTTTCTGTGGAATTTCTTCTTTGCGTGTCCCTTTCAGTCCTTACGAAAGCCAAACTGACTTGGCAAATCATCAAGCAGGCAAATTTTAAAAGGTGTTACACAAGTCACTTCTCTTCCCTGAGAAGAAAGGGCTCGAGAATGCAGGTAGTGTTAAATTCTCTCTTTCGCATTTTGGAGATAACCCTTCCAAAGCTCTGAAGTTCATTGAATGAATTGCTCATTCTTTTAGCCAGCGTCCACAGCCAAAAATGAGCCATAAAAATCTCTCCTATATCCCTCCCAGATCATAATAATTGTACTAATATTATATGCCGTTTTGCGCTCTGTAGCCTCTTGTATGTTACGCTTCTAAGGTATTATCTGTATCTGTAACACGGTGCTGTTAGAAGTTATTAAAATGTTGGCATCTAAAGTAAAGAAGAAGATGATATTATTTAATACTTTAACGACTCCTTTATGCTCTAAGGTACTGCAAGTATTTCTGTGATGATAGAACGAAAGTGGGGGCACCCACAGTAAAGTCTTTCTCTTAGTGTATTGTTTTTGGTTGTGGTGAAAAAAACAGGGAATTATAAAAAACAATTAAGGCAAGAGAAAATACAGAGTGTAGGAAAATGAGGCAAGTTCGAGAAGGCAGTAAGTTTGGCGACAATAATAAAGTAAGAAATACATTTTGTGACATTCCCACTTACTTTTTCATTTAATTTTCAATTACTTTAGAGAGTGTTTTCTATAGTGGGTCAATAAAAATGTCACTCATTTTGAGACGTGCAGTTTCCACGGCCTTGGCTATGAAGTGCTGTCTTCCAGAACTTTAAAGACAGTTATCCCGAGGAGGACAATAATCTTCCCCGGCATAACCACCAGGGTAGAAGGTTCTGAAGACTGAGGCACCATTTCCCCCCGAAAAATCGGTAATTCGGTACCAAACTTCACAGCGTCACATCACATAAGACGTGACTCTTCTGCCAGTTACTGTTTCTAACAGCCCACATCCCTTAAACATGCAATAAAGCAGAAGGGCGGAGTCAGGCCCTTGCTCCTTCGCAATTTGCCGCAGTGGCAGAACTGTGTGATTAGAAACTGCGACACAGTCATGAAAAGCGGTGATTCATTTTGTTTCGTGGCAATCTTGCCACTTCATGCAGAGAGACGAATCCGATACAGCTCAGTGGCTCTTGTTCTGTGTAAGCTTACTTGTTCTTACCAGCTATCGGCCTCCGGACGACAAGCACGGTTTCGTGGGGAGGGGCGTTCCAACCGACCACCATCACAACACGCGCAGGATGAACTTTTTCTTAGGCTTCGTGGTAGTAAGGGTTTAAAACAGCGGTTTTATTTAGAGTTGTGATTGAAACAGCCCACGAGTAAGAATTATTCCTCAGTCCCTGTATTGGGGTGCTACGGAAATTTAAGAAAGTCGGTTCAGTTATCAGCAGGATTCAGTTAGAAAGGAATATTGATTTCTTCTGGGATATGACGTCGTGTAGCTGGGCAGACACATACTGTTGTTTCGGAGAAGCAGCACCTTAATCCGACATGTTGGTATTATCTGTCAATGTACACGGCGTCACAGTCTGCGTAGTCACCGCCATATGATGGTGAGATTAAAAAAAAATCCCTCAGATGCTTATGGAATGATCAGAAACTGAATTACCTCTTCTCACTCATGAAGATTTGAGACATTTCAGTACAATAATACATTGCTCAGGACACATAAGTGGCAAAGCAACTCAGCCTCGGGACCGTCAGTCACTATACTCACTGAGCTACAACTCTCATTACGTCTAGCACTGTCACGGGAAAATTAGTGTCGGTGTACTATTCAGTTCTTTAGGTTAGCACGTGATTACTGATGATGACAATGACGATGGCGATAACGATTAAGGTGACACACGTACTGAAAAGGTGACATGAATAAAAGAAATGGAAAATGAAGGCTGCGTTCCGACAGAAACCCCTCCTTGCAGAACGAAAAGAGAAGAAAGAATTTATCCGTGTAAGCGAATTTAGATCATATGGATTCGGTTTAGTGCACACTATGGATTAGTCAAAAACTAATTTCAGATATTTATTATGTTTCTAGGAATTATTATAGATATGTAGGTTAGTTCATCACAACAGAAAGCACAAGACCTTGAATTTAAGGAATTTGCTGTTCCTTAGAGGAGTTAAACCAACCGACCCCGCTCTCCTCCCTGAGAAAATGAAAGTTGACTGGGTAGTAAAGTTAGTCGGCGTAAGGTTTGAAAACAAAAAAGGATCACCACCGCATTTACAGGAGCATCGCCCTGGGGCCTGTCCTCAGCCAAATTCATCTTCTCCAAAACATTCAGCATATTTCTTGAAGATTTATAAATTAAAATCACTTATATCACCAACGAAACAGCCTATGCTCAAAACTAAGGACTATTTATGAAATTTAAATTCCTCACAATGGTTTTGCTGAAGACTCAGCATCACAAAGGATCTAATCTTCAATAAATACGTAGTTTAATCGGGGATTCAGCAATAAATCGTTTCAGAATTGGTAATCGTTACCCAAGCACAAGAAACATTCACAATTTTCCACTGAAATAAATCGGCGGTATTGCAGTTAAGCACAGTTGTAACCTAAAAGGAAGCCTCTTTGGACTGTGCGGATGACACCTTTGTCTTTCTTGCCAACACAGAGCGGAATAGCTTCAACTAGCCAAACGTAGGAGTTCACTTACTTGGAAGCAATTAAGAAGTCACGGTCCACTGGTACAGCAAATTGGATTTACTGAAGTTGGATGAGATTTTTGGTCGCTTTTTAAACCATCACTACACAATAACCACTAAGGTTATAAAGGCGATATACTTTGGAAATTGCCACATTAAAACGTATATAAGCAACCGCTTTGTTTCAGACTTTCAGCTGGTAAATGAGGGCGAAACCTTCACGCAATTTTGGAATTTTACATTTTTCTAAATGCTGTACTTGGGTAAAAAAATCCCCCTTTCCTGTATTTTGATTCTATAAGTGAAACTTCAGTTTTTGAGGCAAAACCGTTTAAATGCTGTACATGGCTGTAGAAACGTCCGATGTACAATATGTTAAAAATACAAGGAATATTGTATTATAATCCTGTTGCAGTCAGATCTTTCCTTAGAATGCATTTTTAAGGTGAAACAGAATTAAAGGGGTTTGTACAAGGACCAGTTTCATGCTATCTCATAATGTATACAGCACCAAGCGTCAGAAAACATACGGAATTACAGCACAATGAAATTCCTCGCAAAACCTAATCATATAACGGAAATATATTACGAAAGAGAAGCAAAAAACGTTGCTATCGACATAGCTTTATTGTGCATACAGATCTAGCGGTACATGTTCAGTTACACTAACTTCATGCAGCAGAAATTTCTTAAGAAGCGGCAGAAAGGCTCCAAGCTGTCAACTTCTCTGGCCTGTAAACTTTTCAAGGTATGGGTTCGTCGGGATGTGAAAAACTACATCATTTTACGGGTTCGTCAGTGGAAGATAAGTTGCGAAACACTGATCTACACAAACAGAAATGGTACAGTATTAAAGGCAACCAAAATCTGCTTCCACATCCTGTCCAATTTTTCACTCAGGATCATTTTCAAATAAGAAACAGATAAAAGTTCAAAGAGCTAAAGCCTTTGTGTCTTTAAAGACGCTTTGACATAGGATAACAACATGGAATGACGTAATTAGCGTGAACGACGGACTGCTTAAGCCCCAATCTGCGGACGGAGATTCGAAAGGAGGATTTCGCAGGTACCCAATACCAATGGTGATCAATGGACGATGGACTTCGTTTCTGACATACTTCAGCTTACCTTTCGCTGATTTTATGTATTCTAATTAGGAGAAAATTAAATGGCACGAAAATCATAGCTGCGCTAAATGGGTTCCTAAATGCAATTCTGTAGATTCTTTATTTTGTCGTCTCGTTGGGATACTGAAGAAGGTAATACATATCTGTCAATCACAACAAAATTGTTTGCTTCTATATTATTACTGTTATTATTATTATTATATTATTATTATTTCTACATTACATTATCCTTCCTAGTTCCCGGCCATGCGATCATTCGACGCTATACAGTCGCAGTTATTTGCAGCGTCGTTAAATCAGTTTCAAATAAACAAACAAATAACACATCAAAGTTCAAAATATCGATATTTCGGCCGATTTCCTACTTCCGGAATAAAAGCCTGCAGCGTTATTTCTACACAGTTTCTCTTTTACTTGCACAGGAAAGTTGTGAAGGCCTAGCTATTATTTGCTTTCCAGCAAAGTTTATACATCCGTAACCCCGAAAAATGATAAAATACAAACGGCACATATTCACGGATTAGTCTTTCTAATGGAAGCATACTGTGTTCTCTGTGAGGTATGAAATGAATCTTTATATACAGTACAGATAAATTTTAGTGTTAAAATGGCTATTCTTAAATTTAGAAGAGTTCCCTCATGTAGGGACAGGGAAGAAGAACAGCATATAATAACAACAATGCAAAAGTACGGTAAAGGGAAGTCTCGCCACAAAGGAAAGGGACACGGATAAGTAGCAACATTGGTCGGAAGGTGTCACTTGAAAACGCGAAAACGTCGCCTGCTAATGACAGTAGCATGGGTTATGGTCTGACACTGATGGGACACCATTCTGGATTAGCAGACTCAGCAGTCTGGATGACCGGAAATTCGTGTGAACGTATTCTTACATAAAAACTAAGCCTCCGACACTAACTTACTGTCACTTGGGCCATGCAGGAGGTAGCAATTTTTTCAGAGACTTCAACAACATTTACCATTTCTACACCAGAAGAAATTATCAAGCTTCCTCTATCAATTTAGCTACCTTATGGATATCTTTTAACGTAAAAATTCATGCAGTTTAGCTCCTGTGCACCTGGTAGGTGTCTCGGTTACAGCGGATGCACGCGCAGTGCCATTAAGTTATCCAAGCACAGAGACAATGGACCGGTGTGGGCGCAACATAACAATGGCTGCCAACTGAAGCGCATTATCACATGAATCCAGAACACTACATGTCAACGGCACGTACACTTCGGTATAATCGGAACGGATTTCGTTGCAACATTCTTCACACGCTTGCGCCTAGTGACACGATTATTCTTATTATAATATTATTATTATTTGTATTATTATTACTCATTATTATTATTATTATTATTATTATTACTGGTTATCACCTTTATGCAGGGTGTTTACAATTATACATCCGAGACAAACTATGTTTCTAGGGTATATAATGTGGCAACCATTCTGTGGTTACAATGTATGGTACAGTCGATGTTATTTCCCGTGACAAACGTTTTGTACTTTTACATTAGTAAACTGTCTTAATATAACCAACTAAGTGAACAGTGTCAATGTTTAATATTTAAATTAAAACATTACACCTCCAACGTGTTTCGATTTTTCAGAGATCATCATCAGGGAGGCCATACATTAATCATGAGTACAATAAAATTTCTAAAATTATACTAGCACACTGCAGTAGCTGCTTGTATCCTGAACAGCGTAGAGAATTGTAAAATGCGGAAAGTAGATAAGCCCGCATAAAGTAGACGTAACCACATAGTGACATGGCATACTGATTACTCAGTCCCTTGGAAAGAGCTGTGTATGGAACGTGTCTAGTATCTTTCGAGAGTCGATAATTTATGACATGAAACAAACAGGCGGACGGACATACATACACAGCCATAGCAACGGACAGACATTACTGGATATTGCCTCTTCTATGCGCCCTGTTTAAAGATCACAGAACAACAGTATGATAAAGACTTTAATGGTCACATCACCTTCAGCTTCCGGGTTAAAATCCGCAATTATTATATCAACAACCATGGATAAACCCAATCCGGCAGCAGGTATTAGACTGGAGCCTGGAACAAAGCTATTGACTTTCTATATAACGTGCCGCTGGCTTCAGCGTCTCGCATGTAAAGTGAAATGGTGAAGTGGAGTGAAGTGGAGTCGAGCGACTGACAGCGACGATTCCAGCTATTGTCGGGACAATGAACTGCAGTAGATGGTGGTGTTAACTGAATTTGAAAGGGATCTGCCTCACGTCACTGTGACGTAATTATATCAAGCCGCATGTGCCAGCTGTGTAAACAAAAGCAGAAACAGAATAAATCAAGCACGGTTTGTCCGTAAAAGCTCTATACATAATTTGGACATAAAAATGCAGATGATACAGACGAAATTAGTGTTCTTCTGAGTATTGTTACAAGCTCGATCGAAATTCCTTGTTAACTAGTTCAAGTCTCAGGTTCACGTACCGGTATATATTGGGTAGGTATATTGCATTTCATGGGTATATCGTATTTGTGTAAGTATTTTGTAATATGTGGGTATATTGTATTAGTTTAGGCACATTGTATTGTGTGGGTGAATTACTAATACATGTACTGTAATTTGTGCTGTTCGGTTTATGTATGTGTTATTGTATTGTGGTGTCTGTCCTGGTGTAAAACTGCTGCCACCGGATGAAAACCCAATTGCAGTAAGAAATAATAATAATAATAATAATGATGATAATAATAATAATAATAATAATAATGTTGGAAACGTTAGATCGTACTGCACAGAAAGTGTACCTTCTGTGTACTTTCTGTGCGGTAAGACGACCAGTCGGTTAATGATCTTCACCAACATAAAAGGAAGTTTATTCTGAGAATCACACAAAACACGTAAATCCACGAGTAATTTAATTCTACTGGTATTTTAATATTTTGAGGATGCATAAAACAAGCAGGCTACTGTGAACCAGGAATGAGTCTTCGTATCACATAATATGTAGGGAATTGTTTGTAGGCGAGGATCCACTAACTTCACAAGAAGGGCCGTGATCCAGGGAGTTAGTTTGTTAGTTAAAGCAGTTGGTACGCACAGCAAGACTTATACTTGAAAAAGGTAATGAAAATGGCAGAACTTGATATTATAGCAACATTAGTCAGTATGAAAGTTCTAGTAGAAAATTGAGAAATTGTACTTTGCAGAAATATATATGACACGGAATCAACAACACATGTGATAGGATTCAGGCAGACAGAAAAATGCAAGGCAGCCAGAAAAGTGCAAGACAGGCACAAGGGATTTTGAAATTTTCGGAATTCAGCAGACGGTAAAATTGTTGGGACTGAGTTAATATTCTTGAGCACCTCCCAACAGAAGTCTCTGGACAAGTGTTCTTGCGAGACTTGTGCAAGTCTGTGCAATGTAAAGTGCCTGTCTGTCAGCATGTAAAATTCTCCATCAACGTGCCTATAAAAGGTAAAAATTTAAACCTGTCCCTGTCCACCCCATGAAGGCATACAGGAAGCAGCAGATGCACAGCTCCACTCGTTCTTAATCTCGACACTAAATGCGGGTGAGTGGTCAACTTTACCCTCCGGCCGCTTTACTTCCGCGGAAGGAACGCGCGATACCCACTGAACAGGACGCTGGCTGGACCATCGCAGTGGTGTGGACTTTTTTTTGTGGGGGCGGGGGGGGGGGGGGTGGACGCAGCATCCAGACCGTAGCCGAATCATTCTACCGGCTCTCTTCAGAAACATGCTTATGAGCGCCTGAATCCGTATGAGTTGCCAACAGTTGTCCATGTTTTGAGCTTACCTTTATCGAGGGAAAGAAGCAGGTCTTACTTTAAAATCTAGGGAGCCTAGGCCTCTTCCAGGACGTTCCTTGATCACATTCAACACACACCACCCTCGGTAGGACTCCTCCGGACGAGTGATCGTTCCGTCGGAGAGACCTCTACCGGACAACACACAACACGCAAAAAGACACACATCCATGCCCAAGGTGGGATTCGAACCCGCAACCTCAGCAACCGAGCGGCCTCACACCCACGCCTTAGACCTCGCGGCCACTGGGATCTGCTTGTATAGTATTAGCAGTGTTACTTCCCAGACAGTAACACGTCAATGCACTTTACATAATTAGTAAACACTCAACACTTCAGGGATGACATGGCGAGAAGAGTGATACATAGTTACCAACGTTTCGAACAAGGGCCGTGCCTCCATCTTCGGAGTCAAGTAGTGCAGAAGAGTTAGTATGTTTTACTTTTCATGTCCTGTTTGAACCTGAAGTTGGAGGCAATACGCTCCTTCGAAACGTTAGCAAATATTTACTGATCGACAGGGCGTAGCGTTCCAAAGGACTTTAAAGTTCCATACGGACCGTTGAGAGAACTTCAAGTCTCGCAAATAGTTTTAAATTATACTACGGAATTTTTGAGAGTTTTTTATTTATCCTGAATTTTTAATTAGTGAAAGAGATTTAGATAACATATATGGTCATTTTAAAAAATTAAGTTAATGTGTGTCGAATGTGACACACCAACATGGCGACCGCGGAAAGTGTAGCCTATTATATATTTAGCCATCGGTCATGGTAGTGATAACTAATGGAACACAGCAAACAAGAGTGTGACATTTGGTAAGGAGATAGGTCATAAACATGCCTGTAAATTCCCTACAAAAAAGGGGTTAAATTTCAAATCACCAAAATAATATAGCTGATGCCAATGGCCGCGCGGTCTAAGGGGTAGGTCTGCGGCCGAGCGCTTGCTGGGATTGTGGGTTCGAATCCCACTGGGCGCATGGATGTTTGTCTAGTACAGTGTTTGTGTTGTCAGGTAGAGGTCTCTGCGACGGGCCAATCCCTCGTCCGGGGGAGTCCTAACGAATGTGGTGTGTGTTTCAGTGTGATCAACTGAAAATACAAACCCTCTACACCTACTGTGAACAAGTAGGTAGAAGAGGAAAGGATTACAAACAAACAAAATAACATACCTAGCAAATTCAATCGAAAATTCTAGTAGCGAAAATTATATACAGAATTAGACCGGCACGAGTAAATTATACAAATACTGATGTGTAAGTCGTAATAGAATCATAGAAACTGAGGCATTTCACGACACGTAGACATCATTACATTCCTCTCAAAATTACTTGCTGCATGCGTTGCGGACTGATGGGTAATCTGCCTTACATAGATATCAAGCCTGCTCGGTAAATTCGTCTCCATCTGCCACCAGATGAAGACAAATTTCTACCCTCGACACTAACAAAAGACAAACGTTTCACATCATGTCATCTCACCACCTTCTTTGCAAGCCAACTCTATCCGACTACCAGGATAAAGGGCTACTGAAGCAGGAGGATCTAGCTAACTTTCTCACAACTCACCTACTATGGTCTTAAGTGAAATCACTTAAAGCACAAAAAGGAAATTGCACCCCTGTTCACAAAAGCGACCTAGGCAATTACATTATCCGGCCACAAGGCAGGTATTGTTTCACTGTGAACCTCGTTCGGCACTGGTGGGCAAAATTCTAAAAGACAGCGTGATGAGGACTAACCGAGCGCTTGTTAAGCCAGTCATTAAGGATATTCACAATCGATAAAGTGGAATTATTCAGAACAGAGGCGTTATTTGAGTGATTCTTAGATCACTTGACCTTTGTCATGTGATGCTGGGGGCGTTAATGCGCGGAACTGGCGGCCGGATTTAATTTTGGAGTTTTACTAAATAATGACGTTAGTATTTAAAATGCACGCTATGCTCCTTAATATTGCAGACCGAGCTGTCTGTCTGGAAGAAAATGCACTGAATAACTGTGAAATGTTGCGGAATTTGAGGTCTCAGGTTCTCAGAACGGTACTGTGGAGAACTGCATTCGGGGGTGTTAAGTGTGGCGATTGGTCAACTGTCACGGACGTTTCGAGAGCAGCACTTTTGAAACGTCGGTCACATTTACTAACCGACCCACGGCAACAATCGAAGACCCTCAACATTTGAAATAATGTGATAATTTATTATAACTAAAATCTTCTTCAAAAATAGTAGATTCCTCTACTCAGGGCCATGAAGAGGGTGTTTCGACAGAGAGAGTAAGTAAAAATAGGATGGAAAAAAGCGCAAAAGTAAATCTTTGTGATTTGTAGTCTTCTTCAAATGTTATTAGAATAATTAAATATAGAGCATGACAAGGGTTTTGATGTAGCACGCATGTAAGCTATATGCATATAGGGCCTTTGGCCGAAAACCCTGAAGGAACGAGGCAATATAGACGACTTAGGCTAGGCGGGAGAATAAAACAGAAAACAGCACTCACAGGAAACAATGGGAGCGTGTCGACTGGATAGGGAAAAATGGGACGTTCTTGAAGAAACACGTACAGGCAAATGTAAAACACAGAGAGCTATACCGCTGTAAACGTTTTCATTCACAGTAGTGATGGAAATGTGATTATAAATTTATGTATTAAATACGGGAAAACTGGTCTATAAACAGGCTGCCTTTTCACTTCGAACACATTCCTCCTACTTGTTCGTTTCTTCCTCGCTGTGACACAGTGGAGTACGTGCGAGCTTACAGGCGGTCAAATATCAGTCAGTTACTTGAACTTCAAGACGTGACACTTGACTGACTTATGGGTTTGGGTTCTTCTTGTGGAGGATTGAGGACGAGGTCTGTGGTACTCACTGCCAAAAAGAATTTGAATCAATATCCGATGAAATTTTCGGCGGTTTATTTTGCCACTATTGTGCCAGTTTGATGTACACAGCAGTAGATGTATTTATGTTGCAATTACCAACGTTATCAGTAACTCATCCCGCTGCATGCCAGGATGGTTAGTCAGGAATGAACTGGAGAGCGTGAAAATGAACTGGGTTGTCACCTAACATGAGATACCATTCCGGTCTGTCTGCAGGAACTTAACCTGTCTCCGGCCGTATGTTTGATATCAGGGTCTGATGAATGGAACAAGACTTGGTGTAGCTATTCAACACGGTTACATCTAACGGGACAACATATAATACTTTTCTGTCCGTTTTTATGTTCTCAGATTAAAAGAATTGTTGTTAGTAACACGGTCCGTATATTCTACCACAGGGTTAGTAGTATGATGCAGCCATTTATTTATTTATTTATTTATTTATTTATTTACATGTTTATTTATTTATACTTGAGATCATACCATATTTGGACATTTTACATCATCTAGTACTCCAGAGACAAGACAACGCTTCGGTTACTGCAACTGTTACAATGCTCAGGTGAAAGGGTGGGGAGGCACGTGTTTATTTGGGCCCAACAAGAAGAGCCACCATCGATGTCTTGACGACTCTTGTCAGTTTAATCACCCCTGTGTATGGGTCTAACATTGAACACCTCAAGTGCATGGTAGGGGAAGCCTAAAATTTCGCAAAGTAACACTAATATTTCGGAAACTGGGTCGGTGTCCATCCCCATGTAAATTGGTGGGGGCATCTAATCAGTTGGGTCTACTGCACAGAGGGATTTTCGGGTTCCACAGAGAACGGCGTTTAGATACGCATAGATAAAGTGAGTCAAAACACAAACACATATATACATCGCCCCTGTTTTGTAAAAAGGGGCTAACTTCCACTGTGAGACAAACTGACTTATGTGTAGCAAATCATGCAACTAATGGTCCTCTATGGTATGTAAAAAGATGACAACTCCATCCTGAAGAATAACCAAGATATCTGGGGGATGTCCCACCTCTCAAAGCTTTTGTCATATGTAGAAGAGAGTCACTTTCTTCCTTTTCCTGAAAAATTGATATTTTGTGGGACGTCCCCTTTTTACAAAGAACAGGCGATATATTGTGTGTGTGTGTGTGTGTGTGTGTGTGTGTGTGTGTGTGTGTGTGTGTGTGTGTGTGTGTGTGTGTGTAGTTGATTGACACAACTCAATGACCTTTCCAGAGACAGAGCAGCTTTTTCTAAGGGGCCCAGTTGAGTTGCGCCCCACCACGCTTCATACCCGAAGACGGATATCTAGTTTCCTAAAACGTTGTTTTCTTTTGGAGCACCAGGCGATGGAAAAAGCCCACTGGCCCACTAGCCTTAAAACAAAGGAATGTGTGTGCTAGTGGCACCACGTTTATAGGGCACTTCGTCATTCCGGATATCGCTTCTCTTTGTTTAAGAAGACGCTTAGTGGTACAGCCAGCCTTCACTCATGTGAGGCTACTCCAGTATCAGCTCTTTTCAGTTCACGCAACATTTCAAGCCTTCACGGCGACTGAAGCGCCGTCGGCTTTTCAGCCGCGTCAGCGACGGGCTAAAGATAAGCGCTTCGGAGACCCGCCAATCCATGTGATAAGCTGCACACACACATGTATACATACATACATACATATACGCGTATCACTCCGTCAGTCCAACCCGTCAGTCACGCGACTAACAGCCCTAGAACAATTTAGTCAGTTGAGTTCAGGCTTCAAGACTGCTCCCGGTTTATTTCCACGGTATTAAAAACGCGCAACATTTTCCTCCATTTATCTCTATACTGCCCCATAATCTAACAATGAAAGCATTAATCATGCATGCTGTCAGCGTAATTTGAACACGAGAACTGATTCACGTAGTGGTATCCTTTATAATGTGTCCCCCATCCCACCGCCACGCAGAATTTCAAATCATAGCCTAACGTTTCCTTCTCAAACGCTTGTCACGCTTTAGTTCTACACGATAGACTTTAATTTCCCCATTTTAAAGTTCTGTGCGATAGAAGGAAGCAACTACAAAATCGCTGATCTCTCTTACACAAGCGAACACTTTACGCGTAGACCGCCGATCGTTTGACCAGTGTGCCACTGTACTGCCCAAAGCCGACAAACTACTTCATATTAACTCATCATTCTGATACCTGGCAGTCAAGTGAAGCCTATTTAGTCTAACAGGACAGCCGCAACAGTCCTGCGGTTTAATCCACGGACAGTTAAATATTCTGATACTACAGGACACACAACTAGTGATCGTAGATATAAGAACGGCATGAAACAAGAAATCTGAAAATTTACGAATCCTGATAAAAGCAGAAGATTCCTACTGGTAGTTTTAGAGCGATCAGCAGGAGCAATAAATTAATGACTCTTGTATCAATGATCTATTTATTAAGGTATTTAAATATTTCTTTAAATTTTTATGCAGGCGCACACCGGAATTTGAAAATGGAGACTAACCCCCCACCAACAGCCACGCAGCCCTATAAAACGAGTTTCTACCTCTTATTTTGCACACGATTTGAGAGCAATATAGATAAGAAAAAAGAAGCGACTAAATTTACTTACACTTGCAATAAATAAACAACAAATTCAGAAATGTAAATCAGTGCCCAGGCTGAATTACGCACGACGATATGAAGACACGTGAAGGGGTCGACGTATACTACCACGTGTTTATAACGTCATAACCAGATGGACGCGAATAGTCAGCTTCACGAAAGAGAAAAGTCCCCGCGGTATGCTTTGAAGAGGGGGCTGGGTGGACCCGCAAGTGGGTCTGGACGGTGTGCAGGAGAGATATGTACCTACTTGGACTGCCTGACCCTGCAGTACGGTACCCCGAAACGTCATTAACTATTTATCAGTCGACATGGCATAATGTCCTAGAAGACCTGAACCCTCAGGAATACCGGTGTGACGTCAACTCTCGCAATGCAACTGTAAACCTAGTGAAATATAACGTGTTACATATTTTAACGCTTGTTCATAAAAGTGTCTCTACGAAAATTTGTACTTAATTCTGATTCTTTGTACAAAAGGAGCATCCAATCTTGTATTTCCGTTTCTAAGGAAAACATTCTGGGGATCTAAATCTCAGATTGTCAGATGCAATAACGAGAAACAGTTTGCAACATGCCATGCAGAATGCAGAATGCAATGGGTGAGAGCGGTAGGACATGAGGTCTCTATCTGCGACACCGGAAACGGATTAAAATGCTGAATGGAGATGTACGCGTAGATGGAAGGCGTCTAAATAGGTGTATCTACTTTATCTTATAGTCTTAGAAAACTGAGTATGAAATTGTGAACCAAATTCATTTGGCTTGGGAAAGAAACCAATAGCTGACTTTTGCGAACACAATAATGAAGCAATGAATTTCTTAACGGTCAGTGGCTCACACATAGCAGGCTTTTATGAACAATGATATACATACAATTTCCAGAAATCGTTCATTGCTTACAAATTCTACCTATATTAATATTTCAAGAAGGCTCTGTAATAAGAAGTCAATTAATCACATCTATAATACGACAGTAGCCACGTTTTCTCCCTGTACAATACCGCAACAATTGACTTACTTGCATTCTGTTAAACAAAGCTGGGTGACGACGCTTCAAATTACATTGTCTGAAAATCAACGCAGACCTGCCAGTGCTGCATGATCTTCCGTTACCTTTAACGCCTGCTGCGTCAGCATAAGTTAACTTTGCACTTCTTGAATCAAAGGCTGTTCCTGTACAGTGATCTTGCGCTTATGTGACGCTCTCTTCTACCGCAAAACTTTGTCTTTTATCCTGTGTAATCTCTGAGAATAACGTAACAGGTTCCGCCCTGAATTATTCATACAGATTCTTCCCTCTCTGAAAATAACTGGGTAACATAAAAGCAAATGGTCACTAAACATATCATCTGAATCCGTGGTATGGTAAGTGGGTCCCATCGTTGGTAAGATGGTAATGAGAACCCAGACGAGAAAATCACTGCTTTTATAGCACTCGAAGTTTCATCACGGTGCTAACTGAAGTCACTAACAGGAACCTACCCAGAGGTAGATAAATCCACGCCACCAAACCCTCAAATTTTACTTATCCAATATTAATTTTAACGTCTCTCTCTCCGTCGCACTTACGTCTCCCATGCCGTCTTTTCCCTGCAGGCATCCCGACTGAAATTTTATAGGCCATTTTCATTTACCACATGCGTGCTGTCTGTCCAGCTCATATCACTGTTACTTAATTTCGCCGTTCTTCCAATAAAAGGTTAATATTAAACACTGAAACCTTCCCATTATATATACATCAGCGAATGTATCGAAGAATCACAAAAGATTTACAACAGGGGTCGTCAAACGTTATTCTGCTATGTGGGCGTCTGAAGTTGCAGAACTTCGCGGGCGCAAGTAGGTACATGATAGACTGTATTTCCTCAAAAATAGTTATAAAACCCAATCCAATCATCCAGTACACTTTTGTATAATGAAAAAACGACATATGAATTGTAGTTTGATACTAAGTACTGAATGGTCAGACAGAAGAGCACAAAGCATTACAGTTAGTTACTTACAGTTTTCAGTGACTGACTTTTAATACGAAGGATAGCAGTGCATTGTACTTGCAACGTTTTGAAATTCGGACAGCAATTTGACGGCGCAGCTCTTAGACAGCCAGTAAGGCTGCTATCAATAAGACGCGCCCTGACTTTGTTTCTACAATGCTTACTACTGAAAACATCTATTCACGCAGCTATGTCGATCCGAGGTACGTTTTCGCCTTGGTTGCATAATTTTTAGCAAAAGGAATTGTATGGTCTCCCAAATTCCAGAAATTTTTAAGTTTCCTTTAGATTTAACTTGTTCTGTAGTTACAAAAATAGCTCCGTTAGGCAGCATGTATAGCTTTGGCAACGGAAATGACGTCCACAATATTTAACGAATTTGGATAAACAGTCTCAATTTCATGAAGCTGCGCAGATCTTTCTTTGGATACACTGCTCACGTTTTCTAGATGTCCAATGTGCAACTGGGACTCACAGCAACCTCCCTTGATAATTGTTATCACGCTTGGAAAACGTGACAAACATGCTTTGTCCGTATGCGAATTCCAAGATAGTAATTTATGTGTAAACATATTTATTGCACTAAAGATGTCCGCCACATTTTCGAGGTATTTAGTATTTGGGTGGTATCGGCAAGAAAGGCCGGATATGTTTATCGGGATTGGTCATTCAGAGAATCAACAACCTGTTTCTGGGATTCAAGAAATGTTTTGATTTCATCAGGTTTATAAAACGCTCCAATAATTTTACCGAGCCGCATTACTTACGTGTATGCCACTAGATCCGAGTAGTCTGTTCGACATTTTCCAAAAGTTGTTTGAAAAGCCTGTGTTGCAATCGTGCTATTCTAATGGTGTTTAGGTCTTTGTCACTATAACCAAACCATGCTTACATGAGAGACCTTTAGCGCAGAGAACTTCTAGATGTCTAACATAGTGATGAGACAAATTTAGGATATGATTTATCGTTCTTGCACCACGAAATAAACCAATTTTTGATGCCAGTCACAGCTGGAGTTCCATGAAAAGTAATAGAAGATAGTTGATTATATAATGGCATGTATGTTGCAGAAACAAGGCTGTTAAGTGCATGGTAAAGGTCTTCTCCTCTTGTCCTTCATTTCAGTGCCAAAACTGTTAGCGTTTTCTCTTTGGCTGTGTAGTCTTGGGAAACTACTGGAATTATAACTGCTAACTCAGCTGTGTCTGATACATCCAAGGATTCACCCATTCGAAACGCACATCAAGAACATCTATTCAAGTCACTGCTTAGCTCTCTTTAAAGATCGCTAGATATATCTTGAACTCTGCTTTTAACCGTATTCGCTGACAGCTGCAAATCGTTTGTAGCAGATATTATCTCACGTTTATTCGAAAAGCCATCGAAAGCAGATTCAGCGCCAGCAATGAGGGCTTCTTTTGAAATTCACCTCCTGAGAAGACTTCTTCCTCTTGGCAAAAACATATAGTTAAAGACGTCGACCTTAAGCCGTAGGGACACAACAAAAGGCAGACGGGCGGGGGTTTGGCGACCCCAAATTTACAGATTAAGAAAAATAAAAAAAAAGATTTATCGCTATTGCCTTTGTGCCAACAAATTAGGCATAGTAGTCACCTGTCTCTTATACATACGGGTCACAGGTAATGATCAGTGAGGTTGCAGATACCATGTTCTGATTTTTAAAATGACCTCCACAGGCTGTGTGACTTCAGTTAGCTTAAGCCAAAATCAGATACAGGAGAAGAAACAAAAATGACTGCATAATAGTTTGTAACCACCTCCTACTGCTGCTGACCCTTTTCGGAGACTAACTGCATTACAGAATGAAACACTAAATTCACCTCATAAGGTATTCTTCAGATGTACTGAAGAACTTTTGCTACTGCACACTGAAAGTACAGACTATGAATAATAAAAATGTTAAAGAATTCGTATCGAAGTTCAAGCGGAAACAAAAATCTCATTACAAAACACAGTTGCTACTCTAACGTGGAAGACATGTTTATTCTTATAAAACGTTCCACCGTGAGTCCACTTTTTAAAATATTCTGTATGCAGAACCTTTTAAACTGCTGTACTTATTTTATCCTGAACGTAAAGGTACCAGTTTCGAACTCTAAATTCTTTAAAATCGATCCAAACAGAGAGGATTTAAAGTTGAAAAAGTCCTTTATATCCACAACATTATTCTGCAAGCATTTTGCACTCACCCGCGGTGCAAGTGAGCAGAAGCTACAGAATGGCACGATCACGCGGTAGCAAGCGAATGTTGTCTTCTTTGGAGAAAGCAACAAAAAGTTTTTTATAGAGAGCGTATGGCACAGGCACGTTATTGATGTGATAATACTATGACAGCAGGTCTGAAATGTGCAACCAACTCGCAATCAGACAATTCGATATATTTTTTCTTTCATTTGCAAAAAAGTTTCCTCTTTAAATAACTTTTCTTTCACGCTGGTTATTGTAATTTTCTACTACAAACACGTGTTCCTCATTTAATTATATTCAAACGCATAATTAAGTAAAGTTAAGCCTTACACTGCTTAATAATCCCTGGCAAACACCAATCGACTCATTACATAGGTCATTATTGTCTTTTAATCAGCCTTACTCTTTTGGAATAGGTAATAAACCCTTTAAATATCCCTTGTTTGTCAGAAGTTTCTCATTTTCTGATGAGCTGACAAGAAGAGCATGTAAAAGTAAACAGCAATCAGACGCAAAATCTCAAACCTTCGGGCATGCGGCTTGATTGATTCTGATTATCAGACGAGAATTACGTTATTGGAAATTAATCAGGCAGTTGAATGTCAGTAACACTGAGCTCTCTTGCTAAAGAGTTCTAAACTTCTACATTTTATGAACTAATCGCTGAGATGTTTCGTGAAGCATTCACTAATGAACGTAAACAAGAAAATGAAGGTAGAAACGCAGGGTGGCACAGAAGATGTTGCTTTGTGCAGTGTCTTTCAGCCGCCTACAGCTGTATGTCTCCTTGCACACAATGCGCTCAGTGCAATTTATTACTGAATGAGCCAAACCGACAATCAATTGATCAATTCTAATCGACAATAATCATTATCGATTAGAATTGACCAATGTCAATTACTAACCTACGATGAATATTTCTGTGAAATAGCGAGCTATAAATCGGTGGGAACTTGGCTAGTTGCTACACTACAATAAACAAATGAAGCTTTGTGGTGTTTTAATCTATCACTACCCTCTATCTGCTGCTCAGATGGTAACTTGTACTGTCCAGTGTGAGTGCCGTTGAATAGAATGGAATGAGTTGTATTTTTAGGTAGCAGGCATGACCTTATCCAAGATATTATCCCACAATATATTATACGGGACTGAAGAACACAGAGGACTACCCGAACGAGGGCAGCCGGTCTCTACTTCCAGAAGAAAAAGACAGGATCACCTGCGTATGATGAACCAGGGATGAATATTCCATTCTTTTGCGATCTGACGGCGTGTCAATTGGTAAAGAGTTACCGACGTTTCGGAGGACCTTCCTGTTTCCATATCAAGGGTCTAAATAATCCAATAAGGATAACCGACACTGTGCCATATCCCTCAAAAACTGAGTCTTCTTCATTATTGCTGTGCGAAACTCGAATGCCACTTGAACCAGTGGGGCTAACAAGTAGCGTTCGGACGTGCTTTGTTCACATGGAAGTCTGCTTTGTGATTCATGAAACAGGACTCAGTCGCTGGGATTAGGCAGGTCCGGTGCCCTGAATCTTGCTTCCTGCAGGAGGATTACCGCTCCTCGTGCAGCC
The DNA here is from genome assembly GCA_013340265.1 of Coptotermes formosanus. Taxonomy (NCBI): domain Eukaryota; kingdom Metazoa; phylum Arthropoda; class Insecta; order Blattodea; family Rhinotermitidae; genus Coptotermes; species Coptotermes formosanus. The sequence continues at coordinate 1,149,763 of BLKM01000900.1, forward strand.
TACAACGCTGGCTCGGTTCGTGCGCGGAATGGCAGCCGGAACCGGTAATTCATTGTTAGGGACGCTGCCTCGCCTTGCCTCGCCCATCCAACCCATAAGCTGCTGCGTAACCTTGCGATACGAAACTGGCAATTTCTGACTACACTCAGATTGAAGACACGATTAGAATTCGGTCGGTAAAGACCATGAGATGTGACATCTAAACACTGGAAGCAGTGCGTTAAGTGGTAACCTACCTTCAAAGGAATCAATTCCACTTCAACATTCATAACTTCATACTATCATAAAAATACATCTCTTGGTGAAACTTCCAGTGATCCTTACGTGTTCTTCAAACAATTTACAAGCAGCGCAGGCCTGCTGGAAAAGCCGCGTCCGCGATTCTCTATGTTCCAGTTTTAAGAACTAATTTGTAATAAATGTTTAATGGACGAATGCAGAATACAGACCTTAGCTGTACGGAGCACATAGTTTTGTTTCGTAGATATAACTCAAATGGAAATGGCAAAACGTTTATAAGTGAATGTTTTATCGTATGAAAGTGGCCGACAGAATTATAGAAATTATTCAATTAAAAATTTTATTTGAAATTGTTGCTAAGTAATTTATCGTTAACGGAACTGAAAAAAAAATTTTACGGCAAACCACAGGCACCAATGGTAATTTTGGTACTGACGTGAAATGTCGGTCGGCATCAGTGATTAGAGACTTTATCTATAAAAACAATCAAATTTATTCTAGCACCAAATTTTCTGCATCACTCTGTATTCAGACACTGGTAGCCTCTATCTGTGTTCCATAACTAACGTCTCTTGACACAACTGTATGTCGTAATTTAGAAGTGTTCCACGACGTTCGGAAATTCTGAACATAATCTGAACCTCCTAGGCCTTTCTGCTGTTAGAACAAAGCCTACTGTTTCAAATCCGAAACTTTATAAGTGACACGAAATCCACGTGCCCTTTCTAATCAAATCACTTTCGTTAACAAAGTTGGGATGTTCGGGAACTCTCAATTATGAGTACATTCATTTTAGAGAGAGACTGAAGCAGCCAGTGACTGCTTCTCCCTTTGAAGTACTAACTGTACTCTGCTTTGACGAATATTCAAAGGGAAAACCACTGATTTAAATTAACAAGCATTTTTGCCTTAGACTTTAGGCCAGGTACTTAGCCAAATGCACAGAAATCACTCTCAAAGAAGGTTAAAATAAGTCATCAATTTGCTGATGGTAAAAGTGAACAGGAGGATTGGGAACCGAGACAGCGGAGCAAATAGCAACAAGGCGCGTATCAAAATTTTGGTTTAATATCCATCGTCGCGTAATTTCTTCTGATAAATTCAGACACGAAGTAAAGTTAGTAGTAGAAGGATCCGACGGTTCAACGCGCTAATCTACTGCCCGCCACTGGGCACGATCCTAGCCGGTTCTATCCACTAAAAACCCACTCAGCCTATTTATATAGCACTTACGTTCAGCATAATGTTACTTTCAGTTCCTTTCTAGTTGTCGCATTTGGCCTTTACGGCGATTCTCAGCAAACGTTATGTAACATTTATTGTTTCATTCTACCATTCTTGACCCCGTAGATTTGCTGCCATAACAACAGACATCTGGATCATATGTGTAAGGAAAAAATTCTCGTGATAGAGGTTTATAAATATTTAATTCTGTATTGATTGTGGTTCAAAGGTCGTAATATCACTAATTTTTCTCAAGATTAAGGATAATAATAATAATAATCATAATTATAATAATAATATAAACCTTCGTGGTTGTCTTCTTTGTTTATTCTTGTCCATAAACAGGATTAACCGATGTGCACGCAACAAACCAGGTGTCTTGTAAAAAAGTTTACTCATATATACTATTTTCACCGGCATAGTGAGTTACTATCTATCTCATACGGAAACACTTAAATTGTTTCTTTGAAAAATACAAACATCCTCCTTGCGCTGGTAAAAACCTACGTTCTGTCGAACAGATTTCTATGACCAATGATTTGTAAATTAAATGCAGGTGTTATTTGAAAATAATGTATGCTACATAAGACATTATTATCATTACTTAAGATTTGTGACTTAACTGATATTATTGCACAGTTATGTCGTACTTTCTTTTTATTTCTGTTCTCTGTATGTACGTAAGATCTGTATATGAATATAAACCTGACTAAAATTACTTGTATACAAAAGTACAGTAAGTTCCTGTTGACGCAGGACAGCTGCACATGGGACGGGCACGTCACGTAGGCAAACGCCCCCCCCCCCCGCCCGGCCCAGTGTTCCAACGTGATCGGGTCACAGGAGTGTCTGAAGTGTGTACCGCCCACACCGTGTCCCGATGAAAGCAACTTTGCTATCCGCATATGGCGGTTGATACCAAGGTCTTCACAAAAAGTCGACCGACATGTCGTCGTTTCTGCACACTATCTGTAACTTTGACCTACTGATGGTGAGAAAACACAAAGCCTATTTTGATCTTTCCGATTTCACAACCAAATCAAATAAGAGGGCTGCCGCTTCTTGCCCATTACTATCGTAACTCCGATTCTGGTCACAGTTTCTCTTTCTCAAGCAAGCGCTTTCAAATTTTCCTGCGCTGGGCCACACGATTGGAAATTAAGGAAAATAAGGACGAATTTTTATTAATGGCAGTGGTGAAGCACGTCCTGTCAGCTAATCAGAAATATGGATTATTAGCAGCACTCAAAACCACAAAGTTTAAGGCCACCACGATGTGTTCGTGCCGAAATATACAGAGCTTCGTTCTTTCAGCCTAAAGACGAAAACTGGTTCCTACGCATGTGCCACTACATTGTCATAGAGGTGTACCACACCGTCAAAACTTTAATTTAATTTTGTTGATATTTGCGCCTGTAAAAGTAGGGCTCCTTAAACATGTTTCAATTAATCAATTTTCTAATATTTTTATTTTAAAATTAAATAGAATTTTCGTGTTGTTTTAATTTAAATATTATCTAGTATTGCAGTTAGAAAGTGGTAACTCTGCCAGCACGCCGATGATGGCATGGCCATAGCAAACGCGCCGCGTTACGTACGTATATACTCACGGAAAATATGGTAAAGTGGCGCGAACATGACTGCGTGAACTGAATTATATGAATCACAAAACGAAGCGCAAATTCTAGGCACTCAGCTGTATTGAGCCATATTTTTGAACTACCACTTGAATTCAGTTGAGCCATAAAAATCAATACAAGACTCAGGGAGAGCAAAATTAATTAGTCAGGAGACACAATAGAAGCAGACAATGTCTGGAGGACACAACTGCCTGTCGAAGGGCCACGTCACACCTACGAACTTGGAAACATAACTAATGAATTTCGGAAGTTGTCATTACAGGCGTATGAATTGCACAAAGAGTTCCTTCCATCAGATAATTAGAACAGACGCCCTACAATGAGGATAACATGACACTAATCAGAAGGAACAGACTGCCCTAGTTTCTCCTTCAACAACGTAAGGGTCTCGCGGTTCAAGAGAAACTTACCTGAAACTCGCTAGTAGGCTGATAGAACATTAATGTCCTCAACCAAGTAATCAAATAATGTAAATAAATGCAGTTGAAAAAATCTGCCTTGAATAACTACAAGACAATCGGTCGGCATTGATAACTCGAGGTTTAAAGGCCATGTACGATCTTTGTAAAAGGAGACTCTGACTGACCCTCACGACGCAATGTACACTTCGGCCCTATATACGTAAGTACACAACTTGGTGAAGTGCGGTTCAGTTTCCGGTTCTCTTCATTGGTTTCACTTTTTGTCGCGCCTGTAACTAAAAGCTGCAAAAATCCTCCTACTAGATTCGTGACATAAAATAATGGCCTTCTGGGTTACTACACCATGCACCATAATTTGTTGAACGGTTTCGAAGGACGGTACTGCAAATATCCACCATAACTTAATTCAGTCTCTCTGAAGGTGAAGATAGCATGTTACTCCGAAACGTCGGAATGAACATAATTACCCTGCATGGTGCAATAACCCAGCAGAACATCATATGAACAACGCCCAACGGTAGAGGCTTAAAACTTATAGTTACGTCACGGCTGATAACATCAACACCGAGCGTCGCGGAATGGAAAGTCTATGCACAGAAACGGAGGGAAAACGTCAAAATCATTACGATATAGGTACAGTCTCAGCCTAAATTTGTTAAGATGTCGTAGTTAATTTAATAGCGCCCCCCTCCCCCCGAAATGCACTGTTATATAGGATCGAACAGGAGAATAACTGTAAACACTGAATAGGGGAAGAATATCGCATTAAGCAATATCGCCCAGCTTTAAACTTTTGAAGACTAAAATAAATGTACCAATACATCACACATGAAGACTAAGTACGCATGTCACAGGGTACACGCAGTGTTTCCATTAGAAAGACGGGATATTTAATGTTGTATATCGAAATAGAGACCCCCGATTGTGACAAACGTAAGAAATACATAAATACACTCCGTAAGAATATTTAAGTTCATTTTTGCGTTACGCTGGCGGTGTGTATCGTGTACACTAGGCTCTATGTGTTTAACGTCCTTACCCATGTTTTCAATCAAAGGGCTGAGGAAAGTCAGCATAAAACCAACACCTGGCATTCTGAACGAGAATCGAAACTGAAATCTTACGAATACAGGGACGAGGTGCTAACAAGTGCACCTCCTATGTTCAACAGTTCTCATCGCTTTCGAGTATGATAAACAGAAACGGAATTTCGTCGCGGTCAATTAAACTAATATTCCAGTATTACCTTTAAAGAACTGAGAAACACCACGAAGACGGAAGAGCGAAACTCTGAACCTATAACCCAACCTGCGACATCATTAATAAAAATGCGATCTAGCCGAAGTAAAATTGTCACTGAAACCAATTTTATTCCTGGAAATGCAATTAGTTCAGGTTTTTACACACGTGGAAAGTCTACAGAGACAAACATAGATGTGGAATAAAAATATTAACCCAGACGTCATGAAAGCAATTTTAAACACAACCTGGATCTTTACCGTGCCATAGCACACGACAGCACACAATGACGGTTCATTACACAGAGGCTCAAGTCAGAGAATACTGTCACCACACGTACTGCTCTGCTGTCAGAAGTGCCTGATCTGCCCTATAATCCATAGCTGTACCTGCATGCGTCATATGCATAAAGCACACGAAATGGACTCATAGGGCTACAGTCTTAACCATCTAGCTATTCGGCCATGCGTTTCAACTCCAGAGATACTGAACGGATTTTCAGTGCTTGTGGCACTAGAATATTTGATGAGTTTAATACTGCTTCATGTCAGCTTGATCCACAATGGAATTTAACGATTTTCCACACTTACTCTTTCTTTCGCCATGGACGATGATCTCCCTAAATATGGTCATCATTGAGACAGCGCCTTACCTGCAACAGAAAATAACAATATGAGTCAAGGGATTAAAGAAGCCACATGCCTTCCATAAAGCCGCAATTTTTATTCTCTCATGTTCCGTGCATTCTAATAAACGATTTACTTTTGTTCTCGGAACAGGTTGGGGCTTGGAGCGTAATGCTTCACAGCACGAAGAATATGAAATGCGCTAGGCAGTAAATCTATTTTTCCGATAACACTGCATATGTAACAAGTTCTGGGAAGCACTGCGCACAATTCACATCAGAGCTTTTAAGCTATATTCAGGACTCCTGTAAAGCAATGGTGGGGTTTCGGTCGGCTGTTCTTTAGCAATCACACATCACAGGGAGGTGGAAAACATTGGCAAATGAAAGACAAAAACTCACGTTGTTTTAGTTTTGTAAGGGGTGCGGATGCAACTAATGTAATCGAGAACATGACATGAGCAGTTTAATCTTGGCAGCTGCTTCAGAATGACATTGCCATTCCAAAGAAAAGTACAGTGCATATTATGGATGGCAAAATTCTTACCAAAAGCGAACAGTAGCGCGTGTTTAATGAACCATCGCCACATGAAAAAGAGATTGGCCGGTGGTATTAGCAGCTAAAAGAAACAGAAAGTTTAATGGACGGGAAATGTTCAGGAAGAAGACAACAGCCCAATAATCCGCTTCTAAATGTGGAAATTGACGAGAAATTGCGAGAAAAATTCTGCCCATGGTGTTGAAGGAACATCTGTGTTTGAGTGCCTACGAGTTTCAGTTGTTGTACGCATTTCGCAAAGGTGATAATTGCAAAAGAGATGACTTTGCTGCAGGTAACCTCCATGCGTTCAATAACGCCGAGCATTCTCACTGAGGATACCGTTCGGTGACGAGGCCACGTTTCACATTTCAAGCTGTCTTCACAAAGACGGCTGGATAAGGGTCCGTGAACAGCCACACACCTTTGTTGAACACCATCCCCACAACCCAATATTAATATACGTTGTAGACCTGCACATGCCAGAGAGATAGGATCCCTTTGCCTCGCCAGATCGCCTAACCCGACATATCGAAATCCTTGGTTGTGTCCTAAACTGGCAGTAACAGTGTTACCTTTATTATGGGGGTGACCCTCTGTAATTTGACGACATTGTCCGTGAAATACTAGACGACAGCTTTCCACGTAGGTGGATTAGGAACGGACGCTCCCCATACCTCACTGCACTTGACTTGGCCTCTGATAACAACATAAAAGGCGTCGGTTACTTAACGCAAAGGATCTGGGATACTATTATATCTGTAGTTCCACATTGCCTTGGTTGTGCGTGAGGATTCAGAGAGAAGAGGGATGACACTATGAGAGTTTGTCTTTTATTTGCCGTTTGTTTCATTTTTCTGCCACATCTGGTTGCTAAACGACAATGGCCTGGATCTCCACGATCTACTTTAAAAACACACTGTAGTAGCATTAGCAGAATCCAGGGCCCAAGCTTTCCATATACTCTGCCAATCTCATTTTCCAAACTTTAGTCCCCATAATTTTATTTGGTGAAAGTACAAGTTATGATGCAACTCAATCTTGACATTTTTTCACATCCTCCTGCTACGTCCTCCGTCTTAGGTTCAGTTATTCCTCTCAGTACCCTGTTCGATAACAACAGGCTTATGACTTTCCCTTAATGCGACGTACAAGGTTTCGAGCTTATAAAAGACAAGAACAATTATAGTGTTTGATAGTTCAATTTTGTAGTTTTTACACACCTAATTTTAAGACAAAGTCTCCTAAACTGAATAGTAGCGATCTCCCTCCTATTTTGATCTGCTTTTAATTCGCTCGGTGTTTGTGACCGTAGTCTCTGAATATTCAAGCCTTAATCCATAAACTTCACTCTGCATGAGCTAATTACTGCAGGTTGATTCAAAATAATGTATTTTCATTAATTTGTAATTCTTTCTAAATGATACCAAAGCGAGCTCCTTTAGGCCTATGTTTCAAACTGTGTAATGTCACGACCACATGCACTAATAATTACTCTGATAAACAGATGACTGATGTAGATTCAGCCTACAGGTAACCATCTCCCCCCCCCCCGTCAACATTCGCCATTCTGTAATGGGCAACATGTGTTTCTGTGCGTGTTTAAATTACAGATGTCATGGGCAATAGTTCATTATCTTTGACGGGGACTGGTTACAGACTGCACTGCAGTGGTGTGTTGTGACTGTTTGCCTATAAAGTAACTGTACGGAGACCGTAGGGTCGTCAAAAAGGGGGAAACCTATAATCAGAACCAGCATTTGCAATAGAGATAGCATTACAATCCATTCTTTGCACATTTCACATAATCCACTGGCTCTGACGTTCATATATTACACATTTCAATACATTTTTACAAACCTACAAACTCTCAAATTATTGACGGAACATACTTTTTCCCCTTTTTTCTTACATACTCGTAATATTAAATCCTTTTTATGTCACAAAAATTTAAAGTTGTCCCAAAACTTCCTCTACGACCCAAAATATTATTTTGCTCAAGTATTTGCTAAAATTGTTAACAAACTCCTTAAAACTTGGACACGAAGAAGGTGGGTGGAAGGTACAAGCGAATTTGATTCTTTAATGAACGAGTTAAAGGCAACTAACTACCTGTGACGGCTAGATATAATATCCTGACGCCAGAACTTACTCAGCTTCGGGACTAATTGAACAGGTTTAAAGCTCTAAATTCATATGTAACGGCCACTTTTTTTTACAATGAGATGAAAATAATCAGTCCTGTGTGCTCAAAACATTTGATTATTGTCAAAGTATTAGCACAGGCAACGTGAAGGGTACCGCCCTAATTTCCCACGCGCCCCAAAAAGATAAGAAAGAAACTGTGAAAGAAAATAAGAAAGCAAGAAAGCACGAATTGGAAATAAATATGACGGAGTGACAGAAAGGAGATTAATACACAAGAGAGACAAAATTATCGATTGAAGGAAATGAATAAAGCATGACAGAACAACAGAAGATAGGAAATTAAAGGGATAAGGGAACACGAAAGAAAGAAAGAAAGAAAGAAAGAAAGAAAGAAAGAAAGAAAAGAAGGAAAGAAAGAAAGAAAGAAAGAAAGAAAGAAAGAAAGAAAAGAAGGGACCTAATCAGAGTTACTTGTCATAGCTCCGACCGTTAATTGAATGTGGTCTGCAATAACAGTATCATTGCTGCTAGACAGAAGAGCAGGACAGATTTGTGTGGTCAGCTGTTTGTTTTTCCATGTCCATACTGCCGCCCGTCCGAAGGCAATTTAATTATCTAAATCCTGCCCAGCCAGGTCCATGCACCATCCTCCGTTATACACAGAGGAGACCAACAGGCAGTGGGGCGAGGGGATGTATGTTTATATACTGCAGTAGGCCCATACAGCATGTTCATACTACGTCTAGCTCTCGCTCTGAATTTATCAGGAAATTACATGTTTATGACGCTTCAAGTGACATTGACCCATACTGTATAGAGTCTATAATAAACACAGACACATCGAATCTTTTATGAACAGTCGGCTTGCTTTCCTAAGATCCAGATTTCCGCACAGTAATGTATAGAATATTTATACACATGTGGGTATGTGACTGCCGTAATAATGCCTTGCAACATAGAATAAACCTAAAGCTAAGCTCTCAAATGTAACGGTTTAATTTTGTGAGATCAGTAACATTTCATATTAATAAAAATTTAAAAATAATGCAGTGAACTTATTCTACGAGAATTCTCGCATGAAATTAATGCGTCTAATTTTGGGTGTACGATATGGTGACATGGTTAAACTAGCAACATTTCTTCGTGAAAACTATCCGACACCAGCATTTTACCAATCCCAAGTTTGATATTCAGTTCCTTACCGCACGGAATTTTCCGACCACAGGCATCCCAACAACGCGTCTAAGTGGTTATGAGTGACGTAAAGTGATCGATAGCGGCAGCCAAGAGACTTGACTTCGGAAACTTACCGAGAGAGAAAGCAAAAGAACACAACACGCGTTATAACAAAAAGCACGGACGCATTTTGTAATTAAATACAGCTTGCAGTCAGAAAGCAAGTATTTAAAAGAGATGGACAGAAAGGGTATCCGTGCTTCTACACCAATTGCTTAGCAAAGTGGAACCTAACAGTTTACCGAGATCGGAAAAGAGCACATCACGTCATAAATGATGTGGCACTTGGTGGAGGGGAAGTGGTGGTTGACGTAATGGAAAGTAAAACGTTTTCCAAATTAAACATTGGGTTTTCATGAAAAGTGACATCCAAAGGTTATCATTGAAGCAAGAATATAGTTTACTGAGAAGATTTTAATAAGAATGCCCTAAGTTATTTGAGTAATTTTACCAGTTTTGGTACCGCAGTAACTCTGCTAGTTGATCACATCGCTGATATATATATATATATATACACACACATATATATATACACACACACACACAAATTACACATTTATCTACCACCCGATAAGCTACTGAATGTGCATGGTGTGAAAGATGCTAAGGAAACTCAAAACACATTTGAGTTATTAAATATTAAGAGGTCTAGAAAATGCAGTTCGTCGTAAAAGCCGGAGGTGAACAGGTAACATTAAGATGCACAACATTGCGTGGAACAATTTTCAGTTGATCAATGTTAAAGAAAATCAAAGAAAATATTTCTGAGTTCTACAACGTGTGTTTTGTGCAATCTGATTAGCATTACCATCGATTTTTAACAATCATAAACTAATAACAAAAACCCCAAATTAAAACCTATATAAAATAACAAAAAGAAAATGCATTTGGAAAATGTGTGCTAAAGTGTAGGTGGGTCGGCATAGCGTATTCCGTACAGCGACTCGCTACGGCCTGGACAGTCAGGTGATCGAGTCGCCGGGGAAGGGGGGGGGGGGGAGGGGAGATTTTCCACATCCGTCCAGACTGGTCCTGGGTCCCACCCAGCCACCTGTACAATAGGTACCGCGTCTCTTTCCAGGCTGTAAGGCGGATGGGGTTTGGCGTTAAACACCCACCACTACCTAGCGCTTAAGTTAAAGAAAGAGTAGAGGTATACCTGTACTCCCACAGTCCCCCTTTGTGCCTTCATTGCAGGTCATAGGGTGACCTCTACTCCTACGTTTACTCAACTGGAGTACATTCTGTTGCTCTTTATAGAATCTTGGTTTAATAAATAACAAACTGTGAACTGCATATAGCTACGTAACCAGCTCCAACACAAAGCATTGCTTATTTATTTTAAGATGTCAAATTACAAATTCCAACATGTTTCGGTGATTAAATCATCATCTTCTGGGACATCTCAGTAGAATATGAAAAACTTCTTGGTGGCACATTAAGAAGTTTTACATATTCTACTGAGATGTCCCAGAAGATGATGATTTAATCACCGAAACATGTCGGACTTTGATTGCAAAATAGCAGACCAACGCGTGTAATCCTTGGTGAAGAAGTGGAGTTTATGCTTGTATAATACATACATCAGTGTTCCAAATAGCCAAAATGTGGTGTCGTCCTTTACGGGGGTAACAGTTTTGTGCAGAGGCTGTGGGGAGTCTCTTCACAGCTCTCTGCACAGGATCATCAACTTATGAAATTTAATGGTGAACAGCATCATGCCTGGAAGCTGCAGTGTAACGTGTTGAGTTTTACCATCATTGTTTTGACCAAAACTGTGCTTTATGACTTTTATCGAGCTTGTACGACTCTAATTGTTTTATACCAGTGTTTTAATTCTGAAGTGAAACTACTTATACAAGGCACACGTCGGAGCCTCTAATGCTTAACGACTAGTGTTTTATCTTCAATATCACCCCGATGATGATACCATGGTGTTCCGAAACATGTCGCCTTTGTAAGTGAACATCTTTTACAAACATTTATAAGAAGATTACACGTGTTGGTCTACTGTTTTACAGTTCTGTAACTACGTGCTCAGTATGAACAATACAAAATATGTCGGACTTTGTAAATTTACATCTTAAAATAAATAAGCAATCCTTTGTGTTGGGGTTAGTTACATATATATATATATCATCATACACCAACACGAAATGGAAAATGTTAAAATTATCAGCTGCCTTAGTTTAGACTTGTCTGTATGCACGGTAGAATAGCAGGATGAATGAAAGCTGTGAAAGAAATGCAGAAGGAACGAAGTCACTGACCTGCCTGTAGGATGTGTCACGATATACCTGGAGGGAGTAACGAACTAACGATAGACGTAACATACGTTAGCCAGTCACTGAGTCAAGATCCTTCTGCATCCTCAAGCAAATATTGCTAAACACCGCGATTCATTGAACCCTTTAAGCAGGGACATTTTGGTAAAGTTAGCATCAGTGTGGAACCTGTACGCATGTACTGACGGGCAGAATAAATGGGTAGGCATCCAATAAGAAACTGTCCAAACAAATAAAGGAAGATAGTGGCATTCTTCGATCCACAAGTTTTCAATCAGTCTTTGAGTTCCCAACTTCTCGTGGCCAGCAATTCCCAGATTCCCAATCCAATGAAGTGGGTACCATATGGAGTCCTAGAATGCAATCATAGGGTATATCCCCCTCGCGACAAAGCAACTGGGATTAAGAACATAAAAACTTGCACTAGAAGAACGTATGAAGTGTGATATGGGGAACCACAACCATAAAATCGCCTGCTTTTTTGGAAGGTATAAAACAAACTAGATTTACTTCAGAAAACAAGTAAGAACACAATACTTAAAACGGTAAGATGTATACATTGTGTCAAGTATACCCTATAATAAAACACAAAATTTTCGTTGTTGTTAACATTCTTTGATAAACCACTCGAAAACTGTAATCCCTTACATTGCAAAAAAATAAAAAAATGTATTCTTTTCTAAGATTCATTTCCTTTTGACGTTCTACTACTTAAAAAGTTGATACCTGAATCGCATTTACTGTAATTATTATGTATTTTATTATTACCATTAGCAACTACTGCACAATAATTCTACATATACTCCTAAATGTTTCGGCCAAGAATCGTATCCATTATCAGGAAGTCATTTTCAAGGACGTGCGCATCTTAGAGTATGTAACTGAATGCTAGTGTGTACATTTACTATTCAAAACCGCAGTCAGTAAATAATATCAGCGATCTCATAAAGTTAAATCATGTGTAATACTAAAATGCGCTACCTTAATACATAAAATGTATAAAAGTGTGTCTCCAAACATCTGTCTTGCGAAAAAGAGAGTATTCACTCCTCAGAAAATGAGAGGCGGCATACCCGCATTTCATGTAACTGTATGCTCTGTGATACAACCCTTTTACTCGTGAAAGGAATATTATGTCGCAAAAACAAAAACATACTCCTTCCTGCTTCGCGGGCTACAAAACCAACAATGGTGACAAGAAAACGCCTTTTTTTACTGTGTTTGCGCATTCAACACACGCTGTGTGCTTTATACGAAGCCATACTGGACTTCTCACTATTATCGAGCAGCGGACCCATAAGACTGTGCTGTAAATGCTGTTTCCATAAAGACATTTATATATATTTTCGTCTAAAACAAAAAATGAAAATGAATAATACTCAAATTGCCATTATATAGCCGATTTTATGTACTCCACTTGTCATAAATTCCACAAAAATGTTTAGTGCAAATCAACACTGCAAAATAAAACGGGAACTTGATTTAAGAAGCTCCAGAGACGCGAATGGACAAGACAAGCTCTTTAATGTAACTATATTTGTGAAGTTATGTGCATGCAATAACGTTTACACATGCTGACACCTGCGAAATACCCAGTACGCAATCACGTTTTTGACGTACAAACGATTGTGAACGAACAGAATATTGTCCTGTGGTTAGTGCCTATAATCACGCATAAAATCGAGTAGACAGCACCTAGGTTACTATATGCGTCATCAGACAATATTTTGGTTAAATAGGGGAGACCGGGTTTAGTTGGCTACACAGGTAAGTTGGCACAACTTTAATATCTCGCCTCTCCTTTATTAAAGCGCAGCACCTGTGGGGCAGTATCAAGAGCTACATCTTTCATTGGAGGGAAGTTAGTTGGCAATGTGCTGACAACTGTATCGGAAGCAAAATTTCATTGTATGTGTTTTGCACAACGCCGAATAATTTTACAACAGTTTGGTAAATCCGTATTATTGAGAAGGCTGCTAGGGATTTATCTGAACTAAAAGTGTGTAGTTACGTAGTATATATGTGGCAATATGACTGAGAAATACCAGCGTTCCTTGTGCATTTAATCTCGGAGGAAATTAACCTCAAAACTGAAAGTTCGTGTTGGGTCTAGTTGGCACACTTTCTATGGGGCAGGTTGGCTCACCATGCCACCTTACTCGGCGGTCAACAGTGCAGTGTTCTGTACGCTTCTTATTACTTTCATCATTTCAGTGTTGTTTAAGGAAATATAATTATGCCAAGATCGTGCAAAAGGAAATCTGAAATTGCAAACTTGGCCCCAGATGCAGTTCTTCGAGCCGTTAGGGCAGCCAGAATAGAAAATAGGTCGATTAGAAGTTAGCAAGAGATTTTGGAATCCCGTTTTTCTCTCCAACGAGATATTGCAGCAGAGCTTTTGAGGATATACGAGGAATTTCACAGAATCCAACCTTCAGTATTGAGTACAAGAAAACTCGCCAGTTGAGTTCACGTGTGTTTCTGCTGTATGGTATAAATGAACAGGGAAAGGAATCAAAAGTGCTCCGTAGTTTTATTTTTGATAAATGGGTCGCTACATAAAGTAAAATTTTCTCATATCTTTACCATATTTCTAATTAACCCTTTAAAGGCGAAGCGTATGTTTTATATAAGGATTCAATGCGTACCGCGCAGTAAACACTCTCCACTTCGGTTATAAAAACCAATCTCTTAATGTTTTATAAGGCAAAGTTGCTGTTTGTTCTGAGATCCGTACAAAACACATAAACGCAATGTGGGCACCACGTAGAATTTTTTAATGTTAAACCTGATGGTACGTAAAGTTACCGCTAGGCTTTAAAACGTTAATTTTTAAAAATAGGATAAGTGTAATTTCTGCGCGTTTGTTCACTGATGGTGATTAAGAAAACTGAGAGAAATAATCGTAAATGGCCTCAGACATCTACTATGGGCTGTCTGCAAGGGAGGTGAGAAAGTTTTCATTTCAGTACACAATGGCGTTAAATATAAATATCCTCGAAGGTTGGAGGGATACAAAAATGGCAGGCACAGAATGGTTTGCGAAGTTCTTGAAAAGACATAAGACTGATTCCCTGCGCAAACCTGAGGCAACAAGCATCAGTAGAGCTTAGCAAGACTGATGTTAATGCTTTCCTTTTATAAATTTGAAAGAAGTGTTTGGTCGTCTGTGGCTTGGTTCGGGCGACGTATGGAACATGGACGAAACGGGTATGAAAACGGTGCAGATATATGACAGAGTTATTGCGCGCCGTGGTTGCAAATACATAGAGACACTGATGTCTGCTGAACCTGGAAAATTAGCAACTTCAGCCCTGGACGTTTCAGCGGCAGGAAACACAGTGCCGCCATGTTCTATTTCCCTAGGGTGAAATGTCGTGCTCATTTCTTGAATGGTTTTCCATTCCAGGTGATGGTGGTCGTCCTGGATGGATGCAGGCGGAATTATTTGTGAAGTCTGTGAAACATTTTTTTTCCCATGTGAAACCTTCAAGAGAACGACCAGTAGTTCTCCTTTGAAGAGTCATGATTCGCATTTGTCAGTTGTTGCACTCGATTGCTGTAAGGAAGACGACGTGACAGTTCTCTCCTTCCCACTTCATTTTAGTCGCAAGCTGCAGCCCCTTGATAGGAGTGTCTGTGGGCCACTAAACTTATGTCAATCGTGCATGTGAAGCATGGATCACAAACCATGCAGGAAAAAGGATGACGATTTACGATTGACCTGAAATTATCAACATGTCTCTCAACTTTACAGCTACTCCTGCAAATATCAAGGCTGGATACCTGGCCACTGGAATTTTTCCCTACAACAGAGATATTTTTGTTGATGAGGAGTTTCTGTTCTCCTATGTAAGACAGACCAGCTCCAGCCACAGACTCTGCAGCATCGAGCTGCAGCAACGGAAACATTAAACATGATGAATCTGCAGGACCATACCCTTCAAGAATTCATTCTTCCGAAGCAGGTCCTTCCAAAAGAACACAGACCAATACAAATCCTTCCTTAAGCATGTCCTTGACTCCTGAACTTTTCCGTCCTTTTCCTAAAAGCAAACGCCACTAGAAACAAAAGATGTATAGCAATCCTGACTGATACGCCGGTGAAAACAGCCTTCCGAGATGCGCAGAAATTGAGATAAGTGACAAAAGGAAAAAGAACATCAGAAGCGAAGCAAGAGGCGCCTTTTGATAACCCTGAAAGAGATTCTAAGAAGAAGAGGAAAATAGTGAGGAAAATTCAGACTGCTCAGACGAAAATGGTGGGGAAGCATTTTGCTTGGTTTCCATGGACACATACTGCAATAGTGTAGCGGGGAAATATTGGTTCAATGCACCCAGTGCCAAATGTGGGCCCATGAAAAATGAACTTCTGCCGTTTCCTGGGGATATATTTGTCCCAACTGCAAGTCGGATGTATCAGATGAAAATTTCTGAAGTTTTGTGGACGTATGTATCTGCACCGCGTTTCATTTTCCAATGTAATTTGTAATGTTTGTCCTTAGTTTTTACAGACTGTAAATCAGTTTCATTATGTTGTTAACAGTTAAATATTTTAGCGTCATTCATGCTGCCCTGGAATATTTTTTACAATAATAATAAATCAGGCTCTACTATGTGCCAACCAACCCATCATATGTGCCAACCTACCCCATATATGGGGCAAGTTGGCACACGTGCAGAGTTTAGAAGAAGTTCATTTTTCTTGGATTAATTTTTCATATAACTTCTTCATTATATTTTCTTGCATAGTCTAAGAATGGCGCGTGCCACCAGTACCATTTTCTTTTTTGTATCATTTGTATGAACATTGTAAAAAATTATGAAGTGAAAAGTGTGCCAACTAAACCCGGTCTCCCCTACCTCATTCACATGCTTCAATATCCAGCTGTCTGTGACGTGTGCACATTGTTACTAGCCTTTCCATCGAGAGTGACACTTATCTGCAGATTCTCACCCCCACCCCTCCAAATCCATATTTGTTTTATTTAATAAAATCTATAGGTCTGCCTCTTGATCCGTCAGTTACATTCAGCATAGAGCTCATTCCATCATTTGAATTTATTTGTACATCCCCGCTAAATCTCAGGCAAACAAAATCGAATTAAGGAAGAGGAATATGGTTGTGCTGCGATAAACGAACACAGTTATCGGAAGGAGTTAAAAATTTCAAGCCACTCACGTTCGTGTAAGATAAGGAAAGAAATAGGCGTAAAATGCCTTCCATTAATGTCTAAGGTAGCCTAACACGGCTTATAATCTTAAGTCTTCAATAAGCTACTTTGAAATACTGCTATTCCAATTAGCATCATTACCGTCACACATGCAAGAACACTTCCTTTCGAAGGCCGAGTTTCACCTACATAATGCATAATGACTCATTTCCTACCTCGCAGAGCAGAAGAACTCAAAGGTAAAGTGTTGTCCCTGTATATTTCATGAAATTTTACAGAGGCAATAAATGTGTAGCTCCATATTGCGTGGGCAAAATTCAAAATTCTGAATTCAAAGAAAGTGGTACATATAGCAAAATCTCGTGCCTGAAAGTGTTAAGTGGACAGAACTAATGGAAAAGGGAAAGATAGGAAGGAACAGAGATGGTCAAATTCTTCTGGTATGTTACGCGTGTCGGTGGTAAGAGTGTTAGCGGCGTTTGAGAAGATCGCAGTGTCTTCAAATGCAGGGTCAAACAGTCTGCCTGACCCTGCTCATGATGGCATTACAAAACTTGGAAATGTCGGTAACATCCCAGAAGACACGCATCTTCAATAGCACTCACACCTCGCAGGAAGAAATAAACTGGCACAGTACATATCGCAGTCATTCACGACGTTGTAGACGCTTTTCACCGCATATTTAGACTACACGCACAACACAAGAGTCGGAGAAGTTGCCGCAAGCGCACGGCGCCGTGACAAACTAACACGCCACTTGTACGTAGCAGATAATAAGTACGGTGCTACGGGGGCTAAAAATGAATTATAGCAAAACTGTTTCGATTTCAGTATTTTTGTTATGCTAATGCTGCTCCACTCTGGGTTGTGACGCCGTGTCATCCGCAGTCACAACCCGGATCATGGAAAACTTCTTAGACAGCACCGTGAGAACTTCTTAAATTGGAGTGTAAAAGTAACGAGAAATATACTCCTTACTTATGTAATTTTAATGAGAAAATAATAAAAATTTAGGATCACCAGACATCATACCAGAAGTTGAGACCGGAACTACTTCCCTCCATAAGAAAATGTACCGTTCTATCGTCAGACAAGCCTATTCTCTGATATAAACGTAAGACATAAAAAGTTTTCCCTGTTACTTTACATAAGTGTAACTGACATGCGATATCCTTAGACCGTATTTCGCAGTTCTTATGAAGTAGATTTTCGTTACGCCGAAAGGGTGTGTGTTGCACGTAATTCCTGTTATTGCGGTCTGACTTAAAATATGATGCAAGCCGCTTTTACAGAACTTCATCTTTATTCAGGAACTATCCTACAAACTACCTCCTGCGTGATATAAGACAGTTGCACTCACGTGACCATGTGGTTCACACAACGTTCATACTTTTCACCCCTTCCACTGTCCCCCCCCCCCCCCCCGGCATTGTGCAGCGGGGGTAACTTCAATGTAAAGTACCATCTGGAAGAACCGTGTACTACGTACAAAGTTACTGGCTGAGTTAAACACGACGCACCAGTGTCTGAATTAGCTCTGTAGTACCACACTAAAGTTATTGTGAGATAAATTACTTTACAGATTTCTAAATGTTTCCTTTCATTAAGCGTACCTCTTATGATCCACATACATCTATGGTATTCTTATTATGGATCTTAACAAAGCGTTTTATTTGTTAATTATATTATAAAATAACGCATTTTGGACTGAAGCATAATTAACCAGTGTTAATACCCTCCATATAGGCGACAATTTAGGAAACTTTCATGCTTGTTTTGTCGCTTAAGGGGGACCGCGGTGGCGCAGTTGGTTGAGGCAGGTCGCGGGTTCGATTCCAGAGGGTGTCAGTGGATTTTTTCATTGGCCTAATCCTGTCGGTCGACTCAGCCACTAACGGAAATGAGTACCAGGAATATTTCCTGGGGGGTAAAGGCGGCCGGTGAGTATGACTGACAACCTACGACCTTCATGTGCCGATTATCTAGAAACCTGGGAGCCTCGACCTCCTGGAACCCTGTGGGCCTGTCCAGGCCTGTAATGGGACTGCTTTTTTGTGGTTTAATAGGAAAGAGTGGGTCTGGGAACCCTCTTTGTTGTACAATTATATGCATTTAATACTTCCTACTTCATTTTAGAAAGAATTACAAAGAGTCGTCACATAAATTCCCTAAAATTAAGTACAGAACTGGTAAATAACAGGGGTGTAGGATACTGTCTTGTAGGATATGATGCCTTGTAGCTGTTCATTTACTGACGTTTCGTGTTTTTTTCCAGTTTACGCCACGAGCATTGAAACAGCGCCTTCTTCTGACCCTTCAATAAGCCCTTGCTTAATCCGCGCTGTGGAAATCTAAAATCTTAACAGACATGCATGTTAATTTTATGCAAGAACAGAACGTTTTATAGGCCATATTACAAAAGGTAGAATGCCTGGATACAAAACCTGACTGTAAATCATTACGTCACAATGACAGCTAACAAATACGTAATTGTCTGACAGTGGAAAAGGAGACTGCGGGAAGTATTCGTAAGCACCTACGTGTCTGTGTGTATGATTCTATCAAGAGAATTACTGACACTCTAGGGAAAGCGAATAAGGAATCAGCTTACACCCCCGATGCTCCTCGCTTTATTTGTACTGCCTCGAGTGTCAATGCAGACGCGTTGCTCTAATGAACACGAAACTCATGTCGAATAGCGAGATCTTGAACCTTAGTTGACAAAAGAGTATAACTCATGCACTAAAGTAGTGGTTCCAAGAATAGCAGAACACGACTGATCAAATTTTACTACAATTTACTATTTCAAGTTTCGGTCTAAATTAAAATGCTACTGGCAGTGTCTACAAAGAAGAAGAGAGGATCACTCGGCAGCGATATACACCAGAACAAGTCATCCTCCAACAAAACCAGCTGTGGCCATATTGTTTCCTGGACTACGAGAGAGAAAATGGTGACCATTAGCAGAGATACAGCAATAATTATTCCCTGTCGTTGGTCATCCAGATGTCAGATTTCTAGCCTAGGATTTAAAAGGACGCATGTCTAAACCAAGCTTTCATTATTATTTCAAAACACGCACAAAAATAAAACATCTATTCGTAAAATCAACACGATTCACAAGAGGATGGCAGGACAGCACGCTCCACCATATCCTGTATACTAAATACGGCTATACCTCAGACAGTGGACACTGCCCAACATAATATTGGCGTAAAGGGCTGTGTGTTTTATTCAAGTACAGTTGATGTAGATACTCCTCAGTGTCTGATAGATGGTGTTAATAGATGAAGTAGACTGCACATACTTTCAGCCACTGAGAGCCGTTTTCCACTAGTACGCCTAGTCTTATAGTCGATCAACCGTCACACAGTTTTCGAAAATTATTCTATTGGCGGTTCATAATCCTTTTATGAAAATCCGTCGAACAGGTCAAAGTTCTGCACAAAACAGGGAAATAAGACGTCTGTTTTGGTAAAACGGATAGCACACATTCACCGCTTTCAGTTTTTTTCACTGCTTGGTCTGAGACACTGTGTTGTGGTGGTTTGGTTATTCTCATGGGCCTTAACGCTGGCCAACTGTAATGGCCCAAGTCTGCCTTGCACATTATGGCGCCCTGTTTTAATTACAATGTGGCTTAATGCTTTTGCCACTAAAACTGGGTCCCTACTTTCGCCTGGCGTGATAGTAGTAGTAGATAAACGGCGGAATCTCGTAACGGCCGCAGTTATTTCAATGTTGGTAAGCAGGGTCAAACCGAACGGACGGTATGGTGAAGTACGCTGTCACCTCCCAGCATTAAGCACATACCTGAGCTGATACACGATCAACAGCAAGCGGTGCCCAATTCTGTTTGAACAACATAATTAATTTGGTAGTCAAATCAGTATCACAGCAGGCTACTACATGTCATATGTAGTCTATGCAGAATCAGAAGCGGTCCGTGAGTCTTCCCGTTTCCACTACAGCGAGCTCTGTTTAAAATCCACCTCCAGTCAACCTGCACAACTAGTAAACGCTAATTTAATGTGTTTCATGTCCGTGCACTATATTATACAAAAAACTTTAAACACCAACAAATGCACAAAGAGTTTTTTCTCGTCAATTGCAACACACTCCTACATGTTTCGACCCTGCTGGGTCATCTTCAGGGAGAAACCTTCCGTTGTCGTTACACTGTGTTGCACTATACACTGTGCACAGTCAACAGCATACATAGGAACAAACTGTGTACAATCAGCAATGGGAAGTCGTATTCACGTCACAAACAATTAGGGGCGGATCCCACTGGTTTATTGGCTCTGATCCGATTAGTCCTTCCGCTCCAAGGGGAGGGATCCAAGGGCCCG